>VWZS01002580.1:596341-761318 GCA_013397075.1 Rhabdornis inornatus
GCTGCCGTCCCACCTGGTGCCGAGCGGCAGGAGCGTCCGCGTCTTCATCAGCGCCAACCCCGAAGGTAACCGCGCCCGCCCCGCAGCTCCCCCTGCCGCCCGCAGCGCCCGCCGCTCCCCGGCCGCGCTCCGCCGCTCCCCGGCACCCCGCTCGGGGCCGCGGCGTGGCCACACCGGCCCCTGCCCCTCTCCGAGCGGCCGGCCAGGGCCCCTCCGTCCGGTGTGGGGAGCGGGGCGAGGCGGCTGCCGGGTTGTGGGGCGGGCTTTGCCGAGTGTGGGTGTACGGGCTCGGAAAGGGGCTCGGAGGCACCAGTGTACTCCGTTCCTTAAGTTTTATGTCCATAAATGACACGCCTGAAAGGCACCGGGACGCGGGGCATCCTCTCATTTTTGCACTGTCGGGCATCTGGAGGGCACACGGGGTTCTGGGGACACGGAAACGTGCTGCCTTCTAGCGAAGGGGAGGCTTTTCGGGGGGGATGTTTTGTAGAGCTCTCCTGGGGGGGTCTGGTTAATAAGTTTCCGATAGGTTTCATAGCACAATGAAAGCAGATCTTAGCCGGCTGAGGCTACAGCTAAGGTGATCCTTTGATCCCGGCTATACTCTGCTTCCAAGGAAGCCTGCCTTGAAACCTGCAGTTTTAGCTGAATAAAGTCGGGGTCGTATACCCAGTATCGGAATTGATCAGGCATCCTGCTGTGTGAAGCCTATTTTTAAAATTACCCTTTGATTCGAGGAATTTGCATACATTCAGGAGGTGTCATTCCCATTTGTAAGACAGGAGCTGCTGAAGCATATTCCCAGTTGAAGCACGGAAATAATAAATTAAGCATTCACACTTATGACGCTACTTGTCTGTAAAAAATGAGCCCACTGTATTCACAATTATCTTTCACACCACCACCCACCACCTTCCCCCCAACACTTCTAATTCAACAATACTGTCACCTTTTATGCAAACATCGGAGATCTGAAAATCATGCCTGAAACGACAAAATAGTTTGAACTTTGAAGTGAAAATTGTCTTGGCATGAATACTTACGGGAGTATGAGAAATAGTGCTCACAAGCGAAAAAAAAAAAAACTGGGCATAGTACTGCTTTGAAGAATTCCCACACCTCCAGCAATTCTTACTTGCTTTTGACACAAGGAAACTCTCAGCTCTCGTATTCAACATCCCTGTTTGTTTAAAAATTCTTTAAGAGGGGCATGAAGACGTTTGCAGTTTATTGCTTCAATCTAAGCAGAGAGATATAAAAATAGTGATAACTGAAAAAAAAATCTACTTAGATCTGAAAGAAAATTACTGTGGATTTTTAGAAGATACGTTACTCATTAGAAATGGATTTCTGCCAGCATTGCCTTAACTGGGAAGCTGCTGATGCCTCTGCATTTGATGTGATTGGCATTTAGCATTTAGGGTAGCTTGGTATGTTAGCTAGATATTTGCTAAAATAGAAAACCCACTAAACTTATTCTAAAAGTCGAGATTTAAAGCCATATATATCCATTTCAAGGATTTTACTCTGGGAATTGTAATTTGAAAATATCAGCCTTAAAAAAAATCCCAACACTGAAAGAGCACAATTCAAACATTTTAGGAGTGTTTACATTATCTTTGTTGTAGTCTCACATGTTCACAATGATTAACACTCCTCATGCCAAATATTTTCTCTGCGACATTGTTCCTCCTTTTAAAAATTATAGTAGGGGAACAAAATTTCAGAGTGGTCACAGGTTTTGTTTACGAACATTTAAGGACTCTCAATGGCAAGAAACAACCATTACTATTTATTGATGATAGCACTGTTGTTGAAGTATTACTAACTGAATGTGACTTTTGAAAAAGGAAACGTGGATAATTAAGAAATTGGCCTTTAATGGGATTTAGACATCATCTAGTAAAGTACTTTAAAATAGAATCGTTGTTGGTAAAACACTTGAAAAAGTTTTTCACGGTGCCAAAATTCTGGATGAGAAGGTTGAAGTATTCCTACTCAGTAAATCTTTTAACATATTCAACTACAATTTATATTTGCATGACTAAGGCCTCTCTTGTTAATTTTCAGCATCTCACCACAGTTTATACCCATTCTTCTTGATGCAGAGCATTCCTGAAAAGGACAGACTCACAGAGGTAGACTTGAACTGTGGTGTCAGAGAAGCGTAGGGATTAATCCTGCTAGCAGTCACAAGAAAAATTTGTCTACCACTGAAAGTGTACAAACCTAAAAGAAGTTTTCTTGAGTTATAATTAGTAAGTGTATAGGGGAGAACTCTGGTAATCAGTGTTTGGTCTGTTCTTCATAAACATAATTTATTATGACTGAAATATATTATGGTTTATTATGCAACTAGGAAAGTGGTTATTTGAAAAATTTCTTAACTAGAAGTCCCTGAAAAGAACAAGTGGAGACAGTGAGCATGGGTGGTAGGAGCAAAATTTCTTCATTTTGCAGTCTTGTTTTCTAAAGGAAGTTTTGTAGATAAATGAAACTGTATTTTCCCCTAGTAGTTAGCAGTATTGTCTTGCTCACGTTGTTGATATCAATTAATCCATCTTCATATCACTGAAAATTACTGGATTTCTAGAAACATGGAAGTTGTTCTATTATTTGAATACAAATAAATCTGTTTTCACATTTCAGTAGACATAAGCAATCAGCAATATTTTGAATATGTATTTAAATAGGCATTTTGGCTGAGAGGTTCAAGATTTTTGTTGGTTTTGGTTTTCTCAAGATATTTTCATTATTTCAAAATGATAAGAAAAGTAAGTCATATTTGCCTGATTGTAGTAAGTGCTTTACTGTTCCCTGTAGAAATCTGGGAACTGTTAACAGCAAGTCAGTTAATGACAGTTTCTCTGCTACTCAGTAGTGCCTGTGTAGATGCCTGCCATTAACATACAGTTCATGTGAAAAACAACAGGTATAAACTCCCTTATGGCTCCATTACATGGAACTGTGATATCAGCCCTATATAGGTTCAGAGCAGTCCAGTGATTCTTGGCACTACTTCAAATAGAAAATTATTTGAGTTGCAAAGTTGACTGCTTCAAGAAACTATGTGGTGGTGCAAGGAAATGTTACAAGCTCTTGTTGAAACTGGTGCCTAAAATGGAATTTGTCTTGAAAATGAAATCCAGTGAATTGGAACAAGCAGTGAAAACTCTGAACATTTTAAATCCCTTTTGTTCTTCTGGAAGTGGGGGAATCAGCCCTTTGCTAGTTTGACTTAGAGTCTTATTATTGCTTCAATTAGTCAAAACATGGATAATTTTTTTACTCTGAACTCTTGGAGTTTTAGTTGTGAATATGCCTTAATAATCAGTCAAAACAAATGAGTGCACTCACATGGGATGTGTATAAAGCCAAATCCTACACACAGGTGGTTCCACTGCAGACAGGATGATAATACCTTTATATAGAACCTGGGTGTGTTCTGACACAGGTGGTGTTAGCCAGCCTCATCTCCAGGTGTAACCAGGGTTGCACCTAGCACTTCACACAGTAAGGATGATCCCTTTCCCAGCCACTCTTTCAACTACATGCTGCACTCTCCTCTGAGCAGCACCCTTGCATATCTCCTAAGTTCCAGCACTGGATTGCTGTTACTGGATTTTGACACGTCATAGTTTTTAGCCATATTTAGCCTATTAATACCCTCTATTGTACAAACAAACAACTTTGATGAGATCATGGACAAGATTTGTTTTAACAGCCCTGTTTAATTCCCCATGGTTTCTGTGCCTCCAGTACCCATTTTTAAAAACCATTAAACCAGCTACTAGTTTTGACAGTCTTAAGTATGAAGTCCTATGTATACATACAGAAGTATAAAATGAAGACCATATTCTATTAGAAGATACTCCTGATGTTACCACCACTTTAATGATTCTGTTGTACAAGGAAGCATAAAACCTACCTGTACAGCTGGAACTTCACCAGCTTTCCCATGAGTTGCCAGAGTGAGGTTTCCTTGTCTTAAGCTATTGAATGACTTTGAGTTTTCTTGATTTATTATTCAGTCTTTCATCTTAGTTTATTTCCATTGACATGTATCATCCAGAATGTCGTATTAATTTGAAAAACACCCATTCTAGTGAAGTGTTAGTGATTAATGCCAAATTTACTTATATTCTCATGATACATAAAGCAAAATTGGCACCAGCAGTTAGTTTTGCTGACTAGAGAAGAATTAAATAATGACTGCAGAAACAGATCTTACCAATGTTTTCATCTGGACCTGTTGTTGTAGGCTGCTTTGCAGGAATTACATGTGGTTTTTTTCTACATTGATGTACATGTGAAAGAAAAAAATGTACTGTGAATTTGTAGTTTAGGACATGATGGTAGATGAAACAGATGAAGAATTATGATTGCTTTAATTACAAAGTTATTGCCATATGTGATAAGAGAAAGGCATAATCTGGCATTCTTAGCATGTTTGAAGTCTGCTATATTATTTTTACCTGAAATATTGTTTCCCTTAAGGAAAATATAATTGAGGAAATGTTAAAGTGGGAAGATATTCAAAAGCCGGAGCAATGCTTAGTTAATGATGGTCCCTTCTGACTGGTCCCAAAATACCATATGGTGTCTCTACTTGGATACGTTACATGAAGATCTTTTTATAAAGACAATTTTATATAATCTGAGTGGAATTTATTCCTTAGCTAAAGAAAACCACAGATGTTCAAGTGTATGAAATTGCAAAGGAGGTGTTGCGGAGATGTGGAGACAAATAACTCCAGGACTTTTTTTGTGCTAAGTGTTAGTTCTGGTTACCTAATTTTGTACCTATTTATGGTCTTGTGTGACACATATCACTTGTAGTGTTTAAGAGTCAAAAAAGAAGATACCATTTGGGGAAAAAAAATTAAAAAGTTTTAGAGATAAAGTATCTCAGAGTCTGGCGGAGAAAAATCATTCAAGTACCCAGGTTTGGTGTGAACCTTGATTTGAAATACGTCTCGTTTCAGGAGATCCAGAGGTTATTGATACCAACAATTTGTTAAGTTGGAAAGAAACCTGCTGTTTTCAGTACTTCTGCTTCTGTATCTAATTTTCTTTTTTCTCTTGTGCTATGAAACAACCCCAGTGTTGATGTGGTTGAGCAAAAAGCAAGATCTGACTTTCCTTGAGACTGTATGACCAAGTCTTATGTAGGCTTTAACGTTTTTGCAAGGCAGAACCAACCAGTACAAAATAGTTTTTTGCTAAATAGATCCTCAAGCCTTTGTTCCTGTTATTCTGTCATGCAGATAAACTTGAAAAACTGTGATAATCTGACAATCTGTGTATAAAGAACTGCTCTTCATGCCCTCCTGTTCTTCCTGTGGGATATCTGCTTATGTAGCCTGTGGTCTGGGCTAAGGATTTCCTCTAAATGTACCAAATATGCAAATAGCAACACTGGTAACTTTTGTTTCATTTTCCACAAAATTTTCATTCACATACTCAAAAGGTAGGATGTGCATTTGGCAATAATACTATAATCGAGAGGTGTTGGGTAGGGTTATTTTAATAAAAGAGCAAGCTATGTAGGTTTGTGGCTTCTTCTTGATATTTAGAAGTAAGCAAAATTACCTGAAACTCAGTCATCTTCCTGGTAGCAACACCTGGAGTTATTAGCTTCAAATGGATTAGGTATTTACACTATCTGCTTAAATTTTTTTACCACATGTCCATTATTTTTGATATTAAAAATATTGTAATTTTCTGTAATTTTATGTATCTATAGTTGTCTATACACATGTATGCACACATATACATAAATTATATAAAATACTCTAAGCTGTGTAGGATGGTATAAATGGATGTGTGACACTCAAGTCACACTGTCATAGACTATATTCAAACTTGCTGGTAGTGCTCAGTTCTCTTGTGAGAACTGAGTATGTTCAAAGAGCATCACTCAAGGTGGTATTTCTAGCAGTGCTGAAGAACTGCCTAGGTTTTGTTGAATGCTATTGTAAGAGTAAAAGCTTTACAGAGGAGTGTGATTGGTTTTCATAGAGTTGAAGAAATAATAGTAAAACAAAGCAGAACCTACGATTTCTTCTTTTTCTTTCTGACTTGGCAAATACTGCTTTATTTCTTCAGATGTATTTGCACACTAGACTGTGTCTCATTCTTGGGGACAGTGGCTTTCTCTGAGTGATGAAGGGGAGCTTCTGGACCCTTGACACAGTTTCTAAGTACAGTGAGGGACAATAAAACAAGTGTGCAAATTCCATGTGATAGTAATTTCTCAAATAATGTATTAGATGATGAACAGCAGTGGTGTTGATTTGGGTCCATATTGTGAATTGCTCCCTCAGCAAGGTATGAGACCTTTAAATGAGAGACAGCACCAAGCAGGCAGCATCCCAGTGCCTTCTTTCCTGTCTGCTCAATGGCAGTGGGATGACCTCTCAGCTGAGCAAGTCTGCTGTGCAGCAAGCTGAAGAGGATTTCCAAGGCTGTGTTTCAAGGAGGCCACATGTGTTCTGTGGTGGGATTTGTGTAATCACATAAGAGCAGTGTAGTACAAAAGGTACATAACTGCATAGGTTGGCATCTTATCTCTAAGCTTATGCAGCAAAATAATTCCTCTTAAGAAACTTGCATACATGACCGTGTGGGCATGTGTCCACAGATGTGTGAACATGCAAGAGGAAATCCTAATTAGAATTGGAGTTTTGTTTGGAGAATTTTAAAATATATGTCACATAAAGAAACTTCAAGGAGTTACTAAACTTCGAATTCAAGATATAAGGGCAGTGCCCAAGTGGTAATTTTTTCAACTAAAACAAACAAAATTTCTTTGAATTTAGCTGAAAGAGTATTTTGTGATGTGATATCCTTTCAGGCTGCAGTAATAATACATTAGTGATATCTACCTACAGTAATTTAAGGTTTCAATCTGTTGAAGGTGGTAGATATAAATATAATATCATAAATAGTCATGTGTATGAATTACAAAGAAATCTGGCAGATTTTAATATAGGCAGCACTGTTCAAGAAAACTGCTTTAAAATTCCTTTACTGGAATTTTAATTAGAGAAGGATAATAATAGATGGAATTAGAGAACACAGTTTAATCATGGTTGTGTCAGTGCTCCTCTAAAGTAAGGCCTGACACTACTCTTATTAATATACGGTTTGTATCAGAGGTAAGTTTTTACTTTAAAAATCTGTAGTCAAAAGGGGGATAGGGCTGAATCACAGGTAGCTGAAAACAAGCAGTGGGGCAGAGCAAATAGTAAGAAGTCCCAAATCAGTGCAGTGTACCCATGTACATGCTGCTGTGCTGGGTAAGAAGGACATGTACCAAATGCAACTTTTGTAAGCCACCTCATCACCACCATAATTAAATGGCTCCACCTATCTTTGACCTGGTCTTAAACTCCCTCTTATCATCACCTATTACTACCCTCTGTAGTAATAGATGGGACACTGTGCTGGACAGACCTTAGGCCTGAGCAGCTACAGTCATTCTTGTGCAGAATAGGCATCTAGAGAAAAAAGTCACCTTTAGAGATTAGATTTATCAGAGTGTTCGAAATGCACTTCCTGCCAGAAACTGGAAAGACTAGCAAATGGCAGGATTTCCACACTGAACTTACTCCAGAGTCATGGTGTTGTATGTATCAATCATTGGGACTGATCAAAGAGCTAAACAGGTCAAATTTCAAACTGTCAGAGCTTGTCAAATACTCTTGTTCAGCCTGCTCCTAGCATTTACTGGGGTGGCAGAGCTGCAGCCTTCAATAAAGTAACACTCCTCTGTGTTTTGATTAAACCCTTGAGAATATTTATTAATGGAGCCCATTTCGCCCTACTAGCAATTGAATACCTTCACAGTCTCAGCTAGGCTTCATGAATCTCCAAACTGAAACAGGTGTTGAGATAGATAGTGATTATAGTATATATATGATACATAGCAATTAGTATTAGTCTCTAACTAGTAATGTTTTACAAAACATTAAGATGAAAGGAGAATTGATGGCTAAGAGCCCTATCTGGACAGCTTTAGATTCAGAGTTTAAAATTAAGTAAAGTTTAAAATATTAGATTAAGATTACTTTTAAATATCTGAGAACCAGTGAGTAACCATATGGGTTAAATACTTTTAGATGAGAGGAGTTACCCATACTCGCAGAGTTATGCAAATGAGGTGTTACCTACAAGAAAAAGGAGAAGCAAATGCAGTAAGATCAGGCTTAGTGAGTTAGACCAAAGGAGTCCAATACTCCTCTCTGACCCTGCAATTTCAGATGTATGATGAAAGAATAATAAATCACAACAGGGACAAAATGATGAAGGTTATGTCTTTGTGCTTAATAACCTGTGAAGCCCTTTGCTTCCATGAATTTGTCTAGTTGCTTTACTTAGTAGTCTTGGTACTTGTAACAACCTTTCCAAATCTTGAGATGGATTATTGCCCAGTAAAATACCTAGTCCTGCTAACTTTGCTGGAAATTTTTTATGAACAAGACCATGAGTTTTCACCCAAAGAAGACATCTCAAAAAACAAATGTGGGAGTATCTGTGGAGAAGGGGTATCTAGAAGCAGATCTCCCTAAAAGAGTAACTTTATCCAAAACCATCATTGTAATGATCCATTTTTGTCTGTCTGTATACAGAGAGGTTAACTGTGAAGACCTAGGTAACAAAATGTCCTTATTCCTACAGAGTTATTAAAATGGAGCCATAACAAGAAATAAATAAGGAAATGATAGCATTCAACAATCTAAGGAGCATAATGTATGAAGTCTGATCCAAAGGAGTCTTGTGCAGGACTCTAATCTAAGGGTTACCTTATTATCAAGAATTTTTGCACCTAACTATGCCAACATGACACATCTAGAGGATCTTGCTTTACTGTCATAATTAAACATAGATCTTGTATGACCACTTTCTAAGTGATTTTCTTGAAATTCAAGAGTTAATATTTTTATTTTTCCATACCTACTGCTGTGTAATAAAAGCCCCAGAAATTCGAGAAAAGGAGATCAAAAGAAAAATATTTTCTTCCTTGATAATAGTCCTGGTGGGTAGATTCACAGCCTGTACTATTCTGGCAAGACAAAGTAGTAAGTTCTGAAGAAAATTTCTATTTTTCACTCTAATATTTCTGATAGCTCAGATATCGGTGGGCAGTAGGTGTTGGTCTTTTAGGAGTGGTTGCTAGAAAATACTGGGAAAATTATAGAATCATATTATTATTATTTGATCATGGTCTTGTTTTATCTATAAATATATTGTATTACATTTTAAAGTGATGAAGAAGTATGCAGTGCTCTTGAAACAAGTTATTGAAGCATTTCTGTTTGTGTGATCCCTAATTTGGTACATCAAAACACTAGCAGAATTTGGATCATGATTTACTTTGAAATGTAAAAATTACTTTGAAAAGTAATTTGAGACATGGGATTATAAAGAACTCAGCCATCTGTGGCAAGCAAAGTTAGTGCCATTGAGTTCCATGACATGCCATCTAAAGCAGGTATGTGTGGCTGTAGCAGAGGTCCAAGGGACCTTAGACAGCTATTTCATTAGTTATATTTTTATTGTGCAAATCACAGACCACAGGAGCTGCAGGGGACCTCTTGAGGCTTTCAAATCTGTCCTCCTGTCTGAAGCAGGAGCAAACATACCTGTGCCATTCCTGACAGATTATCTCACTGTTCATGACCTGTCTCCAAACCAGTTAAGAAAATACACAGGAAAGCAGACTGTATAGCATACTGCAGTGGTGTGTCTTCAATATTACTATGGTCATGCTTACAAGTAACAGACAGATACAAAATAAGCTCATTAGTCAATAACGTTAGCAAAAGTAAAAAAATTTATTGAAAACTTCCTTGTTTAAAATGAGTTTCAGTAACTGGTGTATGTAATTCACAAATTTATCAAATCCAGTTTCTTCCTCATCATCCTTTTACCATGTCAGGAACTCAATCTGATAATATGAATCAATAAACTCCTGTTAGGATAATTTTATCATGGATGTATGTCCTGCAGTGGTCTGCTTGTTTCAGGTGAAGCTTTTCTGGAAATGAGGCATTTATGAAGTGTCTATAGTTTATGGCTCATGTTACAGCTTTTCTTTGGTGGTTTATTTATGAATGGAAGGAGGAGACACATTTAGAGGATTTCTCTTATTTACCTGGTGATTTGTTGGTCTGATTTGTTTAATGTCAGTCAATGAGTTAAGAATAAGAATACTTTTCAAAAGAGACTAGAAGACATGTAGAAAACACAGTTCATAATTTATTCCTCCCTTATTTTTTAGAAAACAGAGATTAAAATGCAAATAATCTCTTTATACTCTACCTGTTTTAATTAAAAATGTTCTATTTCACACTTTCTATAATCAACCATGTATAATACTATATAATTCTATTAAGCAATTACATTGCTGGTATATTGTTCCAATGTTAATGCCACAGTCAGCTCCTTACAGTCATTATGTAAATTCAAAATAGTTTCAAACTAAATCTCCAGTTATATTTTTAGTTGCCTTTAACTGTGTGTAGTGTGTCAGATAAAAGATTAAATTTTCTTTATTCTGTGGCCAAGGGACAAATACCTTTGCAGGCACTGAGAAAAACTGATAGTGTCTGGCAGTACAAGAAATGGAAATAAAGTCAAGTCCACCCTTTCAGCCAGATTCTACACTGCCATTGAGACCATAGCATCACAGAAGGTCTTTATATTCCTTTAAAGGTGATTATAACTCATTGGGTGTTATTATCAGGAAAATAAGAGCAAAGAGTTGGGGAGGATGGCTAAAGTAATTTGAAAGTGCTAATCTGGGAGACATTCTGTAGTTCAGTCACCAATTAATTAAATTGGTATGCCATTTGGAAGTTTTCTTTAAATATTATTTTCTGTATCATACTTGCATAGGTATTTGTGAGAAATTATACTTACTTGTTTCTACTACATCTGCTTCTCGAAGTGACTAGAACATGTGTTGTCCTTTTTCAATTACTAACTCCTCAAGATTGTTAAACTTCAAATTTACTGTTACTTTTACATATAATCAACAAAATGTGGTTACCAAGCAGGAAAAATTAATTAAACCTAGAGCAACAAAGCGATATCTAGGAAAATCAAGGCATCAGAGGAATAACTGACTGATAAAAACAGGTGTATTTTAGAATTCATTAAAAATGGCCTTTTCAACTGGATTATATAATCTTCACTAAAAATAATGCTTAGATGAATCATTAGAATTGGAAGGGTAGGGAGAACAAGGTCTGATAAATCACTCTTCCTTTACATGTCAATCACTGTTTGCCTCTCAGACATTACATAATCCATCAAAACGAGCCAGCTTTGTAAATTATTTGGCCATGTTCAATGAGTTTCAGTGCAGATCCTACCTGGAATTCTCAATTTAAAAACTGCTATGCCACAGGGCCAGTGAGTGGGTGTTAATACCTAGGTTGAAATTGTCTGTCAGTAAGTGAAGTAGTCCTTTAAAATCAGTTGAGATCCTCTTCTTCAGACAAGCTGTGTTTGAGTTTCTGACATCCCTCCCTCATGTGGTCCCATTCTCCTGGGCTTAATGCCCTCTTGCAGCTGCTCTCCTTTGCTGGGGTTGTCATTTCATTTATTAATCTTTGATAACAGTTTTTACAACAACCATGAGCTATTGTGACTGTTCAGTGATGTTATTAATCCTCTCCATTTAGCATCAAGGAAAAAAATCTGTTGCAAAGAAAACTCCTACTATATTGATGCAAACTTACTGCACTGATAGCAAGCAGCAACTCATTCTTATGTGGGTGCTTCTGCACACCCAGAAGTGAGACTTTTTCATCTTCTGGCATAAAAGTCTTCACATCTTTCACTTGAAGCCCACACTGTAGGCTACATTTATCAGTCGTGCTTTTCCAGTTGGCCCAGCCAACCTCACCAGTTTTGTAGTGATCCAAACTGTGCTGTATTACACCAAACTTAAGGAAGAATGCAAGCTGGATTGGAACTCCATGACTTGTGCACCTAAAGTAGAAAATTTCGATAAAGGAAGGACAACTTTACTCAAGAGCCAACAGTGCTTGCAGAACTCTTCCATTGTTTTGCAGTAGTGCCAGATGCAAAGTCACATAGGAATGTTTATTGGAATTTCTTCAGAATGAGGTGTGTCTAATGGTCTGTACCAGACTGTACTGTGAAATAAGTGTGTGCTTCTATGAGACTGGCTTTCTTGTGGTTTTTTAGGGCTCTGCTCTGCTTTATGTTTTCTCGAAGCCTAGAAGATACTAATTCATTCTCTTGCAGCACTTGAACCTGCAGTTAGGAGGAAAAATGTCTGTGACATCCCTTTGCTTTATTGACTGCCGCAGCCTCATTGCCTTAAGTGCCTTAGTAACACACCCTCATGGTTTTATCTTTGGTCTAGTTATGTGAGGAAAAAAAAGTGGCAAAGCTATTGCAGTATACACATAACTTAATTTTTAAAAGAATTTTCCAGTGTTGTAAGCCTTTTTCCTGCTTTCTGGGAAATTTCATAAGTTTTTGAAGTGTGAGTTGACACCTCTCAATGAATCAACAGGCTTTTTGCCCATAACTTTGTTACTGCACTGGCCCTTATTTCTGTCCTCTGTTATTCATTTTTCCACAACTCATGCAGAACTCTTCCTTTAGATTTCGCAAGAAGTTTTGCTTTCACATTAATTTTGATCATAGTAGCAAATTCTTGTCCTAACAGGCCCTGTTGTTTTCCAGTGCTTATTTTTCACAACCTTTGGTGGTCTGCAGAGATAATTTTCAGATTTAATTTGTGTGCTGTGCCTTCAGTTTCTCCTGTCACATCATTTAATTGTACCACAATAATGGCTTGCAAATTGTCATGCTTTCAGGAGCTTTTCCTAACTTGCTTTATTAAATGAAAGAATTAGACTTTTTCGAATTCTTCCACTTGTGCAGTTTGCAGAGTGAAAAAAGCTCTCCCCCTGCAGAGATTCTGCCTTCAGCCTGCAGTGTTGCTGAAGCTCCTGCTGTTTGTGCCATTTGTGTGCAGACACGTTTGCATCTCTGTGTTTGCCACAAACCACACCCAGGGGGCACAGGAACACCTATGCACCCAAGCAGCAGTCTAGGGAGAAAATACAGACTTGGTAAAGGATACCAGGTCACCCTAACTCCTCTTGTTTTATTTAAGAACATCTATGTATGAGGGTGCTGTGTTCCCAAGGGGCAATGTGAGGTTAATTAATTCAGACATGCTATGAGATATAATTCTGCTTTGAACTCCTCATCCGTATCGTCACCACTAGAGTGACACAAGAGTATGTACTGTTTATTTACTGGTTGATTTATTTATGGATTGAGAGATTTCATGCAGACCCTGTAAAAGTCAGTAAGGTATCAAAATATACAGGTTTTCAATACATGCCAAAATGTAGAAATTAATTTAAAACCTACTGAGATTAGCAGATCTTTCCATTAACTTCACCAACTTTTTTATGCAATTCCAAATATACTTCATGTAAGCATGCACACAAATAGAACTGTCAGTAACCAACATTTTTTTCAAATTGGGAAGGCAATCATGTGAATAATGAAAATTTGAATCTTGATATTTGGATATAGGAACCACTTTTTCCCTTCTCTTATATCAGTTTAGTACTGATGTTTCCCCTAAATTCTTTATTTTAACATGAGTCTGGACCCCTCTGATTTTACCAGCCAACTTTTTTTTTTTTTTTATTGTTTGGGTGTTAAACCAATAGGTGGCACTGGTTAAGCATATTAGAAGCCAAGACGTCGGGATTTTAATAAAATGACACTGTAAACTCTGGCCATTATAATTTTTAAAAAATTTTTTAAATATAAAAAATGTATAATTTTAAAAATGCATGTTGCATATGTTCACCTACTGTTTATGTGGTTTTTTACATTTGTCGTCTTACTGATCTGACAACATGGAACATTTCAGAGAAAACTGTGCCTCATTTTAAATCAGGTGTTGTTTGATTTGGGGCTAAAGAAGAAGGGTAGTTGCTGCAACTAGAAGTTTTAGGCTTATAATTACACCCTACATTTTGAATCCTGCCTAGTTAGGTCTTTTGTTTTGAAAGTTTGTTTGTTTAAGTGTTCTGGTGTAGATCACAAATTTGTAATCACATCCTGTCATTTCTTCCTGCTTGAGAGACACATTTCAGAATAATTTACCATCTTAATGTTATTTTTCGTTATTTCTTCTGACTTTCATGACAAGCAGAAATTCCTTTGGGCTGAAATGCTTAGTCCAGTCTTGTATTTCTGTTTTTTTAAGAACTGAGAAGGTTGAGTCACGTAGACTTTGTGTACATCTCTTGAGAGAGCTCCGACCATCAGGTGGAGCGAGGACATGCAGCTGTGTTACGTCACAGTAATGTTGCAGTGTTTTTCTAATCAGAATTTATTTGGATGGTTAGTTTTTGTGGGGTTTAGTTGTATTAGTGAATGGTCTTCAGTCTGTCTAGTTTCTTATTTGCCTTCCAGACATCCAGTAGAGACCTCAAGGTTGGCATTGTTGTTCAGGAAAGGGACACTGGGAGAATTGACCCAGACCAACCTGTTCCCATTCCTGGTCTACCTAACCTTGGGAAGCTTTGGATGCCTATTCTAATGCTCTCTCCTCACAGAAACTCCAAGGGAAATAAATGACAACAATGTCTATGGAGTTCATTTTCTAGAAAGGCAAGGGTAGTAGGGAGCTCAGGTCTTTTTTCCCCTCTCTTACCTGCTATATGATTCAAACCCACTTATTGCTTGCAAAATGCTCTGAGATGAAAGGCACGCTAGAAATGACAATTATATTATTTTCAGAGACAAATTTTCCATAATATTTAGGGACATGTAGCCTCCTAGTATCCGAATTTTTTAGTAGCACGGGTAATGCTGTTGTGCGTTATCAATGAAAAAGGCAGTTTAAAAGGAATTATTCAGTTGAACAGTCATATGAGTCAAGAATGTACTAGTATTAACAGGCTTGGCAGCCACTTCTTACTTGGCACTGCTGTTAAGTAATTAAAGTGCAGAAATTCTCACTGCAGTTAATAGACAACAGTTATAAAATACCCACAATTTTAAATATTGTAATGCATTAAAAAAATCCTAAGGCAAGAATCTGTTCTATCTTTCTATGTAATATAAGCCTTTAGAAAACTGAGAGAAAGCAAATAGCTGGTTATCTTAGTGGGCATGCATTCAGGACTAGATCAGAAGTTCACTGCTCATCCAGGGCTTCCATAGTTGCACAAGAGGCTCCAACATTGTGTGTTAATAAATGCAATGGTGTGAATTGGGCAGGAGACTATGGCAGCAGAGAAGTGGGCTGAAAGAATGAGGTGAAAACCCCCAGCCAGTGTCTGTCCTGACCTGCAAAGCACGAGAACACCAAGAATGGAGGAGGTGATGCAGGAATTGTTTCTTCCACATGTACAAGGAGCTGTTCTGTCTTGGGTGACTGCCTGGAGATGACACCTGTAGACAGCTCTGTGACCCCATATGACATTCATTTCTGTGGTGCCTTGAACAGCTGCAAGAGCAGCTTTTTTCTCTTTTTTCCCCTGTTTTTTTCTGCCTGTGTTCTTCCAGGTTCAGCTGCCTGCCTCAACTTGTTATGTCAGTCAACAATTTTCCTGCTGGCTCTCTCAAGCTGGGTATTGCAATGTTCCTCTGTCAGTCAAAGAGTGGCAGGGCAAACACCCTCCCTGCTTAGGATTTTCCTCTGCTTGAGGGCCTTAGCTTTCATCATGCATGGGTATGGTTACTCGCAGGTTACTTTTCCATGAATAGATTTGTCAACTTGAATATGCTGCTCCTTGGAGCGTGGTGGAGTGGGATTCACTGTCCCCACATTGGCACCTCCTTTGCAACACATGGTAGGAGAATGGGGCTGAGCAATCCTTGTTCAGCTGCATCAGGCCTTGACTGAGTAGACTCAATGTGTGACTGCAACCCCCATACATGAAAACAGCCATTGACATCACTGTGTCTGAACTCAGACCAGTACAGCACCAGCAAGATGATAAACTATTTGGTCTTAGGACAGAGTAACTGGTGCTTGGAGATGGGCAATTTCCATCAGGCCCATATTAACTCTTTCTGTTCATTTGCATATACATTTTGACATTTTCTTCAACAGGGCTGTGTTCCATGACTTATTTTATCCCAGAGATTAATGTTTGGCAACTCTTTGTAAATACACATTATGTGTTTACTAACACAAGAGTGAAAAACGTGCTTGCTCTATTAAAATAAAATAAGTGACTTTGATAGCAGAACAGCTTGTGTTTGAAGGTCAGACTTCGGCATGGGAATAGTTCACGCTGGGAAGCAGCACCTTGGCATTCTCTAATGAAAACTGGCAGTGATTTGACTGAGCTACAAGCCTTCAGAAATCATACTGCACACAAACAGTTGTGTTTATTGGACAGGAGAAAAGATGTAGATGGATATGTGACTAATTCAGTTCAGTCCTCAGGATTACCCTGGGGAGCATGAGGAGAAGGAGAGTGCACTGACATTCTCAGTCAGTTCAAAGTGTAGGGATGGGCAGGACAGCATGGTTATGGAATGGCTTAGGAGGCAGCCATCTGCAAGAGATGGCTCATGTATGGAAGATGTGCACTCAGAAAGTCACTGTCTTGTGGGTTTGGGTTTGTTTAAACGCTGGAGACAAGTTCAGGGTTGAGGGGTTTTTTTAAGTTTTCTCTTATATTTTTTCAGGTGTAGTTTCATTCCCACAGTTTATTGTGAACTATTGTTTGTATTTCTGAGTATCAGAATTAACATTAAGAGGTATAGAAAGCTCATATCACAACTACTGTCTCATTTTTGCTGCTAGAAGAATGTAATTTAGTTAATATGTTCATCTGCAGCAGCAGCCTGGAAGGTGGAATTTGCCTGTGTGATGTTGTTAGGAACTGCCAGCTTCACAGATTTGCTGTCACTTTAAATCAAGTTCGATTATATTTAATTAAACCAGCTTATCTGCCATCCATACTAATTACCAGGGTTCATCTTAACTATATACACTTCTGTTTCCTTAAAGTTTCAAAGCTTATTTCAAATACAGGAATTCTTAAAATTCATTAATATAAGCACCAGACTCAAATTCCAATTAGATATGCACACTCCATTAGATATGGAAGTAGAAATAAAAACACAAAATGGGCATGCCAAGGGTCTTATCCCAAGCACAGTTCTAGTTGAAGGAATATTTTATCTATTTAATTTTTAAGATATTACGAAGTAGCACTACTCCTGCAGTGTGTTGTTTCATTTTCTGAACAAGACTCTACATGTTGAGCTGCAGGGAACAGCACCATGTTCTGAAACTAGAGCCAGTGGGGTTCTGCGGTATAAATCCCATGGGCATAAACAAAAAGTAGGAGAACATGATTTTGTCTGTTGTAAACCTCAGGCAAAATATTTCCCATTTATCGTTTAATTATGGTTATTTTTAAATTCTGCTTTTTTTTCCAATGCTTCCTTTTTGTTGTTGTTGTTGTTCCTGCAACTTAGTCTATTTTGTATCCCTAGTAAGACCATTCTGTCTGCTGTCACATTTTAGTAACTGCAAACAAAACTGTGGATTGTTGCTTCCTTAATAACCAAGCTATAGTATGCTTGATTGTGATTTTAAAAGGTAAGGATCATTTTATCTCAGTTACTGGGTAGTAAGTTGGTTTTCAACAGAGTTTATTCTACTTGATCGTGAAGATATCATGCACTGTGTTTTCATAAACTTGCGTGCCAAGATTAACCTGTGTTAAGGCAAAGAAAATAGTATTCTATCACTGATTGATCTAAGGGTCTCAGTTACCGTGAAGATAAAAAAATGAAGTATTTCAAATAAAGCAAACTACACATTTAGGTTTTATCACAAGGTGCAGCAACACCATTTCTTTGGAGGCAAAATAATATCGCTGTGTTGGCATTGTGCAACCCTCTGACTAATTAGCCTTGTTAGCTGTGTACTACATTTTGCAAGGAAAGGATGACTTAGACACTAAAGTATGAGAGAAAATTAATGACTGTGGATCCTAAGGAGGGCGCAACTCATCCATCCCTTTTATGTACTAACACAGGCAGCTCTGAGAGTGCTGTTTTTTTAATTCCTAAATATTTGTAGGATGTGTCTGTATTCAGCCATATCTTCAAGTGAAGTTAATCTCTTGATCATCACTATCTAGTACATTTTGACTCACATCATAGAAGGGTCTTGGTGTGCATGAATTGGATTCCTTTTAGATAAAAAACAGGAAGATAACTCCAGGTTCTCACCAAATGCATTCCAAATGTTTGTGAGGGTTGAGCAAAATGTAAATTAAAATGCCCTGAAAAACATGTGGCGTGGACATTGGGTCCTTGGCACCATCTATTTTACTCTACGGCTTTGCTCCAGCTAGCCCAGACAAGAGCGAAAGTCTTCCCAGGCAGTGTAGAAGCAGCCTGGATAACTAAGCCAAACCTGCAAGTTCTCCTGAGGATCGCTGCAGGTTGAAGGGGGATACTCAGGTCAGGTCGCTTGGGCTAACCTCCCCCCTCAAGTGCTGTCAACAGAAACCTGGTCAACCATGAGCTTGTCTAGTTGTGTCTTGCAGAGCTCCAAGGATGGAGGAGCTTCTCCTGGTGTCCAGCCTGAACTTCCAGGATGTAATATGTTATGGTTGTCTTTGTTGTACTCTCTGGCATGAAGAGCTTGTCTCCATCATCTTTGTAGATGCCTTAATTGTAGGCTGCATTGGCTCCCTCTTACACTCTTTGCTGGACTGAACATGCCCAGACCCCTCTATCTCTCTGTGTAGGCCATGTGCTTTTGGCCTCTGTCTCAGTAGCCTCTCCAGCTTCCTCCCCATCCTCCTGATTTGGGATGCCCAGAGCTGGGCACAGTGCTCCTGTGTCTCCCTGATGCTCTTTAGTGTCAGGGAAAGGAGAGTAATGACTGCCTTATGGAAACTGTGGCTACACTCATCCAAATGTAGCCCAGAGCAGGGTCTCAGTATTACCAACAGTGTTCAGATTGGGTGTATAAGAGCTCTGCACTTTAGATTTAGAACCTCGACTTGCATGGTGTGTGGACAGTCAAATGGAAAGCTGGTGATGTAGCAAGGACTTTAATGCTTCTTGGACCATTGTCAGAACACATAAGCGTAGTATATTTTAAAATATTAAAACATAAATACATTGTATTACATTATTTCACTTAGAGGGGATGCTTTCTGGAAGCATCTCTGACTTTTTTCCACATCAAAAGCTTGTGAAGGAAGAACTGTGGTAATTCAGATAAATTTAATTAAACCCAACTGTACTTTTGAGCCTTTTGGTATAGACCTTTTTACCTTGATGAAGATTTCAGGAGAAATAATTCTCTGGATGTTTCTGGATTGCTTTCTGTTCGTGATAATAAGTGGCAATTATGCCACACATTTGGGTAATATTTCCAAGATACACTTAAATAGTGAGAAGGGTGTTATTAGTTTGGTGTAATAAATTAAATTACACATTTCATACTTTTCTAGATTTCCTTAGATAAAACCATTGTAAATCTGTGACCATGATTCTATGAACAGGCATCTGACTCAGGTATATATGCTGTGGCTCTGATTGTGGCTCTAAAGCACTGTTAGATTTGCATATATGTCTCTTATTTGCAACAATATGGGAAACGTCAAATCAATTGTAATCTATTGTTTAGTTTCAGTGCAGTTACACAAATAATGCATTACCTGCAGTAGATGTTCTCCATCATTCATAAATTAACACTTCATATTTCACCACATGGCACTCAGAGCTAGTGGTTTACAACAGTTATGTTCTATTTTTGGAAATAACTTAGCAACAGTGCTAGCTCTCTGTGGTCTCAACTCAGTTACAATATAGCAAAATCCATTACATATCTTGTGAAAGAGAATAAAATTTATTATCTATATCTTATTACCTAAGATTTCACTACTAACCAAATTTAATTCATGTTTGACTGTATGTGCAAGTGGCATATTTTATATAAATGTGTTCAGATTAACTTGGATGTACTGAACTTAATAATAATTTGATGTCATTGCCACATGGTACTTCATTATCAAAACATGGTAAGAATGACATGGTATCAGAACTGAGTATTTGGTATTATAGGAGGAATCACCTGGGCAAAAGATAAATAATGCTATTATGATAAATAATGGTTTTAAGGTACTATTAGATAAAAGATAGTGAAGAAAGTGATATATTTGAGACAATGTTGTTAGTTCGTGTTATTGATTGGTTTCTAAGTATTGAAATCTCTTTCATCTTTGGTATATCTCTTTTTTTTTCCATGGTGTTTCTTATTCAGCTTTCTGGAAACTAAATAGAAGTCAAAACAATAAATAAATTCTGACTGCTGAATTACAAAATTAATTCAACTCTACTGAATTGTAATACACTGCAACATTAAAATGTGTATGAAGCATAATTTTGACACATGCAGACACATTTATGTGATTTTACATGTATTGTTACACATACTAACACTTCCATGTGTTTGTACAATGTACAATTTGGGGATTGGATCCCAAAACTCGATTTTCATTACTGCTCTGTGTGTGTTAAGGGTTCATTTTTAAGTGAAAAATCTGTATCTCTGACTAGAAGAAGAGTTTATATAAATATTGTTAATAGCATCTTTTTCCACAACACAGATACAATAGCAGAAAGGAGGGCTCTAAGAGAACACGTATATCCTAAGCTGAGAGAATTCTGCAGAGAAAACTATGGCCTGGAATTTCAGGTAGGTTTTGTTATGTTGAATCTTACATTACTTTATCTTGAAATTAACTCTATTTAGAACAGATAACATTTTAAAATACCGTTGGAAAAATAGAAAATTACAAAAACTTTCTTTCACAGAATCACATGCAAAATTCTTGGGGTTGGAAGGGACCACTGGAGGTCGTTTAGTCCATTCTCCCTGCTAAAGCAGGTTCACCTGGAGCAGGTTGCATGGGATTGCATCCAAATAGGTTTTGAATATCTCTGGGGAAGAGGAGTCCACACCCTCTCTGGCCTGTCTGTTCAGTGCACTGTCACCCTCACAGTAAAGAAGGTCTTCCTCATATTTAGGTGGAACTTGCTGTGCACCAGTTTCTGCCCATTGCCTCTTGTTCTATCGCTTGATACTACCAAGAAGAACCCGGCTACTTCCTCTTGACACCCACCTTTAGGTTATTTGTGTGCTTGGATAAAATCCCCTCTCATTTGTGTCTTCTCCAGGCTAAACAGGCCTAGCTCTCTCAGCCTTTGATGTACTTAAATTATTTTACAAGCAGATTTGAGGTAAATTCTGAATAGATGAAAAAGCACCACCTCTATTTTAGATCTTCAGAGTATATAAGAAGACATAATGTTACATCTGACTGACTGTGTTGTGTTTCTAGAAACCATACATAAGTTTCACTGTAATGTGTAAAATCATTTAACCAGGTGAATACTGAAACTGATTAACAAAATGAATTGAGCATTGTACATTTTTATTGTGGTTATATGGAATTTGGTTTCTTTAATGTCTACTGTAGCATTCCCATTGCTTCTGAAAGTTAATGTTTTCCTTTGTGCTGTGAGAGACACAGACCCATACACATCTTTGGCAAGAGCCAGTTGGTAATAAGAGTTGTATTTGATTTAAAATAGGTGTGTTTGGCATCACTGGTACTTTAAATCAGGTATGTCCTAATTCACAGTCTCTTGTATGTCAGCAGGCCTGAACTGTTTTCTGCTAAGAGAAACAAATACAGCTTGAGATGTTGTAAAAATGTTCTTCAGTTTTCCAAAAATTCTGGCTCTGCATCCACAAGTTTTCCTTGTGTACTTAGTGACCCCAAAAATTCATCTCTCCAGAGTGTAGCTTAGTTGCAAACAGCTAATGCCTTTCATGCAACATCCTGTTCCTCCCAGTGTATTATTCTCGATGCATGCACAGCTGGTTTTTAATCAAAATAGCAAGTTCTTAAATTACGATATTTGGTTTTAATTCCCTGAGTCACAGTGGAGTTGCTGAATCTGCATGGTGGTAAATTCCAGTGATTTTTGATTATGGCTATAAAAGAATTTCATCTAAAGGTCCTAGCTCCTCAGCTGATTGGGAAGTCCCAGCTGCAGTGGTACATGAAAAGAATAGCAAAAGGTATTTAAATAATATTTTTCTTGTATTACTACTGTGTGATATTCATAGAAAATATCGACCTGTTATTTGTGTTATCTTTGAGGAGACATCTTGGTGAGGGAAATGTCTCTTCCAAGCAGATCATAATCCACTGAATTCTTTGTGAGAGGACACATGTCTTTCTTCAAACAGATTGTAATGTAGTATCTAGGGGAGAAATAATTAAGTTTACTCCAGCTGATATTCATGGAAGCAAATTATTTTATTATATAGTTTCAACACTAGGAGCATCTGTATGTGATATGAGGCCTGAAAGCTCTACTGACACAGATCAGAAAACTGCTAGAAAGCTATCACATATCATATCACATATCTGTGGAAGCAAAGTAGGAAAATGTACAAAAATAGCCTAGGAGACGTAGTAAAGCCTTTTGAAGCGACTCTGATGTAGACTTTAGCACGACTGGTTTTTTTCTTATTCCAATTCTGATACACTAAATTTCTTAGGTTAGCATGCAAAATCAAGACTACAGTTTTTACAGCAGTGCTAAAGTATTCTGTAATTTTCAGATACAGGGATACATTTACATTTCTCTTTACAGAGCAGAGCGCATCACTTTTCATCCTTATATGTAATCTTCAAACAAGAATTACCTCACATGTGACTACTACAAATGCACTATTCAAGACACCCTCTACCTAATAAATCGTGATCCAAATGAAAAGTGTTTAACTGCATGCATTACTCCAAGTTTCACTGAGTCACCTGGCTACACTCAAAATTGTTTCAGTTGTTTTAGAGCATGAGATCTGTGAGGTGTCATCAATCTGGTGGGAGCTGTTACTGAGCATAATCACCATATGAGTGGAAGCAGAACTAACTGTATTCAATCACACTGAATTTGTTAGCTGGATGGCCTTTTTTTCCTTTGTGTCAGAAAATATTCAGAAAAAGACATGTTTTTTCTTAGCCACACTTCTTGGCTAAGAAAGCAAATAAGCTGAGCAAAAGTCTTCCAGAGTGCATGGTGCTTTTGACCTGAAATACAGTGCTTTTACAGGAGAGGATGGAGAGATTAAAGAAAGTAGTTGTAATTGAAAATTTTGGGAGGATAACCAAACATAGGTAATTGGTAGCATACACTTTCTTCTTCAAAACAACAAACTGTTTCAAATAATTTTCATTATATTTCAGGATATATGCTAGAAGGAGAATAGAATTTTGCATGAATGAAATTTTTAGTTCTTTTTTAAGCTCTTGGAAGTGATAAAAATAGAATAATTTTATCTCCTAAGCAAAATCTGTGAAACTGTAGGATTGGTAGGACAAAAGCTAAGGTAAGCAAAAGGAAACACTGAAGTATGAATGAAAAGTCTCTTGTTAGGTGACTAGTGTGGAATTGAACTAGACCAGTGTCAGTCTGCTGTGGGTAAGGAGCTCTTCCAGAGGGCACTAGTTGTCGTATAACCTTGGCAGCCTTTCTGAAAGTTTGAGTGAGTGTTTGTCACACAGTTTTTCCAAGCATAAGTAAAAACATATGTCAAAATCAGATATGATTGTCTCCTTGTTCCATTTCTTTAATTCTGTAAATCCTATTTATTTTAGTTAGCACAATGAGCAAGTGATGAGACCTTACTTTGAAATTATTGGTGTCTTCAGAGGTTTGTTCAGTAAAATATTTACTCTTGCAGGACAAAATTGTCATGTTAAGATACTGTGCGCCAAAACTGTTACCCCATAAAATAACAAATAGCCACTGAGCCCCTATGATTATCTGGTACTCCAGGGAGTTTCCTCTTCACATTTACAGAATTTATGTGATTTCTGAACAGTTAATTAAAATAGAAATTACTTTCACATTTCAGAAGAACATCAGCAGCACAATAAATTCATTCAACAAGTAATTAAAACATTTTTTACTGTATGCTAAGATCTGTAAGTGAAGGATTTTATAATGAGAATATTTAAGCTTTATCATACATCTTGCAGGTAATCAGACAGATGAATACAATGTGAAGTTCAATAATAAAGTTGTATTAATAAATAACAGAAAGTAGAGAGGAAGAAGGGAACGCTTTTTTTCCTAAGAAGACAAAAAGAGAAAGGACAGAAAAGCAATCTGTGCAAGTGAGGGAAATAGGAAGGTTATTTGAAATGCAGTTTTGTAGAGCAGAAAATGCATGATCCAGCAGAATTTTGCAACAGAGTTTCTGTAAAAAATAAAGGTATTGAGTGTATTTTCTTGGCAATATAAGCTACACTTACACTGCCAAGAAAATACACTCAGATCTTTATTTGCACTCAGTGCATTGTGTACCTGGGTTTTTTTGCTCATCATGAGTCACACAGGACACTACCTGTCATGTTTAGTAACAATGTGCCTACTCCAGCAGACACTGATATGAGTCACAAACTTTTAAGGCAGAAATAATCAATGAGACTACTGGTAGTACAATTACACATAGGCATAAATAGCTCTAGGATTTGGTCTTGAACTTTGGTATTGGTAGGAGAAATTTCCCAAGAAGATTAACCAGCTGTGAACTGCTGAAATTTAGTTTTGCATCAAGTCATTATTAGTTCTTATATTAAATCTTAAGGCTAATTTTATAATCTGTTTGGACAAGAGCTAATTTTATTGTTCTGTTTCTTGCAGAGTGATTCCACAGAATAAACAATATTAAAATAAACTGTAATTTTGTAATATATTTGTGTATTAATATAGTTTTGGTTGGTTTTTTAAACTATCCATTTGGACTTTTGTTAAAGTTACATACAAGATGATAAAAATCAGTAGTAAATGAGAGAAAGTAGCCTGTACCATGAGTTTTGTTCCAAAAGTAATTCATAGATATGATCACTGTCTTTTTAAATTTGATTTCCCACTGTAAGAATTCAGCCTTTAAGTTAAACTATACAGTGAAATCACAGGTTGTCACTTAATTTGTTCAAATAAGTATTACATGAATAGTTTCTTCCAGGAGTTTGTTTGCAACTAATTAGAGTCACAAAACTGAGTCTGTAGCTCAATATGAAAGGCTGGACAGCAAGCTCTCTGCCGCTGCATATCTCTACAATTTCTGCTTCCAAGGTACAAAGATCATCTAACAAAGGAAGTATGATAATGTAAAACCATTCCTATTCTTTCTTTTGAGCCATGTGCACAGGATGAGTTTATATCCTGTGGATATATAAGTGACACTGGGTGTCAAGTCATGGTCTTGACAGTGAGATTCCCATTAATTTTCATGGAGGCAGGATTATTTTCAATTCTTTTGTCATTATTCGTACCTATCCATTATATGCAATCTAGTTTCAAATAAAAGACTACATCAAATCAAGATCTTGTCATGCTAATCTCCATATGACTATGAAATGAGAGACTGTCCCAGGAGGGACTATCTGGGAGGAAAAGTAAGAGGCTGGAATTCTCATTTGTATGAGGAAACCCTGCCAGTCTGTGTAAGGACTGGTGTAGACCTCTTTGCTTTTTACCACACTGAAGAGTACAGCTTACTGCACCGGATGTTGGCAAAGCTAATTTTTAATTTGATTGGTAGAAAGGTTGTATGGTAACTCTGTTGCACACTGTTTTCCAGGTCATAGACTTATACTGGGGAGTCGAAGCAGACGAATGGGACAGTCCTGAGCTGCAAAAGACTCGCATGAAGCTTCTTGAAGATTGCTTGAAAAGTTCTGCAGGTCCATGCTTTGTTGTGGGTATAAAAATAATGTTTTATTTTACAAGAAAAATACAATGTTATCTCTCCTAACATGCATGATTCAGTAACAAATGCGTGATTTTTTTCTTTCTAATATACTTTATGTTTATTGCTGTGCATTTGCTATGCAAGTATTTCCCTCTGCAGCTCTGTAGATTAACACTGATTACTCAGTATTAGTGGAGAGGAAAGAAGGCTCTTTAATGATCAGTTCTCATAGCAAGATGGGTATGACTACTTCTATCACAACAGAACTATTGACAATTTGTTTAAGGAGGCCACGGTTAATTAATTCTTGGTACCTCTCACACATGCATTTTCAGCTGGCCTAGAAAGACTTATAAAAAAGCAGCAGCAGTGAAGAACTATCTGCTCTGATCAGCATTTGCTGACTGTAAACCCAGGGCAATTTAGGATGCCTGGTATTAGAGAGTGAAAAGACTGGAGGTCAGCGACAACCTGAGGACGCTCTGAGTCTATGGCATACTGATATGCAACTGATTGTTCTCTCCATGGTCACTTGCTAGACTTCAGTGCAAAACAGTCTTAAGACCGTGCCTTCATTCTGCCAAATTTTCTTTTCTATAATACATTTGCCAAGAAAATACTTTACAAAAGGTACAAAGTTTTTCTCCTTTGTACCTAAATGTAGCTAATTCAACTCTAATTCTTAGTCTTGTCATAATAAGACAGAGAAAAAACTGCAAGTCCTTGATTATTTTTTTAGAGGAAGAATGTCTAAGATTTTGTGAGCTGAAACCACAGAATCCAGTGGGATGGAAGAGATACAAAACACTGCCTGCTGTGAAGGCTGGAGATCACATCTGTCCATGCCAAAGACTAGACAAGGAGCAACCTGTAGCATGTGTCATTCTATGCTTCTGTCACACCCTAAAAACCATCTCTGGCTCTTATTCCTTCACCTGTTTGCCTCACTTTCTTATTTAGCTTCAGAACCCTGCAGAGCAAAGACTTTACCATGAGAACCCAGCGTCTGGCGTACAGAGTCTGAGCTGGCTTTGATGCTGTCATGACACTGTTTTTCACAAGCACACACTGGCCCAGATCTAGAGAGTTTGGGTAGCTTCCATCTTGTGTGACTATATTTAGTTTTCTGGGTTTATTTTTCTACTTTCTATCTTCCCTTTGATGAGCTGGAACAGAAAGGCATGGAATTTCTCATGTAGCAACACCCAGTGTCCTTAGACATGGATTTGTAAAATCTCTGATAGTGAAGGAAACCTTGTCACATACTATTGCTGCATATTTTAGCAGCTCAGAATCTTGAAGATTTAAGAACTGCCTGCCTGATATTGTTACTAAAGAGATCAAGCCAAATCAAAATTTTTAAACAGAATGAAACAGTTAGCAAAGAGGTTGCAGTGAGCCAATTACTTCAATATTTATTTCAGGTTTTCTGAATATGGGCCTAAGTAGTAGCTCTCCCAGTGGCTAGACTGGCAAAACCTCAGAAATCTGTTTATGCACATTTGTTTTTTGCTCTGCTGTACCATAGTGAGATGGGGTTTATTTCATGTACAACAAAAATTAAAGATTATTCTACTCCAACAAGTATAATTATTTTTAATTTATAGTAACAATGTAAAATTGACTTTGGCACTGCAGGCTTTGGGCAACTTGCCATTTCTTGAGAAAGTTCTATAAAATGTGCCACTTCTTTTCAGTTGGTAGGGGGTTTGTTGGTTTTTTTTGTTTTGGGTTTTTTTTGGGTTTTTGGGGTTTTTTTTAGTTATCAGTTACCACTTTTTGAATTGATACAGAGATCTGGGATTAAATGGAACTATTCAGAATTAGCTACTTGATATATATTGATTTTAGAAAGTGTTTCTTTATGGCAATTTTTGCCTGGATTGTAATATTGGATGGAGAGAAAATGGATGGAGAGAAAATGAATTCAGTCCTTAAATTAGTGCAGTGAATAAGTTGGAAGTCCCAAGCTTTTCTCCAAATATGAAGCAACAAAATCAAAATTAACATATATTCATAAGCACGAGGAGGATACAGTTCTGAAAAAAAAATGCAAAACTAATTTCCTGTGAACACTGACCTTCGGAATGTACAGTTCTTCCTTTGACTGCTGCCTGACCTCTCTATTAATACCTGATTCAGTTAAGGGAGAGGGAAGATGTTTGGGTTTTGGTTGGGCTGGGGTTTTTTATTAGATTGGGGTTTTCATTTGAGGTTTTTTTCTGCTGTATAAAATCAGTGCCTGTTATCATTTAAATCATTTAAATACTCATAGCTTTTACTTTAGCTACATACATACCATGCTATTTTTGATCTACAGAATAATTTATGAAGACTCATTTATGAGGGGAAAATAGTTTCCATACAAATTTTGTGCAGAAATCTTGTCTTTGGAATCTACAGGGGAAGATTGAAATACAGTATATTTATTGAATCGTGAACTGCTTAAGTTCTACATTCCACAACAATACCAAAGATAAAATGCATTCAGTGCATCACTGGAACCTTTACATTTACATGCATCCTGCAAATTATAACACATAGGTGCTTTTCCATCTGCATAGCACCACACAGTATCTGCCTGGGCTTACATGACTATGTCCTGAAAGATTGTAAAATGAAAAAGAGAAATGGAAATTAAATGTCAGTCTGTTACGTGTAAAGGTTTGCTCAGTTAATGCTTGGGATTGTACAAACCTTGAAGGTTATTTCCACCTATCATTTAAAACATCTGGGCCAAAGAATAGTAAAAGCATTCTCTATCTACTCTGAACAGCAACTGGAATTTACATGAGCCCTCTCAGATTACTGGCAGCTTGTTCTTACTTTGAACCTGTTAATGGTATCCATAACCAGTTACCTTCCTTGTTTGCTGATGGACAGCGGATTACCACTTAGAAATACAAGAATCACCAAACATTTTGAATTAGGTCTCACCATGCCCTCAAGAGTTGCCACGTCTAAACAGATGTAACCTGAGCTGTTGCATCATCCTTTGTGTTTTCACTGGTCTGCTGAGGTAGCCCACAGAGTATTTCTGAAGTTCCTCTTTCCACAGACCTACTGGGGATGTATAAAAGCTCTTTTCTGCGTTTTCAGTCCAGGGCAAGGGCAGGAGGAAGCAACTGACAGGCCTGAATTCCTGAATTGACAGGAGCAACACATGCATCCCTTCCTGTACAGTCCCTAGGGAAGCACAAAATTCTTTCAACTTCCATAGACATAAAGAACCTAGCATTATAAATTTGGAAATCCAGTAGGATTTTAAAACATTAGCAATTTACAATATTTGGCGTGTCCTTAAATCACACTGAAATTAAAGAGAAGTATGGTATATTATGGAGTGGAATGTTTCTACTGTTTGTATCTTTGTGTTCCTCAGTATAATGCATGCTTTAATTGTTCCATGAAGTATATTGCTGCACTCTCTCTGCTTAGTACAAATGGTTGATAATTAATTTTGAGTGCATTCCAGCTCAGAGAAAATTCCAAATTATATTATTCCTGCTCTGCTGGATCTCCTCAATTCCAGTTTCAGTTCTGGTGTTACTTTAAGGTTTATTCCTAATGTAAAAACTAAATACACACAAGTTCTGGAATGCCTGAGTTATATTTTGCTCTTGTTTTCCTGAGAAAATTGCCACACACTTAAAGTTAGGGAGGCAAAAGTCAGTCAAGTGTTTCTATACTAAAACATCCAGTTCAGGAGGAATGAAAAGTACCCAGTGCTTTTGGGGAATTCAACAGAAGTTATCTGGTTTTGGGTATTTCAGTATTTAATTTTCCCCAAGGACACAGCTCTATTTATAGTTTTTGAGTGAATGGAGAGAAATACCTGGAGCCAGACATGGCAGAACAGTCCACCTCTTCCAGTTAAGTGCATTTCAGGAAAGAAAGATCAAATTATTACTTTTCTTCTCACTCTGCATCTGATTTAAAAGCCATCCAAATAAGAACTCCCTCTAATATAACTGGGTTTGGGGTCATATCAAGAATGGCTCCATAAGACTTCTTGGCATTGATCTGGAGTAGAGTATATATCTGCAGATATTAATCCTGTTTTAGGTGGACTTGACCAACAGGAAAGATTCTTCTGTAAATATCAAAGTAGAGCTTTGTACATTTTGAAATCCTTCAAAACAGACAAAATGATCAATTTTAAATACAAAATATGCAACTTTCCCCCCAGCAAGCTCTGGTCTTCTTTCACGACCTCCAAACTAAGAGGCAAAGGATGTCAATCCCTTTCCATATAGCTCTGAACAACGGATACACACAGAAAGTGAAATCAAGCTTGGGGGGATATTACATGATTAAGCTATTGTAAGTAAATTCCTTCATCTGCTTTAGGGATGGAGTGTATCTTCCTGTGAATCATCTCTGATTCTCTAAATCTTAAATACTTACCCATTTTTTTATACTTAGCCCATTGGAAACGGGTACAAGATTCATCAGACAGCTTTTCCACGTAACACAGAAACTGCATAGGTTTTTATGTAGTCTAAAAATGACTTGCATTTTCAGTCAGAAAACTTCACGTATTTTCTGCTAAGTCACTGTACTTCTTCTTCTTGACAGAAATACAATTTCTGGTGCTGTGTTCCAGAAAGGTTAAGTATTATATTTAATATGAATGACCGTATTAGCGAGAATAAGATTAACATGAAGTCATATTTCCACCATTCTATGTAATGTGTAGAGGAAGAAATAGGCTGCATGAGATTTATGCAATTTATTTTCTCATGACCCTCAAGGGCTTTACCAAACCATCTTCTGAGGTAATACTATAATCAGTTAAATGTAATGATCTCCCCTAGAAATGAATCTGTAGATCAAAAATCCAGCATCAGCTATTCTGCAGAAATGAGAGGGATGAGGGAATTCTAAACCTTGCAATGCTACTTCTGTGTAAAGAAACAGCATACTTTACAATATTTAGCAGGCAGCTGGTAAGTTCAAAGAGAGATACTAATAGTGCTGCTTGCACCTAGGAAGAATTCCTTCCCTTTTCTCAAATACAGACATCCAGTTCAGAGATTCTTTGGTTTGCCAATAACAGACCCAGAAGGAAACACCTACCCAAAAAATAACTAGTTCATTTTCAGTCTAATTATTGTCAAATCCAGCTAGCAGTAGCTGGGTCTTTTTTTTCTCTTTTTTTTTTCTTTCTTTTTTTCTTTTTTTTTTTTTTAATAATCAGCATGTGTAATTTCACAGGATCCCTCTTTCTTCAATGAAAGATGCTAATTTAAGAAGTAAAATTAAAAAAGTATCAGTGTTCTTCATAGTGATACTGTTATGCATCCTTAAGTTACTACCTCTTCTCTCTTAAAATATTTGCATTCAGTGCAAGGTGCTTTTTTGTGTCCTGTTAATATGCAATGTAATAAGCTTCTTTCTTTTGTAACTGGAGAACCTGATGGAGTAACTTTTTATTTCATTCCACCTTGAAAAAATGAAGCATAGAATATTTGCTTAGAAAACTAGGGAAAATGCAATTATTGTGAGTAAATTACATGTTCTTTTCTTGTTTGCTCATTTGCATAGTATAGAAATTAATGCTTGAAACTGTTTTAAAATGTTTTAGTATACCAGTGCTACTCATGGCTGGAAAAACAGTTCATCAGCTGGCCACATACTTTGGCAGACCATATACTCTGCCTCTCAGTCATACAATAGCATGGCACAGGCAAGACAGTGTTTTCATTCAGGTGAATGCTATATATATATATTTGCTATGTTTTTTTATTTTCTATGGACATCTGCTGCAGAATTTTTAAACTTTTGGCTAATGATCTGACCTATTACCTGCAGGCAGTACTTAACATTCCGTGTTTGTATGCTTACCATTAATTACAAGTCAATAACCTATTGTATAAAAATTAGTGTTAGAAAAGTCATGAAGATATCCCAGTAGAAAGGCACTATTTCATTTTATCCCATCCTTGAAGGAGTATGGCAGCTGAAAGCTAAGAAAATTCAAAGTTTATTTTTTCATCTGTGTCATAAATAGAAAACTAATATTGGGTAGTTTTGTAGAAGAATAGGTTTTGAAATATGGCAGTTGTAAAGATGGTTTTATGAAAAGATGGATTTATATTTAATACAATTTAGATGATCAGGAATAGCAATTTCATTGTGATATTTGGTGATGTGAATTGGCTGTAAAAATTTTTGACATTCTGAACACTTTAAATGATGCTGGGTTTGATAATCCATAACCTTGCCTAAAGGTCAAGTGCCTAAAGGGTTTGTTGCTTGCCTTAGTTTTTTCCTTCAGTTCAGTTTCTTTAAATATGCCTTTTGCATTTTTGCATCCTCTCCTTAACTGTTTAGATCATTGCTTTCTTCTCATCCTGCAGCTATGCTGTCCTTTCTGTCCTCCTCTGAATTTATAATTTAATAAAAAGTGAAAAGGGTTTTCTCCCTCCAAGCTTGCAAAAAGCAGGGAATGCACACAAATCACATAAGAATATTAAAAAGAGATGGACACTTCTGCATCTGTGTGAAGTTCACTGGGCCATCATCCTGGTAGTATTGCTGGGGAAGGAAAATTATATTTTTCTTCTGCAAGGAATTTTCTAATAATTTCTTTTCATCTTTGAAGGACTAGGCTGGTAAAGCACCTGTCCAGAGAGTACCAGCCACCAATTGTTCCAAATAACAAAAGCCAATGCCCGCTTGGAAAAAATAATTATTTGTTACAATTAGCACATAAGAATAAAAATCATAAATAAAAGTTATCAAAATCAAGGAACCGGTCAAAATAAGTAATATAGGTCATTCCACATGTACTTGCAAAGCTCAATTGATGTTATGTTCTGGTACTTGTTTTGGATGCTATGCTAAAGTCTAAATTATGGGTGCATTATAATTTGCTAGTACTAATGCCACCTGTACTAAAAATCTTTCTAAGGGCCTTCATTTATGTTATATGTAAAACATGTTTATTAACAACATTTTAGGTGCTTCATTCAACACTACACAGTCATGGGTCATATCAGGCTCTCAGTAACTGAATTACTCTATGAAAGTTGTGAAATTGTTTTTTTTACATTTAATTACACAATTAGGTTTTCATTTTTTGACTCAATGATTACCAATCTGTTTAGCTCTAATAAGAAGGGGGAAAGATAAAAAAAGAAATTTGCAGTGAAATGTCATGTCATGTTACAACTAGCTTCAGTATTCCTAAAGTCACAAGGGGTGTTGAAAATTCCACAGCACCATCAGCTATCTCTGCTTCTGATAATACTCATTAATTAACACTTTCTAATACCTTCATAGTGGCTGTGTATGTTACTGAGAACACATAGCTTAATTGTACTATAAAAAAGCATAAATATATAAGTCTGTTTCCAGTAAGGGGGGGGTGTGTGTGTACAGTGGGATTTGGATAGGTTTTGGAGTTCTAGAAACCCCTTCTCAGCTGCTGCAACTTTGGAGGTTACTACAGACTAGGTGCCTCTATCAATTCCTTAAGTATCCTATTCAGCCCTTTTTGCCTTGCTCAAATTTAGCTCAATCTAAGCTCTTTGCCTCACTGTTTAACACATAAATACCATCCCAAAATGGGAATGTAGAAACTACACTGCCTTTCTGAGAAATACAAGAAAGAGCATATTTCAGAGAAAATAAAGATGTGGCCCCTTCTTGCATATAAAGTGTACCAAAGAGGGCAGTAGGAGTGCCAGCTTTTAACTTCAGGTGTCCAGAAGCCAGTGCCCTGTCCTCCAAGCTGACTACACTGATAGGCTCAGAGTATCTTCTTCCTTTCCGACTCATCATACCTGTGTCTCTGGATGCTCAGGAAGGCACATTAAACAGCAGTAGGAGAAGAAGCTTTTCCCCATTAGCCACACTTCACCTGTGAGATGCAAGACAGGGTTTCAAATCACTTCAATTCTTTCAGGCTTGGATGAGTGTTGTGATTATTTTACAAAGTAGGGAAGGTTACACCACCATGCCTTCTAAAAGACAACATTGATCTCCTTGCTGTTTCCAAGAAAGGTGCATTCACCGTTGTCTGTAAGAAGAGTAGTGATTTCCACAGATGAGGTTATTGACTTCAGTCTGGGCTATGTGCTACCGTCTTTTATTAAACCTAACCCTTTTGATTTGTTTTTCTATCCAGTTTCACTCTTGTCAAGTGTTACAGGACTTGTCAGAGAGTTGACAGAAATCTGGACTGCAGTAGGAATTACCTGCAAGGTCCTGAGCTTTATGTGAAAGGAAAAATGTATACGCCTGTCAAGAAATCTCCCATGCAATTTCAAAAATAGAGCAAAGTGAGAATAACACATTTGTTTGGAGGAGAATCAGAGTGAGTGAGCACCTCAGATCTTTAGGCAGAGGTAGGCAAAATCTCCAGTCCTTCCTCTATGCTGTCTTTATTCACTGACTTCTTCCCTAATTATATCCTTTTTGGCTGATTTTCTCACCTGCATCTGTGATCAGGCTGATCAAAGACCCAGCAATGATAAGCAATGAAGGAAAAGGCAACAAAATTAACTAAGCTGGTGCTGCATGATACTGTAGAAGACAGGGAGGTTGTGGAGGAAGACCATTGATGCTTTCTCAGCCAGGAGAAATGAGAGTTCTGATGAAGCAAACTGTATTGGGGAAGTAGGTCATGAATTTCTTCTGAGGAAGCACGTTCACTCTGTATGAGAGACTGGTAGCTCCTACACACTGTGTCTTGAGAAATTACTCATCCTTATTTCATGTCTTCCTACCACTAGGGAAAAGCTTTAAGATTTAAAAATACCACACTGTGGGTGGAGTTCAGAGTTGAGGGAATTAGCTCATTTACAACCAGATCTGGCTGCTCTCTTTCCTGAAAGACAGGTCAAGCGTCAAAAAACTCCACCATCATATTCTTCTTTTCTGTGTCAAGAACTGTACTCACAGCAAAACACTTCAGCACTTGCACCTCATCCTTCCAGTCCCAGTTGCAGTCAGTTTTCTTACAAAGTAGTTCAGCAGTCCTTTTTGTTTTTCCTGGAACTGAAACCAAGACCTTTCTCAAGTTTCTGAAACTCATCTAGTCCCCCCAGGGTACTTCTTCAGTGCCTCCAGGGAAAAAGGGAAGAGAGAAATTATGGCATGGTTCTGTGAAACAACACACTGCAATATTTCTCAAGCCAAGGAACATAAATATATATCCGGGCAGGTGGAAAAACAATTCTTAATACAGAAATGTCTTTATTATGCCTTCAGTTTCCTATTTGCTTCAGTAACTTCAATTAAAAATTGTATTTCTTATGTTTTCTACAGTCAACTGAAGTTCTAAAATTAATTCTATTTATTCACAGCTTCAACCTGTGGAGAAAAAGCAAATGAAAATGTTTGATACTGCTCTATGGTATCATTTTTCCCTTAAAAACTCAAAAGGACAAACAGTGTAAAATAACAGTTCCATTGCTGCTGATACATAAATACACATCCTTTGCATATCAGAATAGAAATACTCAAAATAAAGTGCTTATTTTGCAAGCTATCATGTTGCAAAATGTATCTTTTTATGGATAGGCAGTCTGAGTCAGTGGCAAAAGTATCAGGAGCTTTCAGGTTTCCATACTGAGATGCAGTAAAGGTGGAAAGAAGGTTTAAGAGATCTACAGCAGCTCTAATGTTCTATCTGATAAGCTGCACTGCCTTACAACCCTTGGCAGAGAGGAAGAATGCTGCTCTGAAAGACACTTTGATATGTACATGCAAGAAATCACAGAATATGAAATTTTTGTGCTTTTTTCATATTTTTAATTTCTAATGGTAGTATTTTTGGGAGACTTAATAATACCATTGCAACATAACTTTTTTCCTTTGATGGCCAGAAAAGCCATTGAATGTATTTATTTATTTGGAGGACATTCTCCATGTGTTTCTATCATGACATCCTTCCACTGTACTTCATTGCAGCTAGAAGTACGATAAAAAGGAATAGAGGCAGATTTTTTCAGGACATGTCCTGAGCGCCAGCTACTCTGGAACTGCAGCTTCCTAAAACTTGGCTTAGTTTAAGCAAAGTATTACAGCTTTCTTCATCTTGGTTTCAGTTTCCAGTACAACGGCTTGAAGTTTGCCCTAAAAAACAATTAACATGTATATTCCATTGATATAAATTGAGATAAACATACTTTTCTGGCTTTAGTTCTGATGATTCACTGTTTAGCCATTAGCATTTTTGCTTTGAATTTGAAAGGAGTTGGCTTTGTTCCCTTAAGTTATAAAAAAAAATTTAAAAATAGGACATTCTTTTCTGTTTGTTTTTGGTAGTAAAGTCTTGGTTTCAAGGCCTGAGAGGCAGGCACCCAGCTAATCCTGTTATTTTAATTTTCTTTTTTTTTTCCCCAAAAATATCTCTGGCTACACCTGCACATTTTATATCACATAAGTGATTTTTACAGGATACTGTTAGAAAATAATTATCAGATACTTGCAAGAAACCAGAAAGAGCTATAGTTGTACTAAATTTCTTAGGATGGGATGTTTAATAAAAGGCCCTTAAAAACTGGTATCCTGACCATTTGTTTCGGATTTTCAAGATGTGGTTTACTGTATATTTGGTTATATCAGTTAAGCCCACATTTCTGCAGGCAAAAAGGGTAAATATGCTGACATGTTGCAATTCTGTGTGCCTTCCTTTACTTGAATGGCTTCCTAGGCAGGTTTGCATGTGCAAATGCACTGTCTTACCACGTCCAAATTCAGTAAGACAATACATAGAATGTAACCAGCATGCATGTAAAAAGTAAGATTTGAAAACAATGGAGCATTTCTTGTAGTTATGCTGAAGTGATTCTGTCTCCATACATACTAATATAGCAGCTGGAAATAATTGATGGGTATTGGGATCTGATTACAGTAAGTATGCTTTTTAGAAAATAATTTGGATGAAATCTGAGGTCTTTTAAGCCTGGTCCTAAAGATAAATTTTAATTATCAATTTTATTTATAATTTTGAAATTTATAAATCAATATTTAACTTACTTTTTTTTCTTTGTGTCTCTTTTGTCTATAGAAGTCTGATCCACTACAGAGTAACATACATTTTATCAGCTAATACACGTGTGAACATCCCAGTAAGCAATAGAGAAAAAAATGTGTTTGTCTGAGAAAAAATGGCTATTTGCCTGAAATGTATGGCTTTAAAGAGGAAAGAAAAGGTTTTATTTCATAAGAAGGATTTTAATACCAAATGGAGGAAGTGTAGAAGCAAAGGCTGGGGAAGTGGGGAGTTAGGTCTCTAACCCCAGGATAAACAGAAGGCAATGAATAGTGAGAGACCATAGGGGAGAGAGAGATCCAGAGGACTTTGTAGCCCTTGTTAGTCATGTAAATAATGGAAAGATAACATTCATGTTTCTGTTGCAGTTCATATTCAGTTGCTTATACAGTGCTATGAGATTGCTTGCACAGAAAGGAGCTGCAGTAGCAGGGCCTTTGATGTGTCAATGTTACCCCATCATTAATGCCCTGAATTCTGATGATTAGGATTTACCCCTGGTGACCACAGACTTGTCCTTCTCCCAGTCAGGGGAGGTTTTGAAACAGGGTTTTTGCGCAGTGGATGTGCTTTGTTGTTAAATGCTTTGCTCTGCGTGGTTGCCCACGAGCTACACCAGACTTCTGTGCAAGGCCTCCTTCTGGGGCATGGCATGATCCACACTGAATCCACAGCTCTCCTGGGAATGGTAGAAGGACACCTCTGGCACATCAGTAACACCAGCCTTTCCCAACCCCTGACAACATGAAGTTTATACCCCATGGTGTTTCAAAAGCACTTAAATCCCTCAATTTTCAGCCCACAGTGTGAAACATTGAGCACCTCTTCAATTATGTTAGATACTCATTCTCCTAATGGAGCTGTTCTACTTTGAATAAGTGATCTTAGTTTAGGCTTACATTAATTTAACAGGCTGAAATGTGAGTCACTCAGGACCTCATCACAAGGGGTCAAGGGTATCCTCCTTCAGTAGTGAACAGTTTCTATTAGAAGGACAGAGCTGAGAATTAGGGAAAAACAGCTTCCACTCCATGGTTATAACTAACCATTGCATACCTGTCCCAGCTCTGAGCCCTGGCCCAGGCTTAATTCCCTGCACTTAATTCTTGTGTCACATGGGGACAGTAATACTTCCCAATTCCTCATGGATCTTGCAAAACCAAATTGTTTAAGGAGTGCTTAGTCCTGTACACAAGGAAGTATATTAAGTTTAAAATTACAATTAAAATTAACTGTGGTTAGATTTAATTCCTTCAAAGATGATTTATTGAATCCTTATTTTTCAAAAAGCTGGCAATCCAGGACTGCTCTGAGAATAGGCAGAGAGGACATATGTATGTACTTCAATGTCACATGTCTTCACAAAGACCAAGAAACAGGACTGATTCCAACTAGCCCAGCAAAAGATCATTGGAGCAGATCTCTGTTGGCAAAATGGCCAAAAAAATTGTTGGTCTTACGTTGCCAAGTACCTGAAGTCACTCCATAAAACATTACAAATCTGACTTCTCAAATTACTTCATTTGCAGATGTCAATATATAATTTCTTAAAAAAAGATTAATTAAACCAATCAGTAATCAATATAATTTGCTGTTATTTGACAGCTGTTTTTTATTAAAATTACCACCCAATATCTTAGCTGGAATTAAGTATATCTAAAATATCAGCTTTTTCTGGTTTAATATAATGTGTAGCATCAGAATTCATGAATATTTTAGTGATGATGTCTGAACTTATATGACATGCCATGTGAATCCCTCATATCTCAAGATCAAATCTAAATCTTCTTTGTGTCCTTTTGTTCATTATTGTGACTGTGCCCATAATTTTAATATATTTCCACACCAAGAATATTAGAATGAAAGTATTTCCCATCTTATAGACAGTAGTTTTTTAACCTTCATTTAATAGTGATTTCAGCCTCAGGCTCAACAAAGCATCCCTGATGGAAACCACAATGGGTGGGGCTCTGAGTGACTTTGTTGGAAGGTGTCCCTGCCCTAGGCTGGGGATTTGGAAGTAGATGATCTGTGAGGTCCCTCCAACCCCAACCCATCCTATGATTCTGTGATTCTGTGGAAGCTAACAAGGCTCCTGCTGAGGTTGCTCTGTGTTAATTCTCTAAAGTTTTGTTAGACACAAATGGTTGCTGAGGGTTTTATACGTTTGTCAGCCTGGTTGTTTTATACAATTCAATCACCTTCAATCTAATGAGTCTTTAATTTGTTGTTTTACTATTAAAGGAAAATTACTCATCAGGTGGGAGATTTTGGTTCACGAGTCTGCATATAAAACTGTCTCTTGATATTGAACACAGCATAAACATTACTGTTCCCTTTAAAAATAATTCCCTATAATAATCATCAAAATGTTGCAATGTTGTTACCACAAATTGAAGTTTTAGGTTCCTGCTGTAGAGTACTATTATATATCTCAAAAGGATCTGAAATAATGGTAATTCTTATTTACAGACTAAGTATGAAACAACATGAAGATTGTGAGAAATTATATTTATTCTCAATCCTGTTGCTTCATAATTCTTTATTTTTCTAAGAAGAAATCTGCATTTACTTGAACGTATAGGGAAATGGAGGTGGGGCAGATATTTCCAGAGGCTGCTGCAAGCCTCTGACCCAGATGCAGTTCAGACACTGAAGCTCCTGAAGGAAAAGTACAGTTCAGAGCTTCTCATTGAGGCCTCTAAGGTTTGAGTTGTTTTGTGGTACCCTGATAGATTACACTTATACAGATAGATATGAATTTAACCAGAATGACACCAAAAGAGTGAAGGGAAAGAGGTACTTCCAAGCCTCACCTCTAACATGGGAAGATGTAGTTTTCACAGCCTGTGCCTGCAAATGCACCCATCCTAAGGCTGTCATGCAGCCTTAGAAACAAATAGTAGATTAAAATTCCAGCAAATACATATAATCTGTTTATACCCCTTAGTCTTTTTTTTTAATTTACCAGTGCCACTGATAATGGAAAACATGCAGTGTATTTAAAGGAAGGTGTATTTGGGTGAAGAACTGTTCCCCAGGAACCTGGTGTGTTTATGTGGCATAACCCAGCATTTGAGCATTAGTTCCTCAGTAGAAAACAGCTGCACTTACTCAGCATGCCTCCTGCTCCCAGCCTGGGGTGTGATACCACAGTCCTTCAGAAAACCAGTGTTAGTCACTTTTGTACTCTCCAGTAAAATGAAGTTTTGTTTTAATTGCCTCCATTAAAAGCCCAGTAAAATTGGGCTGTAGGTTGAGGTCAGTCTGAAGTTGCCAAAGAGCACAGGAGTGACTCCATGAAGAGTTTTCTACCTCATAACGTTTTCTACCAGAATATTCTTCAAATAACTACATGGAGTCAGGTATTAATACCAGAACCTCAGGTAATTTCTGTTAGGGCTCTAACAGGAACACAGCTGCTGTGTAGTGCCTGGCATGGCCCTGCTCTAAATGATACACCTGCTTAGCGCTGTACTTAGGGTTTCCTGGATCATGTCAAAGTTCTTTTTTATTGTGTTTTGCTCAAGTAGTCAGGAGGATAATCCCTAATACAAGATTATTTACATAATATCTTTTGCAATGATTCATGAGAGGTATTAAAAAAAGTCTTGTCTTTTCATTTTAAAGTAAAACCAGTCATTATTTAACTATAGTACAGTGGAGAGAGAGTAGTATAAACTGTACCAGAGAAGCAGAAAAGTACACAGAATAGTTCCAAAACAAATTTAGTTGATTAAATGCAGTACATTAAAATCAGACATAATAATGTTGACATTTTAGTATTGCTAATGAAGGGCCCAGCCATTGATCTTTGCTCAGGCAACTGTCTATTGAATCCACTGGACTTATATTCAGAAAAAGTGTAGCCTAATGAATTCTAAGTAATAATTTCTATACAAGATAAAAGCTCCTCTGAGAGCAATTTATGAGATTTCTACATCAACCTGAATGTGAAGAGGCTTTCCAATTCAGCATGATGTAAGTTATTAACCTCACTTGAATGAAGAAGGAAAATAATACTATATTTTGTTTAACCTCTGCAGCTTCAGAACTTCAAAATTACTCTGGGCTGTATGAATAGATCAAAACAGTAAAAGCTTCAAAATTTTCCCCAGCTATCTCATTATGTGAAGCAACATAGCCCTCTCTGAGGGGAGCTACGAGCTGAAATGATCACAAATCAAAAATAAATTTAAATTATAGAAATAGTGGATCATTTTATTTCTTTACATTAATTATTATATCATTCTGGTTGCTGAACACATTAATTCTGTTCTCCTGACCCCTTGATGTGTACCCTGAAAGGAGCTATGGTGGGATCTGAATGGGCAGCCAGGCAAACTCAACTTTTTCCTGAAGCCTCTCTATTGGAGGAGCTTCTTGGAGGACTCAGATGCTGTAACTTGTCAGAAACTGGATCCTGGGCTATGTGAGCTATCACAATTCCTGTATTCCTTCACTTCTCCTGAGCAGTGGACAGACATGGAGTTGTTGCTGTCCACCAGCTCTTTGTCAGTGCTTCTCTGTGGAGGGTGTCAGCAGATTTTTCAGGGTGTTCTTCTGCTGGAAGAGTTCAAAACAGCTTCTCATTATGATGAGTGGTTTAAAAATAATGAATATTTAGATATTATTTACAAACATGCTCGTTTACATTTTTAGGGCACTACTATATTTGCATTAGTATTACTTTACTAAGAGATCTTTCTGATTCAAATCAAGATTCTGGTACTGTTGGTTGCTCTCCACATTAAGAACTCCTTCTCATTAATGCGAGATCTTTGCTGAATACATTTCAAACGAGGAAATAATTTTTTCAAATCAAATTTTAAATTAAGTAAGAATTTTCACTGACCCCTGTGGACCAAGTATTTAATGCAGAATTGATCTGATGATCACAAATTTGAAAAAAATTGTCAAAAGATAGCAGTAATTTCCTATAACACTATTGTCTATGAAGTTCTAGGACATTAAATCATATTTTTGTGAAATGTTTACAGACAGTAAACTACAGAAATAAATTGCTTTTAAAAGAGTATATTTAGAGCACCATGACCAGTATTTTAGTCCTCATTTTTAAAAGGGAAATGTCTCCTGTATAAGTAGAAATTGATTTGGTTTGATCAATTTCTACTCAGTATTTGCTCCTTCCTTGCCCCACTGTTCATTCAGCTACTGGGGCAAAGACAAGAAGAATAGAAGACAGAAAAGCAGCTTGTGGTTCTGGAACACTGATCCTTGGTGGTATAAGCCACAATTTCAATTTGCTTTTACATGTGAAGATAATCTCAACCTATGACTAATGGAACTCAGTAATACATGAGTCAATACCTTGCTAAGTATGTGGGGTATTTTTTAATTATTTCTTTTGAATGCCTTTGTATTTTTACTACTAGTTAGTACTGTGAGAAACAGTACATCTAGTTGAAATTTTCTAAGTCATCATGGTAAAATACAGCTCAGTACAGTACCCTTAACAGTAATTCCTGTCACACAGTATCTGTTTCCCTTCCTAGTAATTTCAAAGTCATGATACTACTACCAGACTTACTTTTAGGAAATTCAGATCCTGAGGATGCTTTTTGCATAATGAAAAAGAAAAATTTAATCTCTACTTCTGTGTAAATACATAGGGCCTGTTGGGAGAGAAGTATGGGAACATCCGAATACCGGGGGAAGTTGAATCAGCAGAATTTGAAATGATCCTGGATGCTGCTCTAGAGGCCAAGCTAGAGACAAGGATTTTAGAAGAGTGGTACTGCAGGGATGAGAACGCAGTGCCACCAGCATATTACCTCAGACCAAAATCAGAAATGCTGAAGAGCTACCAGAATACAGTAAGTCATAGTCAGCTGCTCACTAAAGTTTTCTCTATCTGTTACAGTGGCTGGCAGTCCAAGGCCAGGCACTTGCTGTTGTCTTTGAATTAGGTGCTGCAGCCCTGTCCACACCTGAACAACTGCTGCTGTGGTGCTCCTTTCCTGTACACAGTGAAGGAGCACCTGCAAACAGCAAGGAACATGACTCCTGCACTGATGCCCTTTCTGATTGCTAGAGCAAGTGAACTTGGGTCATCTGTGACCTGTTAGGGCTAGCAGGACAGTTGTACAGATTTCCCTTCCCTGATGTTGAAACATGGAGAACTCAGGCTCTTCTGCTTTATACCACCTATTTGCTAGATTTCAATGAACAGGACTTGCAGAGGAAATACACATTTTCCCTTCTATCCCCATAGAAGAAAACTCTAACAGTCAAACAAGTGCTTAGCACTGTCCTGAGTCAGATATCCTACTTTTAACTTGTTAACTGTATTCTAACATAAGATTTTTGAACACTTTTAATTATAATTTTTAAAGCAGACATTTGTCTTTAATTGATGACGATAAAAGCTGTATCTATTTCTCAGGGCTTGGTTCTACCCTCCTACACATCCAGTATATACCTAAGGACATATTTTAGTGTACAGAAAATGAAGTTCTTAAAAGAGTTTTTACTTCATTTTGAGTACACATTGTATTACTGAGGTTTTTTGTTATTAAATATTTGTACTTTTCCTGAAGCTACTGACTAACACGGGACTAAGTAAAAAGCTGTTCATAACTTAAATGACTTAATGTTCATGACTGTAAAAAGCTGTCCATAACTTAAGGCTGTAACATACTTTAAAGATGTAACACAGAGTTACATCTCATAAACTTGCAGAAAGTAATGAAAGATACTCAGCTCTGTCAAGAAGGAGTTGCTAGGGAATTCATCCTGGAGATTCCACACTCCAAGAAAACTGGAGACCCCTGAAATATTTCACAAGCAGTAAATAAAACCTAGCTGTTTTAGAGAAAAAAACAGCATGTCATTTGAAAGATACGATCTGAAAGGATTAGTGAATTTATGTTAGAGTTCTTCTCTGATGACAGTTAAGATTAGTGTTACTATAGCAATGGATGAATGAACATAATGTCACATATAATCCTGTATTTTTAAAATACGGTAGCTAATATAAGGCATTTAATTACAGGTACCAGGAACCTCATTTTCAGTTTTGAGATACAAGTTTAAATTATTATCATTATTACATCTCATTAAAGGAGTGATAATTTTAGCAGCATTGCTGCTGCTTTATTATCATTATTTCAGGCTTGGTTCACAAAACCCTCTTTCTGTAAAGGTGTTATTGGCCTTATTCTTGAAACATACTGCATTAGCTGCCTACAATAGGGATTTAGAAAATACTTCAAGGAGCTAACTCTTAAAATTATAAAATGGACTATAATATGATCATCTGCAGTATAAAATGTTTAACTTTTATTTATTTTTGTTAGTGTATGTGTTTCTCCATTACCATGTTATTTTTGGCCTTGAATATTAGACTTCTACTTTCTGGTGTTGTATATGAATTAATTACACCTACTTTTTAACTATGGATTTTTTAAAAGATGGAATCTTCTTCAAATTCTATGAATGAGAACAAATGGCAAGACATATCAGAAGAGATTAAGAAGATTTTTAAGACTGCTGTGAAATTGCTGTATGAGAAAGGAAAAATGAAACACAGCCAAGCAAAGAGATATCTTTCCTCTGGTAAAGTTCACAGCAACAATTTCTATGTATTCATTTATTGTCTTTTCTGTCAACCTTTCCACAAACATGAAAATATATTTCTGTTGGCATTTCTTGTATAATTAAAGGGGAAAGAAAAGGTTTACTGTGCTTGCTTGAGACTAAAACCCGTACAAAAGAACCCAGCAAATTCTCTGTGTTTGTTTTTTTCTGGTGTTTACAGAGAACAAATGCTGTCGAGTCTGCCTGTTGGGGGTAGGGCATGTTCTTGACCTGTTTATAAAGAAAAGTTGTCAGAGACTCTTGTGTTCTCTTTTCATCCCCAGCTATTGAAGATGAACTTGATTTTGCCTTGGGTAAACAAACACCAGCTTTCCTAAAAAAGTGTGTTTGCTACATCCGGAAAATTGCCAACATTGAGCGTTTTGTTAAAATTCCAGAGATGGGAAAATACATGGACGTGGTACATAAAGCTGGGAAGTTTCTACGAGATCCTGAAGCCCATGAGAAACTGATCAAGCTCAGGGATGAATTCATTCCTACCATTGTCGCATCATCCAATCTGAGAGTGTACACATCTGTCACCCACTGTGACATGAAACTGGGTTACTCCAAAGAAGTGGAGAGCCATTACATTGAAGGACTTGGTAAACAGTTCTATGAAGACATGATTGATATAATCCAAGCTACAGTGCAGCAGAATTTTGACACGGAGACAGACATGCTGTACGATGAAGTTCTTCAACACTCATCGCTATGTAAAACGTACTCCACCTTTTATGAATATAGATGTGAGGCATTAAACATCGTTCACAAATACGTTTTACCTAGAAAAATAGGACACATTAACCCTCTTATCATATATGGAGGACCATGCACAGGGAAGACTCTTTTGTTAGCTGAAGCAGCGAAGAAGGTAAATAAGTGCCTTACATACTAAGGTCGTGTTGAGAGCATTATTGTGTGTAAGTGCTAACTTAGTTTAATTCTTTCATTTCTCAACAGATCTATCAGCCCTTGATATATAAAATAAAAATAATAACTTGTATATTCAGCATATTATTGTACACATATGCAGGAAAATATTACCTTTCAATAATAACATATCTGTATCATATGCTTAGCCAAAACAAATATAGTTTATCAAAGCTCTTAGAAGTCTAATAGCAAACAATATATTTTGAATTAACAATGTATATTTTAGAATGATCTCTTTCCTTCTTGTTCTTCTGAGGCCCTATGAATCCACAACCATCTAGATATCTTATTCTGGTTATGTCTTAAACACAAATGCAGTACGTCTTTCCAAGTCATGCCATCTCATGTTCTTATTAGAGACTATTCCAGAATTATTCTAATACACGGGCTACAAGTCTATTTGGAATAAGCTGCAAAAATATCCATACTTACTTACCTGGTGTATGCTGTTAAAGTGAATGAGCTGAGTACTACAGGGAAATGAATGAAATATTTGTGCAAGGCCAGACAAGAGGCAGAAGACCAAGCTGGCATCACCAGACCTAATTCTGCAGGTGACAGTCACAACTTTGAGTTCCTGGCAGGGTGGTCAGAGAATTTAGCATAGTGAGCTGGGAAACAGCCGTATCAGCCAGAAGGAAATGAAGAAGGGAACAATATAAGATCCCTGTGTTTACTTACTGTGGAGTCACATTAGCTGCACATATGAAATTGGGATTTGCAACTCAAGATCTCGTTTCGTATCTGCGTACATAAGTCAGCCTAGAGACTCTGGTTCTGCTTTTCTTTTAAAATACTGTAATAACATAAAGAGAGGTGAAGAGATTTAGAACTGAGTGTGTTAGCCTGCACAGACTGGGAAGATTTAAAGAAGTTACATTCCTCACTGGCTTGTAGTGCTCTAACCAAAAAAACTTTAAGAGATAGATACTTTTTCCTTTTTGTGGCAGTGTTTTAGAGCAAAAGTCACAGGTACACCAAGGCAAAGTGTAGTTCTGTGGGCCAGGGATTAAAGTAACCAGCTAGTTAAGGGCAATCTGTACTCTGATCCGTGTCCTTTAGAGACATGTCTTTGTACTCAGTCAGAATCAATGCTGAACAGGTTTAGGTGGTAGGCTGGTGTGCCTGACCAAGGATGACACTGTTTAGTGTTTAAGGAAGTTTATTTATACGAGACTCTATCTACTTACTTGCAGAGGTGAGACTCAGATTTTGCAAAGAGTACCCTGGGATTTATGGAGTACATTCTAGTCATGTCCCCTTTGATGTAAGCCTTTTTGTGCTAAACAAAGATGATATATTATTTGAATTTCATTCAGTGCACCCACTTTGAACTCTGACAGTGAAAGCATTTATATTCAACCAGTAATATTTTAAAAGGTTTAATCATATATAGACTATCACTATTTATAATCTCTGTTACTGTGCTTCATTGAGATATAAACTAAATTATGCTCTATGTTCTAGGCCTATTCCTGGTTGCAAGAAGAGATGGGACCAGATTCTGACCCCGTGGTAGTTATAAGATTTTTGGGATCCACTGAAACAAGTACAGATCTGAAGAATATACTTCAAAGCATTTGTGAACAGCTAGCAGTCAATTATCGTTGCCTTGTACAAAGTTACCCAAAAAAGATTCATGACCTTCGGGACTTGTTCATAAATCTCTTGAATGAGTCTTCATTTCACAGGCCACTGGTGATTATATTTGATGCTTTAGAACAGCTAACAGATAGTGATGATGGTAGGAAGCTCTGGTGGCTTCCCATTCACCTTCCACGTTCAGTACGGATAATTTTGTCAACACTGCCAAACAAGCATGGGATCCTGCAAAAACTGAGGTGCCTTATTCATGAAGAAAGCAACTATATTGAATTGACTGCAAGGGACAGAAAGATGTGTAGTCAAGTACTGAAACATCAGCTGCTGCGAGTTAAAAGGAAAGTAACATCAGGGCAACAAATCTATGTCAATGAGGCATTCTCCAAGTGCACACTGCCTATGTTTGTGAACTTAACCTTCAGAGAGGTCAGGCACTGGAGATCTCATAAGGATGTGGATGAGTCCTCCCTCTGTGTTACTGTCCATGAAAGCATAGAGCAGTTGTTTTGGTCACTGGAAAACAAGTGTGGATCAAGACTATTGTCAAGAGCACTTGGCTACATCACTATGTCCAGATCTGGCCTGAGTGAAATGGAACTGGAGGATATTTTAGCCCTTGACAACAGTGTTATGTATGAACTGAATGAGAGAGTCAGAGAGAGTAACCCATTGAGAATTCCATATATTTACATTGCAAGACTAAAGGAGGGCTTACAGGGGTATTTAATAGAGCGACAGGTGAAAAATGTAACACTGCTTCTTTGGGCAAATAGGCACTTGCAACTAATTGCCCAGAAATTGTACCTGCACAATGAAGAAGACTTGCGTGAAATGCACACGGTCATGGCAGAGTATTTCCTTGGTGTTTGGTCAGGTGGACGAAGAAAACCTTTTTACAGCAATGACCAATATCCGGGTGGTTGTCCTGACCATGACAGTAGAGGCCTGAATGAGGATGAAAAGCACTGCATGGATCAGGCTGCTTTTGACAGGCAGGCACCAGATCAGCCATGGGTCTTTCAGTGTAATCCATTAGAACCTGATATCTTTTTTATTAATCACAGAAAAATGACGGAGCTTATTCATCACTTAACAAGATGTGGAAGAACCGATGATCTTCTGTACGGAGTTATCATGAACTTCAGCTGGCTGTACACCATGATTAGAATAGGGCAGTTTGATAAAGCACTTTCTGACATAGAGCTGGCTTACACTTACTCTCAAGAAAAGGAGCTGAAATTTCTGGCCAGTACCCTCCGCAGTATAAAGTTCAAAGTAGTAAAATACCCAGGCTCACTCTCTGCTGAATTGCAGCAGAGACTTCTCCCAGTAGTAAGTTCATTGCCCAAACTCAGACATCTCCTCCTAGAATGTGACAAGGATGGACCCAAGTACTGCTCTATTGTCCCTCTGCATTCCTCCATGGATGTGACTTACAGCCCGGAGCGCCTACCACTGTCATCCAGCTGCATGCATGTCACTGAGATTTTGCCTACGTTTAATCCCAGCACAATTATTGCTGCTTTAGAAAATGGCTCCATTAGCACTTGGGATGTAGAAACCCGCCAGTTACTAAGGCAAATCACAACAGCTCCATCTGTCATCTTAGGGATGAAGCTTACTAGTGACGAAAAGTATCTTGTAGTAGCTACAACAAACAACACTCTTTTAATATATGATAACATAAATTCCTGTCTTCTATCTGAGGTGGAAATTAAGGGGTCAAAACACTGTGGAATTGCAGGGGACTCCAGTTTTATAAATGGATTTACATTATCAGTCAACCATGCACTTGCTTGGCTGGAGGCCAGTAAAGATGTTACTGTAATAGATCTGCTTTACGGCTGGCCTCTCTATCACTTCCACTGCTGGTACGAAGTGACCTGTGTGCAGTGTTCTCCAGACGGAGTTTATGCATTCTGCGGGCAGTATTTGAACACCGCCACCATTTTCCACTTGGGCAGCGGAGAGAAGCTGACCACCGTGACCTCTGAATTTTCAAGTGGATTTGTGAAATTCCTTCTCATTTTGGACACAGCCCAAGAAATGGTGATGGTGGACAGTGAGGGTAGCCTCTCTGTTTGGAATACAGAGGAAATTGCAAAACCCCAGCTTACAGATGACTTTGACTGCAGAAGAGAAGACAGCGAAGTTGTCAGCATAGAGCTTTCTGAAGACCAAAGTGCAATTCTAATTTGTAAGGCTCTCAGCATTGAACTTCTTGACACTCGTGTGTGGAAGGTGGCTGAAAAGTTTAGAGCTAAACACAATGAGCGCTTTATATCTGCTGTGTTGTCCAAAAATGGCAACTGTATAATTGCTTCAATGGAAAATACCTCAGCCATTTTTGTTTGGAGAAGAGATACTGGACAGTGTATGGCAAGCTTACAGGAAATCTCAGGAACTATAGTCAGGCTAATTAAATCAAATCATCATAACATGCTGCTATCCTTATCCACCAGTGGTGTCCTTTCTATCTGGGACATAGACATCATAACTGCTATGTCCAATATTGACAAATCTGGCAAACCCATCCAAAGACTGGTGTTGCCAGCCAGAGGTGAATTAATATACACATTGGATGGATCAGATTCTGTCCACAAGTGGAACTTCAGCACTGGATTTATTGAAGCTGTGTTCAAGCATGAAGGTATTGTTGAAAACTGTGTGCTGACCTCTTCTGGAGAGATAATGGTTACATCAGATGATAAATGCAGCCAGTATGTATGGCACACGGTTAGTGGTGAAAATATCTTTCGCATTAATGGACAAAAAATCTCAGAGCTAATGATTACTCATAATGATCAGTTTGTAGTCTCCCTCTGCGAGCAGAATGCATCTAGAGTTTGGCGACTGGCTACAGGACATAGGGTCTGCAATATTTTAGTTGCCTTACAGAATGCATTTATAACAACTGCAAATACATTTGTAGTTGGAATGGCAAAGAACAAAGTGTTGGCTGTGAGTCTCTGGACAGGCAGTATAACAAAGAAGTTTTGCTGTGATGATGGTGCAAGCATTGTGGATATTAAGTTGATACCAGACTGCCCAGATATTATAGTATTTATAACATCTAGTGAAACTGTGAACATCTGGAGCCTAACAGAGGAAGTCATCTGCAGACGTGTACAGTTGCCTACCAATTTCTTAAAAAAATTGGAAGACTTTGAAATATCTCCAAATGGGAAGTTAGGAATTTTAACCCGTGGTGATGAGAACATCAACGTGCTTGATCTGTACAGTGGAAAACTTCGTGTGGTTCACGCTCCAGGTGTCATCTGGCGGCAGAGGCTGTCTCGTGATGGCCGCTACCTGGTGTACATTTGCTGTCGTGGGGAAGAAGATGATGACAATGGCGCAGTATCTAGTTTAATTGTAATGAGGCTAGCAGATGGCAAAAACATCGGTGCCTGTTCTCTTTATAAAACTCCCACTTTTCTTGCACTCTCACAGAGACATTTGAACATTATTATTGGATTTGATGATGGAAGTATAGGTACTTACACAGTAGTGGATCGAGTTGATGCTGCACTGAAAATCAAAATTGCTACTTCAAACAGCCGTCAGATTTTCAACACCGCAACACAAGTGATTAGGCCAAAGTGTCACAATTATAGTTTCAAAGTGACTGCAGACTGCATTTGGAGGGAATCAACAGAAGTATTTGCAAGGGATAGCCCCATTACAGTTACAGAGGCTGAGGTGAGTGAAGCAACACCAACCAAAAGACACAGCTACTGCTATGAGAAAGTGTGCTCAGCCATAGATTGCAGAGGACACAGTTTTGCATCTGACAACTGAGTAACCATCTGGATGAGCTTATCTGAATAGTACACTTGCTTAGGTATGTCTTCTGAATTAATGTAAAAATCAGTGCATTTCTTGGAAGACAGATAGAAACAGCAGAGGGCAGACCAGCTGTTTTTTCCTGTCTTACATTTCTGTAAACATAAAAGCAAACATAAAGCAAGTGGGCTGCAGGGTTGTTTTTTTTTTAATTTCGGAATACAAGGTTTAGTCTAGAATTTCACCAGGGCCTTGATTAAAAATTTCTAGCAATACTATCGAAATTGTTATGCTATTACAGAAGTTAGGTGATCGTATCTGTGGTTGACAGACTGTTTTAACTAAAACTAAAGCTCTAAGTGATTGGTGAGAAGTCAGACCACTATTTTATATTCCAAGTCACCTAGATGGATCTGTAGCTAACAGTCAACTTTATACCCACTTGCAAAAATGTGTTTTTTCTCCTTGATGGTGCAATGACAAGATGTCACCTGCCAACCTGGAACACTTGATACATTCCATCATCATTTTAAAAATACCTAGTTTTATTTTTCTTTTTTAATTGGGATTAATCTTTGGGCTGAAAGGAGTAGGTGCCAGACAGCTGCTAACATGTCAGCATGTGAAGCAACAAGTATTTGTTCACCTTAATGAATAGAATGAAAGTTGTTTTTTTTTAAATTGCATGCAGGGATTTCAGGTTTCTGTATTGTGATAAAAATTATAAAAGTCCTGAGTTCCAAAGGAAATATAGGGATTGGGGTTTTATTTTTGGTTTGGGGAGGTGTTTTGTCTTCATAGTGTGTATTAGTACAGGTTGTAATGAAGATTTTTCAAAGAGAAGGGGAGTTACTGATGAATACTTAAAGACATTAATTTCCTTACATTAAAAGGTTGCTGTCCATTTTGTTGTAGGAAAGTCTAAAGTAGCTCCTATGTCTCCAGAGTAATCCTGGTAGTTTTCAGACATGCCATGTATTAGTCCTTACAATATTTGCCTTAGTATTGTTTCTGTTCTTTCCCATGATAAATACAGATCAAATGACCAAACACTCTGGGACTGTTTGTGTATCTGCTGAAATATTCCACTAAATGTAAAGGCTGTCCAGAGGTCCTTTCCTAGTCCAGTTTGTAATGGGTTTTTCTTACTTTCACATACAAGCTTCACTTTCTGCTTTAGAAACTGTTCTGAGCCTTTTGTACAGTTTTACGAGTTTCAAGGCAGAAATTGTGAAATGATGACAAATGCTGTAAAATAAATTTGCATTTTCCTAAGTAAAAATATATACTGGACAACATCTGAAAGGATGAGAAAATTTTTCCCTACTTATGTATCTTAAAGAGGGCACACCCATGGAAATATTTTCAAATTATTTAAACAGAATAATCTTACTTTTAGAATCAGAATTCCATGTTACAAATTTCCAAGAAATGAATGCTAAGCTAGAACTTAATGTAGTGTGTGAATATTCAATGTACAAGCCAATATAGTATATTAAGTGACTTGAATGATTTTTCCTAACTGGTTTGCAACTAATAGATCATATTGAATGTTTTTATGTAAACTTTGTATTGTTGGGAAAACCTACCCAATCAGAGATTTATATTTTCATAAATGTCAAATTTAGTTAAATTTTGTTACAGAGTTGTTAAATTAGAAATCTATTGCAGTCTTCAAACAAATATACAGTCTTGTGTATGCATTGTTTGTACTAATAAACTATGGAAGCAGACTTGTGTGTGTCTGTTAGTTTCATGGAAATTCCACTCTGGCAGAGGGACATGCAGCCTTCACAGCTTCCTTTTGCCTGTGCATTAATAATTTTTAAGGACAGTATTTATAAGGAAAAATTCCGATATTTTTCCCATTGCAGCTAACTACAGATTGCATACTGATGTATGTAGTATGAAAATCAACAGACATGAAGGCTTTTGTGACCAACCCAGTAAAAAGCAGAAAAAAGGGACCTGAAACCCCACTCCCATTCTGGCCTGTGAAGCTGTGGGAAGAGGCACCACACTTCCCAGGATCCTGTCCCAAACCACCACCTTCTTTCAAACAGGGTGCATAACTTGTGCATTTTGTGCCTGAACTCCCTGTCCCTAAACTGTGTAATAATGGAAAGTTAGTTCTTTCATTATCTTGGAAGGGTAAAATACATCTTCTATCTGCCAGGAGAGTTGCTGGTTTGGGGTAGTAATGGAGTATAATGTAATTACAGAGCCACAGAATATTCTGAGTTGTGTGGGACCCCCAGGGATAATCAAGCCCAACTCTTAGCCTTGCACAGGACACCCCCAAGAACCACACCTTGTGCCTAACCTATCTCATTCAGCTTGCCAGGTTTCTGAATCAATTTCTCAAGGGTCAGACTCCTCACACTGAGCGTATACAGCAAAAGCAGGGTCCTGAATGGCTTCAGGCTGCTGATACTTGCTACTGCAAGAGTGACTGCTCCACAGCCCTTCACAAATCTGTCCTCAAGTATGTGTATCCAGTGGTACTGAGACAAAGTATTTTCTCCAATAATGAGCTATCCAAATACCAAGTGGTGTTCAACCCCTACATAGGAATAATGCAATTTACTTTTTGTTAAGAAGATCTTTTTGCATCTCTAGAGCAAAGCTTTCATTTATCTTCTAGATAAAGTGCATGTATAGACAAGCTCAGATGGGGTCTGTATTTTCTGACACAGAAGATTCTAGGAATAGGCTGTAGCTGCAGGAAAGCTTTAACAGGGAATTAGCAGGAAATTCTTTGGCAGACAAAGGTAAGCCAGAGGTCAGCTAGAAAAAAATATTTTCATCAGTCATTTCCTTTGCACCACAGCTGGGGAATGCATGGCCCGTGACTTCATTTCAAACAGCCTGTGGCCATTCAACTTTTTTCACATTATTATCAGATAACATCAAAATGTGGGTTAACATGTAGCCTGGAAAAGTTTGCATTCAGGAGGCATTCAGGTTTCAGTTGCTCCCCAGCCCTAATTTCTCCATGATGCACACTCAAGCCCTTTACCTCCAGAAACAGAAGTTTTAGCCATTTTGCAATGAGAATTTAAAGCAAATGTTGATTGCTAATTGGTGTTTGCATGCAGAGGGGACTGTTTCAGCTTAAAATCCTAAGAGTTTGCACTTTTTCAAAAGCTATAAATGTGACTGTATGATACGTCATAAAATGGGTCCTCTGAGGCACTTCCATGAAGCTGTTAACAACAATCTGCATTGTTTCATTTTGTTGATTAAAGATTTAAAAATACCTGCTTTAATATAAATATTAAGACTGCAAAAGGACAGACTTCTGAAATCTATTTGTATTTCTTTTAATTTTTTTTATTTCTCATCTATTTTTATTTCTTCATACTTTTTTAATGCATTTTTTTAATATAATCATAAAATTGATCATGTAGTCATCCAAGAGTAGACAACGGCCTCTGGATAGGTTCCATTAACAAAGGTTGGTTACTAAGAATCATTATAAAGTGTTTATGGTACAAATAAAACCTACTTCTTGTTCTTGTAGCCTGTTATGGACACTACTGAATATCTCTTCCGAGATCACCACATGGCTGCAGGGAGACTAGTGAGCTACATTTTTTCCTGTGGTTTACCTTTCCAGTCTGGTTACAGAACACCATTCCTTGCATTTTGGAGGTAGTCTTCTGGCTTTTATGACATGAACTGATGCTCTCAGTATGAGTCTAATTCATAATCTCAATTTCAACAGGAAGGTCAAAGGCTGCAGGAATGGTCATCACGATCCTTCCCAAGGCAGGATGAGGTATTTTGTCATGTCTTTCTCCAGAAGGGGCGGTTTGAACCATCACCCTTCTGTGAAAAAGGGTCTTTCACTGTCAAGGACAAGCTACACGGTGCTTAATTCACTTGAAAACAGAGGCCAATAAGCAGAAGAGTGTGAGGGAATGTTTCCAGTCCAGTATAACATGCTCTTAAAATCACACATTTCCCCAAGTGACTGTTAAAATCTGCCCCTACCAAGCTCTTCTCCCTGCCTCTGCTGTCCTGGCATCGCAGACCTATGCTGCCCTGCTTACCAGGGTGGGTGAAGCTCCCATCCTGACTCAGCCAAGCCCCTGATGTGTTCCCAGCCATGGTACTGGGAACTCTCCATTTGCAGCACCAGCTCATTGGTGTCCTCTGCAGCCTCAGCAGGGAATATACAAAAATGGATTTGAGGCGTGTTCACATGTTCCCACTGTCAGAGCTTTCACCACATAATCCTATATAAATAAAATCATCTGCCTGCTCTCCTACTACATCTCTGATTACACATGCATTTCAGTGCAAGTGAGAAAGCTTCTAAACTAAAATAGATCTAGTTAGCATATTTAAAGTGAAATACACAGAATCGCAAGGTGAGAGATGAAGCAAAAATCCAGACCTGCTGTAGCACAGATGAAAACAGAACATCCCCAAAGCAACTGGATAGTTTGCTGCCATTTGTCTACATTATCCCGTTGCTTGCTAGTGAATTGCCCAGCACTTCCCACTGTAATATCACATTGACAATAACATATGAAGTCATAAAGTTAGCCTTTTAGGCTGCAATTTTTCGAGGCAGCCTTCTATCTCAGCAGGAACATTTTCCAGAAAGCCTCTGCCATAACAGTCGACTAAGGTACGAGAATGAGATTAGAGGGGAAAGAGGATTTCTGAAGTCTGAATGTCTCAACTACTTTTCCTTTGAAAAAGTGTCACACCCGTGTTTTTGATCAAGCACTATGGATTGGTGAGACAAGTGATCATTTCCTGCAGGACACATCTGTGAAAACCTGTCAGGCAACCAACCCAAAAAGATCCCAGCAGTTCGCACATGCTCACAGAAAAGGATAGGTTTGAGAAGCACAGCATGGCTGGGATTGCACAGAATGGGACAGAACTTCTCTACTAGGACAGAAATACCGGCTGTTGGTTCGAGAAATCTCAAGTATGAACAGTCCGTAGAACAACAAAATATACAGTAGCCACGGAAGGGATCTGAAAAGGATGCCAAGCATCAGGAGAAGGGGGAAGGCAACCTCACTGCGTTTGCTTTGAGTGGCCTCCTGCCTTAAAATGCAGCTTTTCGACTGGGACATTTGTCGGCCTGTTAGCCCACCTCATTAGCCCAGCAGCCACAAGTACAATGGCAAAATGCCACAGGCAAAATACCGCAGAGCTGGCCGTGGGGTGTCCTCCGGCTGGGCAGGGCACCGAGCCAGGTCCAAGCACACGCTGTGCACAGCACATCCATGCTGCAGAGGTAGCCCTGAAGTCTGCATCTCCTGCCTCCCTCACCTTCTCTCACAACCTGGGGATACGTTAGCCTGGCAATTCTTTAATTACTGACCAGAGAGCCTTTGGAGAGTTTACTGAAGGTTTTGTACCAATAAACTTCCTGCCTCTTGAAGTCCATTTGCAGCTAAAACTAATCGTTTGCAGGACAAAAATACTTTAAATGTGCCAAAGACCTCTTGCAGAGCTTTGCAGCACGCTATCTCATAGCCTACAAATGTTAGCCTTCCCGTTATGACATAGTCGCCTGCTTAAAATCAGAATATCCAAAGCAGCTTTTATTGATTTCTTTGCTGGCACATGACGTTTTACCCCTCTGTGTGCTGCTCCTGCAGCAGGAGGCTGGGGCCAGGTGGAGAATCTGAGTCCCTGCTGCCGGGCACGGGCTCTGCCTGCCCCAGCCCACTGCTGACGTGGGTTTGACAGGCTCGTTTCAGCCCACTGCAGGGGATGCGAGGGGAAGCACAGCAGGGCAAACCAAGCCCTTGCTGGTCTTAGCCCAGCACCCTCCTTCCACAGGGAAGGCGAGGATGCAATCCCTGCAAGGCAGGGAGGCAACTGTAAATCCGGCATTATTTAGAGTGAAAACAGCACGCCTACTCAATACAGCAGCCAAACGTCATAGAAGTGCTTGCATGAGGCTTAACACCACCAAAAAAAAAAATTTAGTTGTACTATCGAGAAGGTTTTGTTAGCCCTGCTTTGCACCCCCCCCCCCCCCCCCCNACAGGCAGGTAGGTGATGCAATCTTAGTGCCAGGTCTTTCCAGGAGGTGTTTTACAGTTTCCAGGTACATCGATATGTGTTAAAGATCACACATGACCCAGGTGTTTGCCTAACTTAAACTTCTCCTCCTGTACAAGGAAAACTCTCTCAACTGGTTGGGGCAACAGAATATCTTTCATATCACTTCTGGAAGCAACACACTCAAACCAAAATGACTCCAGGAAAAGTCGGCAGCTTTCACAGGTAAATGTGGCGTGACCCCTGCAAATACAACTCAGAGCTGAATTTCTCTTTAGAGAATCCCACAAAACAGTGGGCAATAAATAAATGCCATTGCCAGGAAACATGCAACAGAGGAACTTTCTGCCAAATCCCTCCAGCACTGTTTGCGATATGGGGAGATTTAATTTTAAGAATATGCAAATGGCAGCATGAATACACTGACAGGCTCGGGCTTTGTTGTGATCATTGTGACTGTCCCGGAGGAAAGGAATTATTTGGCACGTGTTCTTCCGCTTCTCCTTTTTTTAACCCTGACCAGAAAACGGTGAGTTCTATCAGGTTTTTATCCAGCTTGCAGGTAAAGGGTTACAGATTCTAGGAAGTATTAAATGCAAACTTTAAAGGATTTTATTTTCATCTACAGTCACATGATGCCTTAATACCCAATGACACTAACTACAGTGTCTCATTAAGAGGTCATGCAAACTCTCAAGCTAAACAAGGCATTCTTACATATTTAACATTCAAATGCAGAAGCCAAGCTAAGCCATGGAAGATTGTAATCAGCAAAAGCTACGCTTCCTGATCCACATAAAAGCTACAGGTAGGAAAAATTCTTTTAAACTTGTAACATTGTGCTTTCTAAAGAAACTGTTTACAGGGCCTAATTTGTACTCTCTTCTTCTCTACCTTTCAAAACAATCTAAGAACATTATCCTGAAATATATCTGATCTCACTTGTTCCACCTGTTGTAGAGTCAGGATTGTTTTTACACTCGGAAGTACAGTTGGCTCAGTGAAAATCCAAAGAAAACAATTTTTAATCTAAACTATTTTAAAAGCAATGTTTTTAAAGATCTCTTAGTTATTGAAATGGTTGAGTTGGAGTATGTGGGGTGAAGGAGGAGTTAATATGTCTTTGATGTCTGAAATGAGGGGATTTAGAACTCTTCTAACTTCCTCATATCATGAATTGCACATTGTTTCAGTCACACTAATCCAAGTGTATTTTAACGGATTTGGCTTCCTCAATGAACTTACATGATTTCTAAATTCCCCTCCTAGAATTTGGTACATCTAAAAATTAAATCTTACAAAAGCAAATGAAAGACAGATGAGGAGTACTACTACAGTGTTCCATAAAAGGAGAATTAAATTGCAAAATACAGAGTAAGCGGAAAGTCAGTTAAAACCAGTTTATTTTAAATTGAGAATTTAAATTGCATTAAAGCACGCCAGTTTTCACATGGAGCGATCAAGTTTCACTGACAATTACTGGCAAAATTGCAGGAATTAATTTTTTTACTTGCATTGAAAGAATTTTCCAGGCTACAGCGTTAGCTGTGTGTTTTATCACAAAGATCTTTTTCTCATCACAATTTTTGTTAAACTGTAATTGTTTTCAGATATTGTTCTAAATAGTCAGCTTTTTAATACCTTTATAGGAATTTGGTTAAAGACTGCATTCTAGAGGGTTACAGAATCCAAATTTACTAAAGATCTCTAGTGCATCATAGGATTGCCACATCCTGAGGATTGCCACTGCTCAAAAGCAGCAAGTGGTGTTTATTGTTTTGCTCCTACAATGGTTGGGTGCTGATTGCCAGTAATATAATTTTTTCACAGTTTATTCTATAAAACACATCTTTTTAGTATCTTCTAGCACATAATGATAGGAGGTACTAAAAGAAGTGGAGAATAGTACCTGAAGCAATTTGCTTCAGGTAAGCTCTCAACTTTCTTTGGGGGAAAAAAAAGGGGTTGTCATTACCAGTACTTAAAATAAATTTGAGTCCAAACAAGTTTACCAGTGGCACTACAAAAAATTGTCATTCACTTTCAGGGTGCCTATCTTGAAACACGGTAGGTCTCATGTTGAGGAGGGCTAAGACCTGAGCACAGCCTAGATCAGCCTGAGCCATGAATTATCTCTTCATCAAACTCATTGTACCAATGTCCTGACAGAGTAGCTCCCAGCTGTGCCCATGGCAGTGTAGCAATAAACCACTACACATTAAAAGAACCGCTCTGAGTTTTCTGTAACTGACTTCTGAGCCTATATTATTTACAAAAATCTATTTAGAAACTGTTTTAGATAAAGGGCTTATTTGGTAAGCTACATTTATATCTCAGGGGAGTGAGAGGAACACCATATCTCCCAAATTAACAGACAACCACTGTTGGCTTTCACTGAGAGGAACATAGCACCCAAAACATGAAAAGCAGCCTGCCATGGCCAATCTCTTCTAAGAAATGTTTGTACAAGTTGTGTGTGTCATGGTAAACCAGCTTAGTAGCTCAGTAGTTAAATTTGTTAAATATTAATTACACAAAGTGTCTTTGTAGAGTGGAAGGTACAATGCACACTGACATTACTCTGTGACCAAAAAGACAGAGTAGCCATTGAATGAGAGGGAGCCTTCCTTAACTCCTTTCCTAAAGAAAAGAATACAAATGAGGCACTTGCTGTCAAGCACTCTACAAGTTCAGGTACTTTTTATGCTTACAATTTTATTGTTAGTGCAGAAATTTGTACTGCTCTAATTGCTGCCTTTTTTCTGACTAAAAAACCAACCTATTTTCTTGCTTTGTCACATCAATATGGAATCAAATGTAGTGTTGTTTCACAGGGAAGACACACAAATCAAATACTTCCTGCTCATAACCAAAAGAAGAGAGAGGTTCTTGGAAAATGAAGTAATTGGAAACCTAAGGGAGAATTTTTCTCTAGAATTTTGGGGAAGGCCAAGGAAATATAAAAATCAAAACACTATCAGAAGTTTAGTTTGTTTGGACTTTATAATTTCTTCTTCAGACCCTTCAAAAGGGATTGTTGGAATGAGGGGGGGAAAAAAGGCAGCAATTTTTCCTGTAACTTCTCCTCTGGATCACTTTCACTTAGACATACAGAGGTACTTTAAAATTTTATAAGAACAGAATACTTTGTCTACAGACCAAACATTTAATCACCTACAGCAGGAGACAGGGAAAAAAGGCCCAAGTTGTTTTTTTTTCTGTATGACTTTTTTTCTGTCTGCCATTTTTATACAAGTTTATTTAACTCCCTTTTTTTCACTTTTATCACAGATGTTTGCTGCAAAGGCACAGAGGCTTCTGGTTAGAAAAATATTTCTGGTTGAGTATTCTATTATTAATTCACACAAGTTACTTTTCCATTTGGGATAGCAAGGAAGAGTAAGCCTTCTCCTTGGGGTTTACTCTTTTTAATGCTACCAGCTTGACCTGGCTCAACTTTGCATGACTTCCAGCTTTTTAATACTGTTATGTTTTTTCTATTAAAGAGCAGTTAGTTGTATGATTTTATGTAAACAAGGTCCAATGCCTTACTATTGCAGGCAATCTGCTTTTCTGAAGGAGCTGAATAACCAGCACAAGTGTACCCCAGGTCAAGAATAACACACACTCAATGACTGAAAACCCTTTCAGTATGAAGTCCACCCTAGGAACTCTTCTCCCTGGTTCCAGTGGGAACAGTATCTAATCCTCACACTGCCAACACAGGACAGGAGAAAAGGAATAACCTGATGCAAGTGGTGCTGGTGCTACTCAGCACAGAGCTGCCAGCAGAAACAGCATGGCATCAGCACAGGTTTGTCTGTGCTGGACAGAAGCTCTCCAGGCCATAACAAAAACAGATGATTTCACATCTGCCATGCTCAGAGCAGGTGCATCTGGATGTTAAGGCACTTTTTCAGGCAGGTTAGCATTGATGTCCTCTTATTATACACTCTGATGCAGAGTATCTGACAGCAGCTTTCAGGCAGGAGAGGCAGGGAATGACCCAAATGAGCCACATGTCCACAGTCCTGAGAGCCCACCAGACTGCAGGTCTATTCCTCCCCTGACTACCCACCCTCCCCACTAAATTTATTGCAATGACTGTATGTGTTGACTGGACTGTATTTCTTACACTCACTTCCCCCTTCAACCCACAGCCACTTTGAAACCCTGTTTTATCAGCAGTAGATTTGGGAGTGCCCAGTTTTATCTACCTTATTAAACACCTGAGCTTTGTGCAAGAGACTAGGATGCAGAAGCAGCAGCTATGCCCTGGCACAGCCACCCAGCAATTTCCTCCTCTCTGTTCTGGGCTGTGTGCTCCTTCCCACAGCCGAGCTGGGGCAGGAATCTCCCCCATCAGGACCCAGGCCCACTGTGCCAGGGCAGCTCCCAGTCCTGGGACTGCAGCCTGCAGCCAATCCAGGCTCCCTTGCCAGCTGCTCCACTTGCCCAGCCTGTGAATCCATGCTGTCCCACTACAGTACAGGAAGTTTATTACCTCCAAAAAAGTGTTATCCACTCTTCCTCTTTTATGGCAAGCAAGATTTATAGCAATCACATTAACATGATTTTAACACTACATATTTCCATGGAGCTATTCTTCTCACCTACTTCTGATCTACTAATAGGAAAAGAAGCCAAAGTCTCAGGCTAATTCATGCTTTTGAAGTAAGTTGGCAGTCTTGTTCACTTACAGCTCAGTGGAAAGCAAGCAGTTACTCCCAGTAATGAACCTGAATCGAGCTTTGTTAAGGCCTCCTCTGTCTCTATTTCTGGTTTGGGTGTGGCATGGAAAAAATAATATTTACCATCTCAGTGGCTGTGCCCTTTGTGTATTTGTTTTTATATTCCCTTTCCCCATGAGAATTTAGCAGATGTTGCATGGCTTGGTATCAGCCCTGAATTTTGTTGTCAGAGTACGTGCATGTCTCCACAGAACACAGTAAGGAATAGGCAATGTCTGCACAGAAAAGATAATACAGATTCAGCTGACAGGCACCATTTCAGAGGCAAATGTAGATAAAGGGATAAACACCAAGAATACCATAAGATTTCATTTTCAATGTAAATGAAACAAAAACTACAGCCATCAGCCCTGGATGGAAGGCTACCAGGGACCCAAGGAGCTACCACCATGTATCATGTCCAATTTTTGTCTTCAACATCTCTTTTTAAATTAAAATAATTTGGGAGTATTTTCTATATTTTCTAGTATTTTGTGCTTTGGATGAATGCACACAGATTGCTAAAAGGCTAGTTCATATTTACCAATATACATTAAAAACTAATGCTCAGTGCAATTATCCCATTAATTACCTTCTATGAAAACATTTCCATTCACTTTTTGTTTATATAGAGTGAAAACATAGGGATTTGCTAGGGTACAGATGATCAAAAAAACCTCAAAGACAGTTTAAGAAAACAGAGGAAAGCCAAGGGCAAAAGCTAGATGCCAGGGAAAGGTCAGCTTGCTGTTTTCACAGCCAATTACCAGCACCTGGTATCCATCAAACTACAGCCTCAGCTTTCTTTCATTTCCATGCCATCTTTCCCCAATAAAGCTTTACAGTGGCACCACAGAAATCAGTGTGGCTGGACTTTCCTCCTGGAGAGTGAGAGAAAAACTATTTCTCCCAGGGCACCTAGCTACCTAGGTTTTCTGCATGGGGGAAAGCCAGGTTTGAGAAGCAAGGAGGTAAATCAGCCCCCATCTCTGGGTAGGAGGCAGAATTGGAATCCAAGTCTTCCAAATGCCCTAAGAGCCAAATCTGCCTCTAGACCTTAACACTCTTTAAAAATCCAGCCCAGTGACTTTCTCATCACAGGGCGATGTGTCAGATCGACCAATAAATAAAGTTCCAACACAAGCAGTAGATATTTGCTTTATGACAGTGTGACCTGAGACACACCATTTATAGTCCCTGGAACAAGGAGTTCTGCTGGAAATGTCAGCCTGGTGTTAGCATACAGCATTACAACATCATGAACAAATCCACAGGCAAAACACACTCCAGCAAATTAGACTTGATAGTGCAATCTTCGTCGAAAATTTTGGTGAATAAAGCCCATTCCTTTGCACAGAATTAAGAGAAGAAAAAAAGAATTCCTAAGCTTGCTTGATGCCAGACAAACTAAGTCTTTTAAGGCAATGAATCTTTTCCTATCGTTTTCAAGTGTTGTTTTACTGAGAGACTAAAAAATGTTGCAAATGCAATCAAGACCAGCAATTCAATAATACCACAGAAATGCAGCTGTATTTCACTGCTATCTCACCGTTATCACATTTTAGCAACATTTGGACTTTTTTGATGCAGTGGTCAATACTTTGGATCTGCCTTGTTCTGAGAAATAGTTATTGAAATTATAAGAGCTCTTTGCTCTTGTTCATGAAATTGTGTGTAATCGTTCCCTTAGCCACCCATCATCACTCAATGTCTGTGAAGGAAATTGGTTTAAAATAACCAAATGGAAAAGTTCACCTGTACTCTAAAGTGCTCTAGATTAAATTATCTCTATGCTCTACACTTTAATCTAAGTGCTGTATTTAAAAGCAAAGAAAAGCCTGTTGAATCAAAAAGAATTCATGTAAGAGAAAAAGTCATATCACATAAAAAGGCTTTTATTAAAGTATTGTATCAGAGTCATTGCTTGAAAATTTTTGAGTGTGACTTATAACTGTTTTGAGTATTTTTCTGTTTTAAAAGGTTTGTTATCCATTTTCATAGTCTTCTGTAGCTATGCTTTTCTACTCTCTGCTGACCAATCTTTATGTGGAAAGTTCAGGAACAATGAGGTTAAAAAAAGCATCCTGTTACGTTTCCCACACTTGTTATATAAAAGCAGCATTGTGTAGGAGAAGCATCTTGAGCAGCAAAACTGGGGGAAAAGACACCCCACTCCATCACCACCCCTCCATAAAAGGGGTGAAGGAAAAATAAGTGAATCAGATGTTTTAGCGTCTTTCAGGCTATGTCTGATATGAGAGAAGAAACAGATAAAGTCTGAAAAGGAAGCTGACTTATATGGCTTATACTGTTTTAGAAAGATTCCTAATTTTAGTGCACATATATGATCCTTCTCAAACATCCCCACAGGTAGGGTCTGGGTCTAAACAGTTCTAGATTACAGGCTGCAAGATTGTCTCAGAAATAACTGCCTGAGCCAGGCACATTCCAGCCTTACCATCCACTGAAATACCTGATTGGTGCCCCTAACATGCCAGGAACTTATGTGAACTCTGGACCACTAATACCTGACATAATTATCAACATTATTATTTTGCTCACAGAATAAACTAAATATGCTTCCACAATATATAAAATTCTTCTGATGAGGAAAGCATCTTCTCCAGTTGTCACAATGCAAGCCATATTACTTATGCCAATTACTTACATATTACATATCTGGATTTCATGTTTTGATCCAATTAAAAAGCCAAAAGGATAAGGAATAATGGAGAAAGTGATAAAATTATTTTTATCACTGTTTCTATACAGGACAACTTGGTGAGGTTTGTTTTTTCAAATTAGCAAAATCAATTTTTTTCTTTCAAACCTGATTCTCCTGCACCACGTATATTGTTCTCCAGGTTTTACTCTCACGTCTCAAAATCCATTTTTCTGTGTATGCCTTAGCTCAAACATTGTGCCCTGTGCATAGCTGTCTGAGTCTCAAACCTTCTGGGAGCTATGAATTTGGGCAGGTGGCCAAGCTGTTAATTTGTCATTTTCTGTTTCAGTCTTGCCAGAAAAATATAGGTTTTGTCTGAACAATGAATTTATAGCATGTGCTTTGTGGGTCATACCTACTCCTTTATGTAAGACTCACTTTGGGCTAGCAGTAACAAACCAAGAGTGTAACTCTGCAAACTCAAGCTATTTATAGACAGGTTTCAGTATCTTTTCCTTCTGTTTGCATCCCAATTTGAAAATCACTCAAAATCTTACAGCCACAGAAAATACTTTTTTTTTTTCGATCTTCTATTCCTCTATAAATTTTCTCTGAAATAGTGAAACCAGCACTGTCTCTTTTCCCTGTGGGTTCTATTTGCCCTTTAAGAACTTAAAGTTTCATATATCCCCCCTAATCTGTTGATTATTTAGCCTGTTAAGCTGCCACATATGTTAAAATTGCCTTTGTCAAACAATTACTGTGTTTGTAAACCAGTGATTCTTCTTATTTTCTGAAATTCTTTTCCATTCCCTATATCGTTCTAGCTTGATGCAAAAAAAGGAAAATGACAAAAAAATTGTTTCATAAGGCCAGTATTTAAGATGGGCCCCAGAAGTATGGCTTATTGCAAACCTGTGGTTTGCACTGCTGTAACAGCTGCATTAAATGAGTATTTGTTAGCATAAACTAAACCTGACTGAATTTCTCTAAAGTATATTTAGGACAAATAATTCAGCAGTGGTATGCTCTGTGCTACTGGGCTTGAATTGCTCAGTATCGTGCCACAGAAGAGCCTGGATTTGTATGTTCTGCTCTTGACATGAAATAAAGTTAATCATAGACTGAGATTTCTCTGTTCAGTACAACAGACATTTTTTCTGGCCTGTACAATTCTAGTCTATCTCACATTCCTACAGCCTGCAATATTGCTCTGTCCACAGAACTCTGTGCAGTGCACTGCTAGCACGGTTGAGCAGCTTACCTAGGTACTGGCACAAATTCTGTAGGACTTGAAGGACTGAGTCCATCAAGAGCCTCCTGTCTTCTAGATTTGACCTTCTGTTTCCCAACCTGTACAAGTCTATTGCTACCCTGCAGGATTTGTTTGTTATGCAGGTTGTTTTGGTTTTCCTCATCCCTATGGCATTCCCAGTAAGGAGCATAATATTCAAAGATACATTAAAAAAAGCCTTACTCAGGAGACTCTGTACTCCATACAGAGTCTCCTGAGTAAGGCTCTGGAAAAGAAGTTTCTTTCAAAAGAAACTACATGAGTAAACACACTACTGCCCAGGAAAAGTCATGCTCCTTCTCCCAGACAAAATGGAAAGGTTAACTCCATCAAGGCCTGCAAATACTGGAGTCCTTCATCCCCAAAACATCCTCTTCACACAGCTTTTGCAGCTCCTTTGACAGAAGGAAAATCAAGTTTACATTGGCAAAGACCCTATGCATTTATGCCAGGAAAATCCCACACAATTTGAAATTAATCAATAGCACAGAAACCCCCTCCCACCTACCACATGGAGCCCAGTCTCCAAAATCTGCAGCCTCTCTAGGGTGGTATTTGAAATAAGCATGTTTGCAGAACTAGCTTCATCCTCCTCCCATGCCACCTTCCCACACAGAGAGATCTTTTGGTACTTTCCTCCCATGGGAAAAATAACACACCTATGTTGAAAACAAAGCCTAGAAATGCCTGACTTGAGAAAATCTTCTCCTTGCTGAGCCAATTCACTTGTCTCCCACTGAGAAACAATGTATTTCTAGTCCAGCGAAACACAACATAAATATGATTTGGCCTTCATGTCAATAAACCTTTTTGAAGACCTGGCAAGAAAAGCTTGGCTGAAACAGAGCCTGAGCTCTACCCTACTTTTTCAAGGCACTTTTGCTTTCCAGGAGGCCTGAAGATATCCTTATGGGAGCAAGATTACAATTAATTACCACAAAGCTTTCCATGAATGGCCTTTTTGAAGCATTCAGGTGAGACACCTGGAAGACCCTGAGCTGTTTGTTATTCATAGCATACAATTACCCAGCTCTCATTATACTTCAGGGGTTTGCCCCCTCCCTTCCTGCAGGATTTCCCCGTGCAAGGAGGGTACAGGTGCCTTGTCTCTGAGCTGCCATCAGGGGTTTGCAGCATTTCCTTGTTTGGGTTACAGCAGCATCTCCAAGCATCCTAAGGGATAAAGGCCTCACTGCTTTGGCTGTCTCAGAGACACCTGGTAACACACACCATATTTAAACATTTATAGATTACCTAGACTGTTCCAGACTGGACCCAGGCTCCCAGCACATCCTTACTTTAGGAAGAATAAGGAGGCACAACCCAATCCCATCTTGCTTATTATTAAAGAATAATAATCCCTGAGAAATAAATGCTCTGGCTTTTTATCCCTTTGGGTTCAGGAGGCACATAATTGCAGGTACCTGAAATCTCAAATGATGGGTGTCATCAGGAGGTTATTACACAACCTGTGGTGACCACTGTCTCATGTGGCTTCAGCAGCAATGTGTTCCAGTGTCTGCACTGGGCATAAGGTGGCTCAGAGCTCACCCAGAGCAGCAAGGACCCTCTAAAGTCAAGAAATCACCAGGTTTTTGAACTTTAAATTGCTTTGGATAACGGAGCTGTCAAGCTGCCTTGCTCAGACAGAAGGGATCTACCAGTAGCATGCTGCTGTCAAGTGTCTCATGCATAAAAAAACCCAACTAATATCCCATACAGCTAGACAGGGAATTGTGAATTGTTCTGCCATGGAATGGCATTTGACTGCAGCTGGAGCTGGACCAGAGCTGTGCCACATGGACCCTTCCTGCAGTGCACCGACATCTAGAACAACAGAGAGCACAGGCAAGCAGTGCCAGCAGGAAGCACAACCAGACTCCTGGGAGTTAGTCAGGCTGTTAATCACAAAGCTGTCCTCCCCAGTCATTGCTCCACCCAAAATACACACCTAATTGCCCTCGTATTAATGTTTGCCACCTATTTCCTTCTTCTTAGGCTTTGCCTATGGAGGCATCGTTTCTCAAATTTCCACACTTCTTTCACATTTGAGAAACTTTCTACTATCTGAAAGGGTAACAAGTTAAAAAAAAAAAAAAACACAAGAAACCAAACCAAACAGATCTTTCAATATAGCTTGAACTAGCCAAGCTTTGTTCCTATTGTACAGCATCACATGCAGAGTGTTCCTTTCCAGAGGTACAGTAGTGAAGGGTTTTCTCTCTCCTCTCCCAATTCAGGCTTTGGCAGTGCTGGTGTTTTAACACCATGTCACAAGCACAGGTATTGCAGATTAAGCCACAGGTTTGTTTTGCGAACTCCCATGTGGGTTTTTGGCTATTAAACACCAAGTGAATAAGGAACTGACTAACAAGCACAACCTTTCTTGCAGGAAGAAAGGAGGAAACCAGCAGAGAGCTGTCTCTCTGTCTCACCTCTGGGGAAAACCATTCCTCCCAGTTGCCGGGGGCCACTTCAGTGCTGCACTCAGAGCCAGGGGCACACCTTAGAGACACCCTCAACTCCAGCTGTCTTAGGGCAATGTAATGGCTTCTGCAGGTGTCAAGGCCTCTGACCAAAGGCTCTCACCTTATGAACTCAGCTTAAACTCTAGCCACTGCAGAGTAGTGGTGTTTTCAGCACTTTTGTTCATTGTCAAGCTTCAAATTCATTTCTTCCTGTTGAATACATACAAGGAATAGGTGAGAAGAGAGACAACTGTTAGCAGCAGTTCAGCATCACAGAAATTTAATTGTGACAGGAAACTTCACAGCAAGTCATTCATAAGTCACTTTTTCAAGAACGTTTTGCTACAGAGAAAATAAAAACATACAGCTTGATACAATTAAAGGATTTCAGGAGGTAATATGCCAGATAGCACAGTGTGAAAAGGCCTTGTTTCCTGTAAAGGACAAAATATCTCATTCCTTCAGAGCCCTTCCTCGCTTCATCACAATGAGATGTGAAGACTGAAGCTTGATCAGATACCAGAAACGTTAGGAGAGCACTGACTAAATTTATGCAGATTTGCCTGTCCATCCTAACTGAAATGAATTCTGATGTCTTTTTGACATGAACAAGGCAGGATTTGATAGAATCCAGCAGCTATCTGGGTCTCCATTAGTAACTCAACCACTTTCCTGTCTCTTCACCATCTCATATTTCCAGCACTGTGATCCAAACTGGGATAGCCCAGTTCTTTGGATATCAAACTGGGAAGGAGCACAAAAATTAAGCCCTGATATTTTTTCCAGGGGCCCAAAAACCTCAAGGCTCTCTCAAATAGGTAAAGACCATCACAAGGATCATGCTATAAAGTTAAAGGGGAAAGAGTCTTTTCACAAAGAATTTTTAAAAGGAACCATTAGAAAATTACATTTTCTCAACCTGAATAAAGCTACATCTTTGTGGCTTCTGTAAATCAGACTTACCTTTCCCTACTCATCCTTATTAATGCATGTCATTTGAAAAAAATATATTGTAAATAGGAATGCCTCTAGATGTAAAAATCTGGGAAGTATATATGGTGAATCACCACAACAAAAGACATAGAATGCTGTAAGGGACAGCACAGACCCTTACAGGCTCCAGTCCCTGGTCCACACAAGCATCCCTGTCAGTATAACCTGAGAAAGAGTTTAAACAGCTGAGAGGGAAAAAAAGTTCTTACTGAAGGTATTATTTATTCTTTGCTCGCATACATCACTTAGACCCTCAGTGTGATTTGTAAAAGAAAAGCACTGCATCATTATTTGCTTTGGGATGCATAATTGAACTCTAGGATTTTAACTGATTCGAACATTAAAAAATAAGCTTCAAAAAGCTGAGGAAACCTCCACTGAAAGAATGAAATCACATGAGTGAAGGACTGGTATCAGTCATCTGTGACAGCATTGCAGAAAAAGGAAGTCTTTGCTAGACTTATCTATCCTCAGCAACTTCAAAATTTCGACAAAGCTCATTCAAGATGTGATACATAGCATTTTTGAATGTAAAATCTAAAGAAATATTGAGCAATAATAACTTTTGCATTGCGTTATCTGCTTAAAATCCCTGGACTACATACAAATCAGTAAGTTAAAACTACAACAGAGAAATAAATAACTGAATTTCAGACCTTCTTTACATATGAAGTGAACAAAGACTGCAAACAGGGAGGGTGTCTCTCACCATTCAAAACTACTCCTTTAGTTTCAATCCTGCATATTCGTATTGCAAGTAAATACCAACACCTGCCAAGGAAGGCAGTCTCACACCAGCACACGGCAGGGGTCTCTTGGCACTGGAAACGTGCCAACCCAGCCTGTATTAAATGCCACAGTAGCATTGCTTCAGCTGCAAAACCATTGCCAAAGCACCTTGTGGAAAGACCAATGTGTACTACTTATAGCTCTAAAAATAAGGGTAGTGTTGCACTAGCATAGTTAAACTGAAGCAATTCTGCACAAAAGAATAATGCGCTGATTAAATCTGGATTATTTAATAGTTTATTTTTGCTCCATAGCAGCACCATTTCTATGGCCAAATTAGGCTTCAGGCTTAAACAGTTGCTTGGATTGTCAGTCTCATAGGATTAGCAATTTTAAATTAAGAAATGGGTTGCAAGAAAAAGTAATTTCATGCTTTGAAAAGAACTTTTACTTATTTCAAAGACTTGGAACCTAGAACCATCGCTCCATAATCTTATTTAAATGTTGATGTCTCAATGCATTTTAAATCAGCATTTAATTAGGTTAAAGAAAGAAAACAGAAGCTGCTGAAGAAAGCCCAGTAAGAATTTCTATTTCTAGGTAAAGCTGCTTTAAATGCATAACCAATTCTGCTAACTGTGGGATGTGATGCACACGACTGAGTTTACAGGTGTTTAGTGAGAGTTTGTGCCACTTAGTGTGTCACTGTGAGCAGTCAGCACAAAGAGAGTGATATAAATATAGAAGAGTGGGCCTATAATCTCTACTCCTAATTGAAAAACTATATATATATTGCATAAGTCATACCCAGTAGCATTTGCCCTGGGCTGCAACAATGCTTACTTTCCTTCTAAAAATTTTCATCTGCCCAAATCAAAAAAGTATTTTTAAAGTTTTTTTTGGCTCAAATGAGCATACAGACTAGGCAAGATTTATGGAACATTTCCTGTATTTAAACTCTGTCAATTAACAGTGCTGTACCCAAATCCCTTCCAAGGCATAACATGATTTTAAAAAAGCTAAATTATATCAGTGTGGAAATCTGTAGCAGAAAGAGAAGAAATAAAAATTAGGTCAGTCTAATTGAATTGCAGTAGCTTGTCTGAAAAACACCTTCACTACCCACCTTGAAAAGACATTAGAGACCACATTAGGGAACTGTTTTAATTTTGAAAATCTTCATTACTGCCTGCTTTGCTGAAATGACTTTCAAAATCTTCATCTTTGCTACTCCTGCTTTGCTTAGAGGACTCACTGCTGACGCCTCCTCCTGAGCTTTAATTTGTCTGGAGAATGAAAATAACACCAACATTAAAGCTAGAAATTTCAAATGGATGAGGAGAAGCTAGCTTCAGCAGGATTTTATGTGCCTTTTAGGCCCCTATGTGAACATTAAATTTTAACAAAAATCTCCTATATTTCTCACCCAGATGAGGTGCCCCACCACAGTCTGGTCTCTGCACACAGAGAAGTTAGAAGGAGAAAAGGGTAGAGCTATTGCCTACTTTGGCAATGGGGTTTTCTGGCCTTTGGGTATAGCTTACATCTCTCACACACAAGCTGGGGAACTTCAGGAAAAGCAGTAAGCATTGAGTAAGCCTCACATTAACACTTCACCTCACCGACACCTGCTGCAGTCCTGGGTCTCCAGGACTTAGTGCTCCTGCTGCTCTGATGCAGACACCAGAAAGTTGTCAGCCAAACTCCCCTGGATTGTAAACCCCACCCCGTAGATGGGACAGGAGTGTTCACACTGTAGGTGCAAGTATTCCATAACAAATAGTAAACCAAATATATGTGTCATTTTTAGCAAGGGTTGATTACACTGATCACTGATGTAAGATGAGCTACCTAAATGTATGTCAACTATAGAATAAGGACCCATCCACTTATCCCACTCTTCATCAGTGGAACAGTGTCAGTATCATAATTCTGAAGCAAGACAAAACCTGGTTCCACCCTCTCAAGAAAAACTCATACTCAAAAGGAGGATGCACTCTACCAAAAGCAGGAGGAAGAAGCAGCAGCCACTGCAATCCACTTATCTTTCTAGAGGAATGTACATTATTAAAAACTAAATTCAGTGGTGTAGGACTTTCCACACTCTACCTACAGGGAGCAGGATTATATATATGTGTGTGTGTATATAAATATATGCGCATATAAAAAAAGTTGTGAAGAGAACTTGCTCATAAGTCTGTTTCCTAGCACTTAGGATTCAAAAGGTCATCTGAACCACCTCTGTTTAACATTGGCTCATTTTTTAATTGTGTCAATATAATATTCACAAAATTACAAATTATAATGAACAATTGCTACTCTGAAATCTGAGCCCTAAAGGCTACATATGTTATCCAAATATATAACCAAATGCTAAGCACATTGGGATTCTTTCAACCACAAATTTAAGTAATTACAATTATTCCAAATGTTGCAATAGAAGCATCATGTTCAACTAATTATAGCTCAGAACATTTTTCTACTACATCTTCTGGAAAAGAAATACCATTTTTCAAAGTCACCCAATTTCCACAGCCTTAAGCAATAGACTTCAGCTAAATTTCTCACCTCTATTAGCACAATCTTTACTATTAAGCCATTTGTGTTAGTTTTTTACTGACTCTCTAATCTTCTGACTGACAGGATTATAGACATAATGTGTTTCCTCAAGGGATTTTTCTACTTACAGAATCAGTCTGAAAACTTCTCACTGTCTAAATTACAGCCCATGATTTAATGTCATCTATTTCCACATCCTCAAAAACATGAGAGGGAGACCCTATTTCTAGAGGTGGCTCCCCGTAGCTTTTTGCCAGCAAAAATGCTTTTGACAGTGAATTACACTCTTCAGAAACCTTAGTAATTTTTGTAGCTAAAAAGTGATTTGCTTTGTCACCACTGAAAACAGTCAGAGACTGGGAGATGCCTGGGTGTTAACAGAAACAGGCCCTAAGCAAGATACCTGCAACCTAAATAAAGGCTGGCAAGACTAGCTCATCGTATGGATATATTTGCATCAGGTAGTGCATGCCACATCAGACAGTTTTAATGCAAAAGGCAGTGGAAAGCATCATCTACAGCACACACATCTCCCCTTCCCCTCCACCAGTAAATTCATGATCTGTTGTAAGAGTAGAGACAGCACAAGCTCCTCATAAGGGCAAGGAAAGAGAAGATTCACAGCAGGTCTACAGAGAGGGCCTGCAGAGAGCAGAGCATCAGGGAAACATGAGGTCAGGCTTACAGCACATCCTTAGCTCTGCCCAGCTGTAAGTCACCTCTTACTGCTTGGTGACACCACAGCACTGCAGTCAGGCACTGATCCTCCACTGATCCAGTTTTCACCTACAGCACAAAGGCTGAAAACAAGCCTTTCCTGCAGTGCATCCCCACGAAGCTCCTGGCATGATGTAGGGGCAGGTGAGATTGGCTCAGTTGGATACAGCATGGTGCTAATACTGCCAAGGTTCTGTGTTCAATCCCTGTTAGGGCCATTCACTTAAAAGCTGGACTCTGAACCTTGTGGATCCCTTTCAATTCAGAATATTCCATGATTCTGTGAACAGCTACACTCAGGATATGATTGTGGATAAGGTCTTGCCATTAATTCGTCAAAGGCTTAATCAATCAAGTAATGAAACAATACAGAGCCAAGTTTAACACTCAAGTACAAGTGATTTGCAGTCCAGCTTCACCAAGCTTAAGGACCAAACAAGTTTCTTCTCCTTGAAGGAAGGCCCACTGCCACAGAGAAGACATAGTAGAACACGCAGCGATGATGGCTAAAGAGCAGTAAAGTACAGTTCATATTAATACATGCTGCAAATCTAGGTAAAAAGGAGTAGAAGAAATTCACCCTCTTCTATAACCCCTATACTGAAAATAGCCTTATCCAGTAATGCAGATGGGATGATGATTTACTTTTCTAATCACTCCTACGTAAGACCTCAGGGTGTGTAAAACGGCCTTTACACAAAGTTGTGTTTGATGAAATCAGGATGATGAATTTTTTTACATTATAAAATGCTGTCAGATATAGCTGTAACAATAATTCTTAAAAACAGCGGTCTTCAATTGACAATGTTATATATAGAAGATACAGATAAAATATTTGCTCACAGTTAGATGAAAAAATGTTCTTATATAACAAACACAAAGACTAGCTGGCCAGTGCCTGGAACTCTTTGTATTTCCCAGAATTACTGGTGTCAGTGTCTGGCCAGTGCAGCTATAGGTGTGTATCAGCATTTAAATGAGGCAAAATAGAAGCATTTTTTAACTTAAATTTGTCATGGATATTTTTGGCATGAATTTTTAAAAAACAAGGATTATGGATCTTGTCAGGATACGAGCATCATAAGGAAAGGAAGAGAGGATTTTGCCAGATTAAAACGTTCAGTGGCTTGCACTCCTAACACTTACTCCAAATCCTAACTTCCAGGTAAATATTCATAAATGCATTCACCACAGGTCTGGCAATGTTATTCTGAATTTTAGAGGCCCAGTTCTCTTTGAATCTCAGATACATCCTTTCCTAGAAGACTCTCTAAGGAACAACAAAAACAAGAAAATAGCAAGAACTGATACTTTTAGTACAACATCACATGGTTCAAGCAATCACAGGAGGGTGAATGCCATACTGCACCTCTAGTTTTCAGAATGCTTTCTCATTTCTAGGCAATACAGGGCATAGGGCGTATAAAGCAACATTCAACCATTTTTTTCAGTAATTTCAAGCTTATTTTCAAGCTTATTTTTCAGTATTTGAATAAAGAACCACTATTTTCCAATTTACTTGGAGATTATCTCCACATCTCAGACATCCATGCTAACCAAAAGTCCCATCCATATAGAGGAGCTTAAATAATGTTCTCAATAACTCTCTCTTATAAAAAAAAAAAAAGCCACATTTCTTAGTATACATTTTTCAAGTCCTCTAGCTGTCTAGACAGTGAAATCCTAACTTTGGAGACTAAAGAGAAAGCGTGGCCATCTTGTTACATAACAACATAAATAAGGGGGAACGTTCAAAAAAGTCAAAGTCAAAAAAGGAACTAGCCCAGGAGCAAACAAAATTCCTCCTCAGCATAACAAGTCTGGGCAAATGCCATCTATAAATTTGTTACCAAAGGAAAGAGCATAATGAGTTTCCATAGAAAAAATCTAAACACTATCCAGCATCACAACAGTGAACATGACAAAATCAAATTTAACTTTTAACAAGTTAAATGTTCTAAGAGAATGTAAGACCTCAGACACAAGAGACTTAAAGCCATTATTGACGTGATGTGTTATGTAATTCCAGCTCCCCACAATACTAAGGGTGTTTGCACAATTCCTCCTGAGGTACCTGGTGCTGACTACAGCACTGAACTGGGGTCTGATCCAGCCTGAAAGTTTCTGTGTCTCTTTGCACTTAATAGGGTAGAACTAAAAATATGATAAAAATAAAACAATGCAAAGACATTCCTGGTGATCCATTGCAGAGACAGGTTTTTTTTTAAAAGTGGTTTTCCCCTTTTTTTTTTTTAAAGATGTTTTCCCCTTTTTTTTTTTTTAACCAAAGTGGCAGAATAAATCTATTTGGTATTTTTTTCATATTATAGTTAAATTCCCAATCATGGAAAACAGACAAACCCACTCTTTCTGTTTTCCTCTGGAGTTGTCTGCAGCAGCCATTATTAATGCCTTTGTTAAGCAGAAGTCAGCTGGAACCAAGAAAACAGGAGCTAAACTGCTACTCCTCTGATCTGGGTGTCCAAAGAACAAGGATTTGTTGCAGTCATTGCTTTGCCACCTGCCTGAGGCATTCAACTGTATCTAGCACAATGATGCTGGAAAGCATTCAGGAGTGAATACACCATAACATTTGTATGTTTACAGCATCTGTGAAAGGTGTGGGTAGGGCTATTTCTCTACTGTGTTTTTCCAGAGCAAGTCAAACCCATCAATTAAATTAATGCTCTTGTCCTACTTCAAAAGTAAAAACAGAGATGATTTATGAGCACTGACAGCTGCAGGAACTGGTTTTGCTAACCCCCTCTCATTAATTAATTTTGAAGCATCTGGATAGGATGATTCTAAGATCCTAAATATATAAAAGGCTGCACATCCTCAGTTTCTACAAAGGAAGACAAATACCTGTTCCATGCATAGAACTGTCTGTCATGGTTTCTCAGTGCTGGCTGAACAGTGTCTACTGAAATTGTGTACCTCAACACACCTGTGCCTGCCCAGGCAACTTGTAGGACAAAGCTGTAAGAGGTCCCAATCATAAAACATTTCTTATCCAGTAATTATTTTACTTGTCCTAAAAACAAAAACTCTAAAATGAGAAAGTGGCACCTGTAGAACAGTGCAATCCACAGTAACAAAAAAATTTCTCTAATAACAGACCTAGGGAAATTGCCACAAACACTTCCTTCAAGAGGGAATATCAATGTCTCTATATTGCACATAATGATATATGCAAATATAAATATACAGAAATACACCAGTGTGTTTATTTTTTCTTCTAGGTTCTTTAAACAGGAGGCAGATTGCTAGCATTTGGGGCTGAAAGCTGGAGGTAAGCAATCAGAAGACATTTAACACATAAGCTAGAAACAGGAAATTGTTACAGAAGTGGAAAATTTTGCGTACTGAACTTTCACCCTCGGCTCCTGCAAGATTTTTACTAATAAAGAACTATATAAACATAGACAGATTATATTGACATTGCATTACCTGCCCAGCAGAGCCATATGCTGCTTCTGCAGACATGGCCAAAAAGATCAAAGCTTCCCACACATTAATGAGCTTAACCTGGGTGTCATATGTTTCATACCATGCTGTAGATCTATATTGACCTATACTGACAGAGTGAAAGGCTGGGCCAGAACTCTGGATCTGTCTTTCAATCAATTATTTTATGATTCTGTACAACACTTTGTAAAACATAAGGCAAATTTATTTTGTTGTGATTCATAGCCCAGACAGCCAAAAGCCTGCCAGGAACAAGGATACTGACATCTAAAACAGCTCATGATCACTAGTTACCAGGAAGAAATAAAAAGTATCCAGCATGATCTATAAAAGTATGGAGTAAACAGAACATAAAATTTTCTGCCATGACCCAAAGGGGCCTCACTAACAGATGACAATGACTAAGAACCTCTATCTAGGCATGAATGGGTACATAACGGGTTGCAGAATCAGCTAAACAGACAACAGTATCCCAAGGTGCCTTAGCTAATAGAAAGATAGTAATTCTCCAGAAAACTCTTGTACAACTGGCAAGACCACAGAGGTCTTTCAAACAGCCTGTTTTCAGCTGTGAATCAAGATCTCTTCTTTTGTCAGCTTGTTTTCACCCCTCAGGAAATAACCTGGGCCTTTCCAGTTACTGATGAGGTGCTTCACAAATCAGGGAGATTGGTCAGATTTCAATGAATTGTTAAATAATCTTCATTAAATGTTAACTGCTGCATAGCATCTTACCTGCTTACATTTTTCATGTTGTTGGTGACAAGTTTGATATTTACAAGGAACAATATGATGACAGAATTCAAGAGCTGACATACTGATATATATAAAAATATTAAATTCAAGAAAGTTTGACAGAATAAATAACCTCGACACGATTATAATTCCTATGTACTTTTTGTAAAGAAAACTGACTATTCATTTCTCTTCCTCCTCAATTCCTTCAGTGAACCAAGACCTAAGACAACTATAGTTACCTACATATCCTTCTTCTCATCCCTATAGAGTCTAAAAGAGAAGTGTGCAGTTTGACAGTTGGAACACAATTTCTTCACTCCAAGCATTCATAGAAACAATTCAAGATTTTCAAATTCAGCTCTGATTTCACAAAATTGCTCCTTTTCTTGAACTTAGAATAGAATCTTAAAGGCTTTGAATCCATTCCTAGCAAGGTTAATCAATTTTACCATCAAAATCCAGTGAGAGCACATTAATACAACCATATGTAAACAACCATACTGAAACACATGGACACAATCACAAAGAATGCATGGAAATCAGAGGTTTGTTCCACTGAAAATTAAATTGCAATGAAGAATTGAACTCATCAAAAAGATCCCCAAAAAAGCTATTGGACAACAGACTTTGCAGCAGAGAAAATATTCGAATGGTACCACAAAAGCACAGGGGTCAAGGTTGCTAGAAAAGGGAAGGAAACTATAAGGGGAATGCAAACCTCAGGGCATTTGAATTAAATGGGCAATTAAAACCACTATTGATAGCTAAGCATTTGGTGAAACTCTAGGGGACAGCATAGAATTCTAACACTTTTTATCAACAAAGGAAAACACCTAGTGTCTACAGCCAGCTGATCTTCAGCTCAGCCTGGAGGACTAAGTTATGATTTCCAGAAAGAAAGAATTAAGCCCTGTGTTGTTCGAGTAAAATATGTTAGTTCTCTTTGATCCTCAGGGTGAAGGAGATTTTTCTTATGAAAAGCTCTCATCAACTTCACACATTATACAAAGAGAGGTGTGTGTGGTGCTTGGAAGTTTCAGGGTGGGAGCTCCTAATGGAGCACAACCATAGGTGGATCAGTGACAACTGTCCAGCCTGCTCAGAGAATGCAGCACCCCACGCACCTTTCCAGTGGAGGATAAACACAACTGCTAAAACCAGAATCCTAGAAGAAGATTCAAGAGCAGCACAAGAAGGTAACTAGGGAAATAACTGCTCAAATAACTTTGTCAAAAAGGTTGATTTTGTTCAGCAGGAAACATACCCAGGATCTGAAGCATACCTAGGGTCTATGCCAAAGCAGGCTTAGAAAATTTCATTTTTATTTTGGTTTTATGACTTTAAGATAGCATGTTTTCAACAACTAAATTAAATGGAAAATGTTAATATGAGCTTCTCAGAGCCTAATGATTTTGTTTAAATTCCAGGTTATTTTGGAATGTGAAAGCAACTTGCTGCTTGGATCCATGACAACCATGTAGACACCATTCACTTTAACAATCTACACCAGCATGGTAAGCCATATTCCAAAGACTGAGTCTCACTGGTAATTGTGGTGTGCAATAAGCTGGAGTGACTTGGTGTGTAAGGCTTCATGTTTCTGTCTCAGAGAGTAATATAAAAACTATTAAACAACGTAAGCAAGAAGCAAGCAGCATATGGCAACATACCTTGATTTATGAACACTGTTCTACACACCAGACAAGTATTAAGTTTCCCAGAATATCTTAGAAAGGATGTTGCTAAGCAAAGATGATGGTAAAAAGGGTATTTAATTAAGATGTCTGAATGCAATTTATAGGACTAACAGCCATGTTCCAAACCATCACCAGCAAGCAGAAAAGGAAAAGGTCCAAATACAAATGGAAAGAAGGACACTTTTAACTCAAGTTTAAGAACAAATATATGGTATAGTTTGTCTACTTTTGAGTCAAAAGCCAATTACAAACATCAGACAAGTTGACAATCAAGCCAGTTATCACTGGATATGTTATAAGGAGCATGCTGACAACTTACCAACAGCTGTGACTCCCAGCAGCTCTCCTTTTTGGCATTTTCATTTTACATTTCTACAGAATTATAGGAATTTCCTAGAGGATTCAAAATAAACAAATAAAACCCAATAATAAAGTAAAAGAAAACCTATAGCTAACCTACTACTTTAGAATTTGTTAAACAGACAAAAGGAATTTACAGCAGTTAAGAATGCACTTGAAAGTTTAGTTAAACAAGTTACCTCTTTCGAATTTGTTAATTGAAATCTGCATCCATTCATAACTGGACCATGGATTTTATTTTTCATTTTACTTTCCCTGTATGCATAAATGTTTAGGCCATGGCTTACACAAAACAAATAATACCATCATGACAGAATTATACTGCAAGTAAGATTATTAGAGATCTGAACAAAAAATTAAAAGGAGTAATCTTCTAACTATACTAAAAAAAAAAAAAATAGAATTCAAAAGCCCATAAAATTACCCCAGTAAAAGGTTGCACAAAAACAGGAACACACCATGACTTGTTCTTCATAAGCTTTATTATTCACTTCACATAAATTACTGATCACACCTTTAACAGATGCACAAAAACATTCAACCCTTTGCAACAGTAAAGTAAGATTGAATAGGGCTATAAATCTTCAAAATGCAGCACAAACATTAAGCTCTGAGAAGGATATGAAATAGTGACATACAGGACAATTTAAGTGACTTGCTGTAAGGGCAACAGAACAATGCAGTGAAACGAGGCTGAATGAATCTCAGGTTCTCCTTAGCAATGGGTCACATCAGATATACAGACCACTTAGATTTTCATTTAGTTTCCTATCATATTTCAGGCTTTTAATAGAAATTCTTCTAAATATCACCCATGACACTATGCAGTGTTGTCCTCTTGAATTTGTAGGCAAACAGTAGCCATGAAACTACCTATACAGCCAGAGGTACTTTCAAACCTGAAAGCTAGATAGTGACATTTTATAAGAACTTGCCAGAGTTTATCCATAATTTCTGCAAATTATAACTGCAAAGAGTACGTATGCAATGAGAGTATAGCAAAAAGAGGAGCAGCAGCAGAGATGACCATGTTGCTTGTACTGTCCTTGCTGCCATGTATTTTCCCTCCCCAGCCCCACTGCCTATGGATGCTGAATTCAGGAATTAACTATCCTGGCTTAGATCCTAGGAGTGTTCTGCTGAAAGGGATCTCAAGGACAATAAAAACTTTTCTCTCTTACAAGAAAAGCCTTGCAGGTTTCAGGAATGGTGCAAGCATAACTCTGTGTAGATCTGTGGTTTGTAATGTAAGCTACACTGAGATTTTCATGCAGAGAGATGCTGAGAATGATAGAAAGCACATGGCCCAATTTTTAAAACCCACAGCAAAATATGTTGCCCATTTCACAGAAATGAGCTCAACTTGGTGATTAATCGTCATTATAGATTTGCATGCACACACAAATCTGTATGGGCTCACATTTCACTCACTACAAGAAATACTGAAAATATTTTCAAAGGAGGAAAAGCATCTGCATTGCAGTATTGTTATACTCTAATTTTATAATTATCTCAATTTATTTGTCTCTTTAGAAATTCTTAATGAAAAACATTTTGCTTCACTTTCCGTTTAGCTGGAGCACATGTCTGAAAGAACAACAGCTTTACCAATATCTAGGATATTATTGCAATGCCAGAGGCATTTCTTAAGTTTCAAAGTTTGTGAAAATCTGAAGGGTGAAGTTCTGACAAGCACACATGAAGTTTTAACTGATACTATAAATATCCTGGGTCCCAGAAAGAAAAAGAAAAAAGAAAAAGCATAGGAAAAAAGTCCCATAATACTGCATATTTTAAAGTTTTCTAATTTTACTGGTGTTGTTTAAACACTTCACATGAGTTCTAATCCCCTGTAGCAAAGCTTATGCTCACTTTAAGCAGGTTAGCATTCCAGTTCAGCTCAAGGGGATGGGCATACTACTCAAGTGATTCATTTGATCACTGTCTAAATTTAAAATTCACAATGGCACCAAGAGAAGGTTGCTCCATTTCTACATTGTTTGCAGTAGACAGTTAATGCCTCAGAGGTTCCTTCTTACTTATGTGTGCATGTGAAGAAACCACTTGCAAAGTGTTTTACTCTTGCAGGACCAAGACATTTAAAACAAATCTTTCAGTCGATGGAGTGCAATCGGAAAGGTAGGATTATTTTTTTTCTCCTTGAGTAGGTTTAAAACTTACTGGACATTCACTCTTCTGGCTTCAGCATTCCACAACATAAACCATCTCTCTTCACAGTACTGCACAATATTTTCTAATGACAACACTGAGCTGTGATAAGCACTAGGGACAGAACAAAACTGTGTTTCTTTCCAAACCATAAGTTTCCCAATGTAGCATATAAAAGCTTGCCAATTTCCACTCTGAAGTCTAGAAAAAGACAATGTACAGAAGAAATACAGGACTACAAAATTGAATCAATCTAAGACGGTTAACACTGGTAAAAAATGGCACAAGAACATGTGAAAATGCAGGCAAATGGTATGGGTAGAACAAGAAGAATGGAAGGCAAGCAGGGGAAAGAGGGAGATTTGGGAAAAGAGAACTAATTGGAAAACATAAGGATTCATTTTGTTTGAGAGGGAGAGTACACTGACATCTAGCATTTTCCCTATAAACAGATGCAGGTTATGCCATTACATGGTCAAACACAAAAGCACAACATCCTGACAATTTTAAGAAATCTCCTTGGTCAATGTGTTGGATTTTGAGGGGGAGAGTTTGTTTTGTTTGGGGGTTTTTCGGTGCTAGTTTATTTTTTGTGGGGGGCAAAGGCATAGTTTTTGCTGAGTAGGTTTTTTACTTTTGCTTTTACAAAAGAGAATCATTGACTCATTCTAACTGCTTATGGCTTTATCCAATTTTCTTTTTATTACAAGAGGCTGATGTTCTGAGCACAACAACAATACTATCACAATACCTGCCACTAGCAATATTTCGTATGATATAAACAAACCAGAAGCATCTGAAATATTCAGGACAAGATGATTTTTGGGCGCACTAAGCTACAGTTGAATACCAGAACTGAGATCACATATCCTGCCTGGCCAAAATCCTGCCCAAATGCATATACACAAAACACTCCAATCCTGTATTTGAAGCAATCTCCATGGACATTCAAGTCTATTTTCAGAATATTGCTCCCTGAGGTAAAAATGCACAGCATACTTAAAGGATAAAGGCCTGCTAAACTCCAGCAGTCTCTTCATACCCACTTCCAAAGACCCAACAGGGAAAAAAACAAATAATCAAAAAAAGAAGCACTAAGCCTTTCCACAGAACTGATGTGCAACCAAGAGTTTTCAATAAGGTAAAAAGAATTACAGAAGTTAAGCTGCTTAGACTTCAGTGCTGATTTCCTAAGTTTTATTTTCTTAAGTTACAAGAATTTCACAATATCTAAAATATATGAGATCTCCACCTCTCCTTTTCCATCTTCCTCTGTTCACCAAAGTCACCTAAAGATTCAAAGTCTTTCAACAGCATATTTTAAAGGTTCTGCTACCTTTGGCCCCAATTCCTTCAGAAGGCCAATAAATTATTTTTGCACAGAACTCACAGGCAAATACAAGAGGCAACAGCTTCCAGCAGATGGGCCAACAAAGAGTTTGATTTCATAGTGTACAGAGTGCTGCTATGCTGCAAGTGAGTGGCACTGTCTGACAATGTACATGGCACAACCACAGAATCACGGAATAAGCTGAGTAGGAAAGGCCCCACAAGAATCACCAAGTCCATCTCCTGGTCCTGCACCATCCCCAAGAGACACAGCATGAGCCTGAAAGCATTGTCCAAAATCTTCTTGAGCTCTGTCAGGCTTGGTGCAGGTGCCCATTTCTCCAGGGAGCCTGTTCCAGTGCCCAAACACCCTCTGGGTGAAGAACCTTTCCCTGACTTCCAACCTAAACCTCCCCTGAAACAGCTTCAGGCCAATCCCTCAGGTCCTGTCACTGTCACCACAGAGGACAGATCAGTTTCTGCTCCTCTTCTTTCCCTCACAAAGAAGTTGTAGACTGCAATAAGGTCTCCCCTCAGTCTCCTCCAGGCTGAATAGAACAAATGACCTCAGAATATACTTAGGAAGCATTCTGTCTGGTCAAGTTTTTCTCACAGACTAAATCCTACAGCAGTAATGCTGTATCTTTCATGCTAACCATCTGACATTTTAGATTTTTCTAATGTTCCAAGTAGGATTTCTCATTGATAACAGCATCCATAAAACTTATACAATAAAAATAGAATTATTCCAGGGGGCTAAAAAAATTAGCTTTTATATGTATATGCAGTTGAGAAACAATCCACATCTAGAAAGTACTTCTATATTTAAGAATTCTGTAAATGGAAATCTAAGAAAAAGTCCCTTCTAGGCCAGAAGACAGCACCCACATCAACTCCCAGGCAAAACCACAGAGGAGGCAGTGATTGTTTTACACAGTACTCAGAGAATTCCATCATAAATTAGGATCCCCAGCTCAGCTCATCCCTCAGTCTCTAAGACACATCTCACAGTTATCAAAATCGCGTCCTTGATGGCACGCTCTGAAGCAGGCTGCTCAAGCCTGCCATTGGGAAAGGAGCAAAGAATAAGCAAGGGAACTTCGTGAATTTTGTGAACTCTGTGCTGCCCATGGCAGCCCCATCTCAAGGCCAGATTCTATGTTTCTATGAGCTCTTCCTATGTTAAATGCTTTTAAAAGACATTGGATACAACCAAGGATTTTCAGGTGAAGTGCTGATCCAATAATCCATGCTCCAAAGTGCACAGTTGCACAAGATCACATAGAGACAATTTAATCTCTCAAGAGAAATGACATTTCAGATGCAGTCCCTCTGCTACATAAAAATTGGTTACAACTAATTTGAGGCTCTGCTTGTGTGGCCTAGCCTAACACAATTACTGACTAAAATACAGTTTCTCTGCTGATTGTTTCTTTCACATGTACATGACCATCTGCTTCCCCAGTTTTTGCCTTGTCACATATTTAGACCATGAATCCCTTGGGAAGGAGCACATTTCTATGTTTGCCTCTATACAACAGGGGACTAAAAAGAACTCAGGGTTTTAGGCCCCACTATTAAACAATCCATTATATTTTATTATATTTTATCAGATTGATAATTTTAAAAGACAGGAAACATAAACTTCAGTAATTTAAACACTAGACTATATAAGTTTGGTAAAACCAAATGTAGAAAACAAACTTAGCTGAAGAGGAAATGAATGGGTGTATGCTACCAGCTGTATTTGGTTTTCCTGTATGCAAACTGGCTAATGATTGTGAGAGTTTTACCCTTTTCCCTACTCTTCTTTTTACTCTTTAAAAATAAAACAATCATTTTGTATGGTAAATAATGGGGGTAGGGAAATGTTCTGTGACCTGGTGCTGTGAATGACGAGGAACTAGTCAGAGAGAATGTATTACCTTTTAAGTACCTTATAAATATTTAAAATCTATTGCAAAAGCATAACAGAAAAAAATTACATGTTCAGATCACCTCCAAGTTGCAGCTCTTGTGCCCTCAAGGGCACTCTGCTGCAGCAATAACTCCTCACAAAAAGGTCCAAGTTACATGTGAACTGGCCTTATTCTCTCAACTGTTTATAAAACAGTTGACAGCTACCAGAGATAGTAGTCAGTGAATTAAATAGCACAAGAATGACTTCTTAAAAACAAAACAAAGAAAAAACAAACTAACTTAAAACACAAACAGCAACAACACAAACAAACCCTGAAACTCAAGCTAGAAATAGGAATATATGATGAGAATAAAACATGGCACTTCATATGCTGACTAATGCAGTCAGGAAGCCACCAGGGCTAAGTGGAAGATCTGGCTGACCTTACTGGTTTGAAAAGGACATTTTGAAGAGGAGCCTAGCAGGACTTAACATAGCTATGCATAATATTATCAGCTTAGGCAATGACCAACAGCTATAAATCAAAATAGAACACCTTTTGTAAAACTGATAACATCTACTTTTCATTACCTTTCCCTTCTGCCAACACACCCGCAAAAAACAAATGCAGGTGTGCTCAAGCATATTGGTAACACCCAAGCTTCCCTGCCTTGAGACCTGCCCACTTCTGCCTCTTAGTTTGGTGCAAAACAGCTGCATGAAAAAGCAAGAATGTGAAGAGGCAATGTGGGAGCAGAAAACCCATCAGGATCTGATAAAAACCCACCTAGATGCCTGGAGGTATGGGAATAGAGCAGCTGTACAGAAGTGGAACAGTTTCTAATGTTGCATACGCATCAATCCACGTGCTCCCCATTCCAGCTGAAGTGTTCACACTGGCACATAATAATTAGCAGGTACTGCCATTGCCAACTATATTGGTATAGTTTCTTGGCAGTACAACTACACATATGTAAGACAATTAGCATGCATTTTTCTAGTATAAGCAGAGCAGACTAAATCTGATCTTTTCTCTGCATTTTGAGAAAACAAATGTAGGCAGATATTTCCATTACTCTGACCGCCCTGACTGCCAAAGTAGCTTCTCATCAGATCGTAGCCAGACATCATGCTGGCAGGATGCTCTTCCCCTGTGTTGAGAAATATCACAGCATGCACCCACAATTAGGGGACATAATTGACCCCTGCACAGTAGACACAGCTAGGAGACTGTACTCCAGATTGGATGCTGTTATGAACAATCCAAAGATATAATACACAATTTATTATATTATAGTACTATTCTATATATATGGCAGTTAGGGTTGACTGCTACTGTTGTGATCTTGGAACAAAAGTCAAAGTAATTGCACATTTTTATCAACCATTACTATTGCAAATTTCCTGGATAAACACTTTATACATGTATACCTTTTCAGATGACACAACATAAATAAAGGTTAAAATCATGGTAGCATACTCCCACTGGTTATTTGGTGAGCAGGCCATACTTTGGTGATTAGCTATGCTGTATTGATGGTCCATCTGTCAAGTATAGTATTTGTTATTTGGGTATTTGATATTCATAGAATAATAGAAAGGCTTGGTTTGGAAGGGACCTTAAGGTCTATGTAGTTCAAATCCCCCTGCCACGGGCAAGGACACCACCCACCACATCAGGTTGCTCAGGACTCTATCCAACCTGGCCTTGAACACTTTGAGGAATGGGACATCCACAGCTTCTCTGGGCAACCTGTTCCAGTGCCTCACCACCCTCTGGGTAAAGAATTTCTTCCCAACATCTCATCTAAATTTCTTCTTTTTCAGTGTAAAACCATTCTGCCTTGTCCCATTACTATCTACCCACGTAAAAAGTCGCTCTCCTTCATTTTTATAAGCCCCATTTAAGTACTGGAAGGCCACAACAAGGTATCCCCAGAGCCTTCTCTTTTCCAGGCTGAACAACTCCAGCTTTTATAGCATATCTTCAGAGGAGAGGTCCTCCAACCCTCTGAACGTTTAAATCACTTTGCTTTTTAATCTCCAGAAAAGTGTGGGATTCTGCTAATTAGAAACAATTCTGTTTAAGTGTCACTTGGTTTGCTTTGCCCCTTGGTATGACTGCTCACATACCTTTGTCATTTAAGGATTCAGTTATTCTGCTATGTACTATCTTGAAGCAAAAACATTTTGTGATATCAGACCTACTTCCTCGGTAATGAAATAACTACTCTATGTCAGAATACAAAGCATCCAAATTTATGAGGCTGTAACTGTGAGATTTTTTTTATTTTCCAGATAACAAGCAACACATGCTTCTGATCAATGAGACAGAGATTTTGATAACTGGACTGATTAAAGCCACTTTTCTCCCTTGAAAAAACTACAAGCCTAAAGTAGTTTCATGGCTTTACTGAATTATATCACTAAATCCCACACACAAAACCAACATCAACTTCCATGTCTTGAATGTCACAGAACACATCAAATTCTTCCCTCACTGAAACAAACAGCCATTGTCTTAACAGTGTCTGTGTATAATATAACCCAGAACTTTGACACTCCAGTCATGAAAATGCAAAGTATCAGGCCACCATGTACAATGTACAATCCATAGGATTGATCCAGCCTGGCCAGGGAGAAAGGGAACAAATCTTAAACTTTAAAACATACATTATCAGCCTTAACAACTGATGACAGTGTATGGATTATCTGCATTCAAGCAATGATCATATTTATCTGTAAAACACAGGGGGTTCAATTTGAAAAGGAACAAGCAGAGGGTGGCAATGGGAGCCAAACGTCCAAATCTGACAGCCATAAGGCACCACTGTAGTTAGGCTGTGGCTCAAGAAGTATTATACAAGTTTTTGAGAAGTCTCAATGTGTCAACTTCTCCTGTCTTCACTGTTAGCTATACTAGAAATGCATGCAAGCTGTTCAGTAGGCTAATAATATTCTCAGTGGAGAATAAAAGTGGCTGACAGACCTGTGCAGCTCCTCAGCTCTGTAAAATAAAGAAAAATAGGACAATCAACAATAACCTTGGCAATAACCTTGTGCAGGCTGGATAGCATAAGGCTCTTTCTGTCAGACACTGACACTCCTTATTCCCAAACATAGAGCCTGCCTCCCTCAAAACAGAAAAGTGAGCTGCACCAGAAAAAGCACTTGCCCAGTTTTCTTTCCTTGAAGAGCAGCACAGATAAGAACGACCGTAGGGTGACTCAAAGTCAATCCACAGGTCATACTCTGTCAGAAGGATGCACAGCCAGGTATCTCACTAGGGCTGGACTGCAAGATGAAGCACAGGAACACCTCAGTGCTGCATTTTAAGAAAGTGTGAACAAAAAGACTGAAGTCAATTCAGCTAGCAAAAAGCAGACAAAAATAGCCCATGAGGTGGGATCTGCTTTCTACAAGGGATCATACTACAGTTCCTCAGCTTAGTTCATTTATTTTAAATTATATATGTCAATTGAGTTATTCCCTGAAGCACATTTAAAATAAATTTCCAGATTAAGATTCAGTCAGGAAAAATAGATTTCAGTCCAGCTCTAAGTATTGGTCTCAGTGAAGACTTGAGCACGGAATGTGCTCTCCACAGACCATGACAGAATAATAGAATAGTTTGGGTTGGAAAGGATCACCTAGACCCTGCCCTCTGCAATGAGCAGGGACATCAAGTAGATCAGGTTGTTCAGATAATTCTGGGCCCAGGATGTTTTGGGGTCTCCTGCTCCTGAAGCCTGCATGAGTTCTGAGGCCCTCTGGTCTCAAAACATTGACTAAGGTCAGGAAAAACCCACAGGATTTGAAGTGTTCTCTGTATTTTAAGTAATACAGTTCTCACATTCATCCAATGGTAGTGATTAGCCTGCACAGTGTGTGTCTAAGTTATGTTCCTCATCTTCTCTCCTTTACATGGTTTTCCCTGTTATTCTCTCTCCTCCTCTTAGCACAGCCTGGTAATTTTTTCTACTGTATGTTTACTAGTTTTCTAAATTTCTAAATATAGCTCCTCTCAACTCTATCACTCCTCCTACAGTTTTCCTGTGCCTCTTTTTTATCATCTGTCATCCAGATAAATTATTCCTCTGCCTTCATGCCTCAGTAACACAGAGACTCGTGGAATGGTTCAGGTTCAAACGGAGCTTAAAGGTCATGTCATCCACCCAGCCTGAAATGAGCACGGACATTGCACTTCCTCCCTCCAGCCTAGGCACATGTGAGCCTTTGTCAGACCTAGCACATGCTGAGGACAGTCTCTGAAATCTTCTGAGAGGTGTGAAATCCTACTTAGTACAGAAGGCAAACTACACCTCCTGTTAGGAGAAGCTTGCCAAGTGCTAGAGATCTCTAAGGTTATTCCCACCCCACATTCACTATATTTCTTCTGCACATATTTATATGCAAATACTTTCTCTTCCCACACTTGCTTCTGTACATGTCTCCTAGCTGGTTAGAATTTGGCATCTATGTTAGCAAAAAATTACCAACAAAGCAAATTGTGTTTGTGTTACTAGTGCAGCAGACAGACTTTATTTTGATAAACAAGGATTTCTGTCTATTGCAAAGAGGTTGGTAGCTCAGGGCAAGGTCTTCAGAATGGACAGGTTTCACTGTTTTGCTGTGCAAAACACAGCAAACTGATGGGGAACAAACTGGCAGGATCAAGTCTGAAAGATGCCTCTACTGGAAAAAGTCATCAGGAGGAGGTGCCTCAGGTCCCTGGGAGATACATCATTCAGGCTCATCAGCCCAGATAATACCCATGTAGGAAAAATCTCCATACTTGCTAAGGTAATCTGAGTAGGAAAGAATGGAGAAGAGTAAAAAGCCAAACAACAGAAGCATCAGGGTATGTGGGATGAAAATTCCAAACTAAAATTTAAAACAACAACAACAAAAAAGACTGGATTAAAAATAATGATTCAAAGCCAGAGTTTATCTGAGATCTACTAGAGAAGCTATTTAAATATTGTCTCCCTCAGCTTTCTGCCTCTGCTCCTGAAGGTGTCTAAAAGGAATTTAAAAATAAAAATCAAGACAGAAGAAAAAAAACATGAACAAAAACAAGACTGACCTTTTTCTGTTTCCATGTAAACTTCCAAGAATATTGAGAAAGGTGCCAAACAATTTTTATGCATCAAAAATATTTCTTCTTCCCTTTTCATGATATTATCTCGTTTGCCTTCTATTTACTCATAACAGCCACAGTTTAAATAGACAATATGAGTTATGTTATTACATAATTTAAAGTCAGATACCTTGTGTTTCTCAAATCTGATAAAGAAAAGCAGACTTCTCTTAAAGCACACCGTGGCATGAAACACATGGCTGTTGGTTTGGAGTCAAGACATTATTCTTGTTATCCTCACCAAGGTCTCACACATGAAAGGGAAGTCCCACCTCATTCTCTTAGCAGGCGCCACCATAAATGTTTTTAACCACGTCCCCTTTTTCAGCATTTGTTTCACTGATGGGATTCGTGTCCTGCTCTCCTCAGATTAAGACTAATTACTACCTCCTTCCATTGTGCAGTTTTTTCCAACTTTTTTTTTTTAAGAAGTTGCTCTTCTGTATCATATTGCTTTAAAGGAAGAAAGTCGGTGTTTCATAACATCAGGTCTCCCTTGTCTCTCTGTGAACACTTAATTAATACACTGCAAGCACATTGTATCTAGACTATCTTTTGGCACAGCGAACTGCTGGCGTGGCTGGGGTAAACACATAAAGCTGGGCCTCTTCCATCTCTTTCACTGAAAAAAAGAATCATAACTTTAAATGAAACAAGCACTGATACTGAATATGCAAACCACAAGGCTATTCTACACTGTCACACTGCAAGAATCTGATTATTTTGTAGAAGTTGGTACAAGCTTATCCACAGAGACACATTTCAGGAGATTCAACAGCTACTAAAAGCTGAAAAATTTAAGTTCGAAATTTGGGAGAGTAAACAAAATAATAATTCTAGGCCTCCTTCATTCCTTTTACCTCAACAGCTCTGTCTCATTCCTGCAAATGCTCCAAGTGGCCCAGTCCACATCAAAAAAATGCTAAAGAAACTCTACCTAACATTTTTGCAGAGCTTTAATGCCAGGTGATGTATTAGTGTTCAGGATTAAGTAACTGCATAATAACTAGTGACAGACATTTACAGGCCTTCAGAAATTTCATGGTCAAGAAAGGATAATATGTAGGATTAATGGCAGTTTGATCTGAATTCTGAGAATCTGAATGTTAAAGCCAAGGATTTTACTGCCACTTTAGACAGGCAACCTTTTTTCAGGGGTAAAATAGCCCCCAAGTGTTCTACAAGACAGCATTCCACATCATGTCATGTTTATCTGAAATTATCCCATCAATTTAGCAGCATGGCATATCTGACAGAATAAACATTTAATAAGGATGCAATGTTTCTAAATTCAGTATCAGTTAACATACCATCACTCATTGCTTGAAGTTTCTAACACTTTTGTTTCAAGCCTGTAGCACTTGCTTGACTCAAACTGCTCCAGACAGCAGCTTATTAGTATTATTTATCCATTAATGCAACTACGAACATCACACAATACATAAGTCTTTAGAGCTCAGTATCTAAGATAAGTAGGATTAAAGCATGCTTTTTCATGCTATAAAAGCAATTTGTTCCCCAGAATTATTTTCCAGCTCGACTTGAAAGATTATCATAAATTGAAGGAAAGGGCAAGGGTAAAAAAAAGCCAGTGTTCAGACAGTGACATTGTAAAACTGTATTCCTATTTCAGGGATGTGAAATAATACATAAGATAATACAACACACACTGTTTCCCATATGTAATAGTTTATTCATGCCACTGGACAGATCCAGTTGTAACTAATCAGTGGAAAAGTGGAATGCAGTAACTGCAGAGATAATTCCAACAGCAGCTGTAATTAAAATTTTAAAAAAACCAACACACACACACCCATAAACAGGAAAAGGGTTTCTGAGAAAACTACAACAGTAATTTCAATTTATAATTGCCTTCTATGACAATCACAAACATCTTTACAACATAAAAAAGGCCAGCAATTAGGACTTCTCAATGTTTAAAACCTATAAGCAGTATTTTTTGCTTTTTAAAAAAATCAAAGAATTTGTAAATAAAATCCCTGGGTAGGAAATCTGTCAGATAAAACTCTAAGCAGAGGTACCCTGACTTGAAGTGCCCACTCTCAGCTAGAAGTAACATGTGTTGTTAGAGCTAGTCTACATACAAATCAGAACAGGGTTCACCAAACCTATAAACTTAAAGCCAAGCCAAAGGCTGTGTAGGCATTTCAGTGGGCAATCCTCTTCAGACAAAAACCCCTGTATCAGAATTCCTGCTATGATGTTGCTGAGGTACATGGGATGAGAACACACAGTACATACACAGTCAGCAGAGATGTGGAAGAGACACCGTAATCCAGGGAGAGAAAGAGCACCGAGAGAAAGGAAGCAAAGCAGCTGGCTTAAAAGCCATTCCAACAAGCACTCAGCTACATCAAGGTGGCTACTCCTGATCGAAATTTCTGCTCCAGTACAGTTCATGTGTACACAAAGACAAAAAGCATAGGTATGAGCAGCTATACCCTAGGCTAAAACCAGCTGCTGAATGACCGTAGGCCATTAGAGGCTCAAAGAATGAGACATATGACAGCAGATATTTAGTTCAGTGCTAACAGCAGAAGTACTCAGATTTTAGAGTTTTGATTTACATTTCTACTAGCATAATTGCCAGTGTGCAGTTCAGGCCATGCCCTGAGAAGAATAAATCAATATTCCTTTCCTCGGATGTTTTGCCAATAAATTACTCCAGAAAATAGCCTGAGCTTGCTTCATCAATTTCTGTTTTATGGGAAGTGAGCTGCTGTCCTTTGGCATTGGCAAAAGTATGGGAGTTTGTAGAGTATCTCAAGAGAAGAAGAAAGAGCCTGAATAACAATAGACAAAACATATTAAACAACCTGCCCTGACTTACTAACTTGAAATAAGATAGCCACGACCCATAAAGAATACTGGGGGTTTTAGGCGTTTTGGATGTTCAGATCTGGGATTTCAGTTTAGGTTCAGAACAGGAATGTTCTCAAGGGTCCAAATTAGCAAAGCATTTCTTCTCATAATAAAAGAATTTGGCATAAGAGCTATATAATAGATAGTTCTTAGCATCTCACTGGGTCAGGCAATGGTGTAGCAAAACACAGAGAGTCTGCTAGTTCTAGTGGAACTCTGGAATTTTACTGTAGTAAAATGGAGGTGCAACATACTGCTTATAACAAAATGCCCATTCCAGGAATTTGCCTGTGTCTCACTAAGAGAGAGTTCCGCAAAAATGTCACCTCAGTGCTCAGTAGGTGTCACAGGGTCAAGTGAATGGAAACAAGAAGATATTAGAAAAGAATAAACCTGCTTCTTTCAGGTTTCAAACACCTTGAGAACTCTGCATTTGTAGTTCCCACACTTCATTTAGATAGGACATTAAAGAGCAAAAAGACTCAGAGAACACCACAAGGACAGTTCATAGGCACAAAACAATGTCAGTAGGGGTAACATTTAAATAGATGAGCACTGAAGGGACAGTACAGGACCTCTACTATGGTGACAATTGGACATGTTGGTCACTAGTTCTTCTAATACAAGAACTACGAGGCACCAAATACTACTAGTGAAAAGCAGGTTCAAGTCAAACAAAAGCAGCTGACTCTTCACACAGGCAAGGCTGGTCTGTGAAATTACTGAGTAAAGGATGTGGTAGATGCTAGCAGTTTACTGTTTAAAAAAACAACTGGGCAAATTCACGGTAGAGGACTTAACCAACAGGTGTCAAGTGGAAAAAAAAATTGAAAAAAAAGCCCAACCAAACAACAAACCAACAACCCACACCAAATACACTGACTTACAATTCTCCAAATCATAAAATTGCTTAGGAAACTATTCTGAGAGAATATCACTATCGAAGAATTGTTAAATTCTTCCCCAGATTTTTCCCCAATTAAAGACCAGTTTTTCTTGCCAATGCAAGAAAACAACCTACAAAGACCTTGAACAGTACTCCATCCATTGTTGTGTAGACATCTTTCTTTTCAGCTAACAAAACTCTTTTAAACATAAGCATCATTTTCAATGCAATTGCTCATATATCAATTTCATAATGCTTCACTCACTCTGTCTTCCCCTTGCCTTCCCTTTCTCTCTTTTCAGATTAAGGAAAATCCAGATGGGGTGCAGGTGCTGCAAAATGATACAAAGGTACAATAGAAGAAGAGTTGCTTAGACTGAATAAAAGAAAAGCATTAAACCAGGTGTCTGTGCTCCCCCACACCTGTTGCTTTAATTAGCCACTGTAAAAGGTTGGAGTTTTCTCACAGTTTACAGCATCTTTAAGCACAGGCATATAGATTTCCTATGAAAGTCCTTTAAATTCACTGTAATTAAGGTCCTACCCCACAAAAGGAATTGTGTTGCATTGAAGACTCTTCTTTGGTAAAGTTTTTTCTGATTTAGGTAGCATGAGCTTCCCTCAATTCAACAGAAAAAGGAGCACACACTATGTCAGTTCCTCCCTCTCTCCCAAGCAATGAAAATGAATGACAGTTCCTTGCTTCCATCACAGATGTTAAATGTACTTAGTTGGGAGAAGAATTCCCATATTAAAAGTCTCCCTAGAGAGAGACTAGCTAGTTTTATAAAGACCACATTTCAGCCCCACTTGAGGGTTACTACTTCTCTTGGCCACTTCTGTAGAACAGGTAAGGAACTGGGGAGGAAATGGTGCTATGAGAGAAAAAAGAAAGATAAAAAGAGAGGCCTTGGGAGAGATAAGTCAAGGAAACGATAGAGCAAAAGGAAGAAAATTAATCAGGAGGACAGAAAAAAAAAGACAAAAGACTTGAAATAAGAACAGCAGGGAAAAATTGAAGATATTTTAGCAACTATATGAGTATATATTAATTAACAATCCATGTTATGCCTACTCATTGGCTAATCAGCTCCCCAGAGAAAATAAAAAATAAGGCTGGAAACAAGCAATGACCAGCACACAGTTCTCCAACCTCCTCCTCATGTTCCTGGTGAATCTCACTACAGGGATTAGTTATGATCAGTCCCAGGAGACAGCAGCCAACAGCATATTCAGCACTTCCATTCAGTTTAACTCATTCTCAAGACTCAAGGTAAAGTTCAGTGACACTCCTTCCTCAAGACCTTCAGGTTAAAAATGAAGCTTAATCTTTTTTACTAATTATATTGATTAACATCATAAGTAACGTTTCCTTTACAAATTTTCCTTACTCCAGCTATATCTTTGATCCAGAAGAAGTACAATCATCTGGATGCATTCATGAAGTGAACAGCTATAAACACAAGGAACAAGGCAGCAATAAATCCAAATTCAAAGAGAATAGTGAAAATGAAGAACCCAAAAATGAACTCCAGAAGGATGAGGTAAACAAAACAGAAAACAAAAATCCAGTAAACAGTACAACAGAAACTCTCTGGAATCACAGAGGTGATGATTCTCAACAGGATGGCCTTATGAAGTGTTCTGCAAAGCTTGATGTTGCAGTCAATGGTGGCAACTCCTGTGCTCAGCACTCCATGCTCAACCCCAACACAAGCCCAGTGAAAGAAACCAGTGAAAAGGGAACCTCCAGCCAGCCAGAGGCTTCTTCAGGCAGCAATAGAGACTTTTACGACAAATCAAATAGGTGTGGACAAGAACCTGACCTAGAGACAGGCAGTCAGAGCAAGGCAGCTAGCAATGTGCCTAACAGTATTCCAGACTCTCAGTCTGCAGAGAACAGTTTTTTTCTCAAAGGAAACTCAATACTGGAGACAGAAAACAATGCCACAATACTGCCAGATATTGATTATCCCCAAAATGGCCATCAAACTGGGAACTATGTTGAAAAAGACAGCTTTTCAGTCAACTGTGCACATTCAGACCAAACCACTGGTGCTTCAGCAATACAGCATGAGGACCTTCATGTAATCCCACCTTTGCCTGTGAAAGAGAGCAGTACTGAACCTTTAAAAACTGACTCTACAAGTTTGAGTGAGAGCTTTACTGGTGGTATCACTGCAGTGGCTGTTACCAAAGCTGCACAGGCACCCACACACACCAACCATAAAGATGTCAATGGAGGAATTGAGGAGGAAGACGCAGAAGTTGCAGCAGCTCTGGCTGCACTGGATGCTGCAACAGCAGGAGAAGATCTGGAAGATGATGATGACTAGTAGCTGTGTTCTTTCTAATACACTGGGTAAGATCCAGATATTTCTGGATCAATATGAACATACACACAGCACACATGGAAAGCTGTTGTGAACAGCATATACATAAAAGGAATTGGGACTAAACCTCAGTCCCTTCAGCTGTTTTATACAGCCTTTTAATTTCTACTGCCTGAGGTACAGAAGTGCTTCCTTGACTAATGGTAATTCTCTTCTCTGTGGGCCCAAACAGGAGGGCAAAGCATCATTTCTTCCACACAGAATATTCAGTTGTACACCCACCTCATCTGGACTCATGCAAGTGTTCCTTTTTTTCCGGAGGGTCTGTGCACACTGCATGTTCCAGGTTCACAAAACTCCCATTATTTAAAATAGGACTATTGAAGCCATGAAGTTAGAAACCACAGATTTTCATCATTCACAGAAAAAAAAATACATAAATGAGCCAGAGTTCTATGATCTACTGAAACATGAAATAGGGAAGGCAGCTTGGGCTGAATTTTACCATGGCTATGGTTCCATTATGGATTAAGCCTAAATCTGTGCACCTGACATTAGAATGATAACATCATTTCTCCCCACACACCTATCCCTTGACTGTCTTTGATACCCCAAGTGTTGCTGCTTCAGTTCCTCAAAGCAGCAGAAGTCCCGCCAAATCCAAGAGAGTGGGTAACTTTCTGCTGGTTTAATGTGCTAAAGTGGCTCATGGAATAACTGCACACGCACTATCAGAGAGGCCAGAGAGAGCTCAAAACTCAGTCCCTACCAGTTCGGATAGATTAAAACTATTGCAAAACCACAGCCTGAAACTTCTGAACTCCACTAAGTTTTTGAGGTGCATGTCACCTGTCTTAAAAATACACTTTGCAACAGGTTGTGTCTCAAACATCCCCAGCAAGATGTATTTTGTTTGTAGAAAAACAGCAAGATCCAATGTGGACCCCTCCTTAGCTCTGCTGTAGTTCCTAAATTTACATCAGGAAAGGGACTGAGCTTCCAAACTGGATTAAGCATAAGATCTGAAAATACTTGCATTCTTGGAGGGGCTGCATTTCTAATGGGAGAAAAAAAAAGGGGGGTAGAGACCAATTTGGTGCTGCCAATACAGTAAAAGTATGGTTGAAATAGAAAGTGCTTGACACTTTATGCTGAAATTTTGTGGTTCCCAAGTTTTGTTATAAACTCCTAATAAATTTTAACCATATAAAAATCATCAGGTGGCTTTTGAACTCCATGCACTTCCTGAATATAAAAGTTACATTAAAGAAGTTCAGTAAGATATAGCCCTCGTTAGATACATGAAAAGCACCAATGTATTTGCCTACAGTATATGCTGATTTTGATTTTTCAGAACATTAATGATACTCCTAGGAGCAATTAAAACAACCTAAAGTCTCAGCTTCTAGAGAACTATATTCAACTACAGGCAAGAGGCACAACATTGTATCTGCAAAATAAAAAAGCTTTATATGGTTTTAAAGTATTGTAGTACTGTTGATTTCTCTCCACTTTCCTATTTTAATAGGTCCTTCTAAGCTTTCTCATAAGTGCATACAAGTTTTACATCAGCATTTGTCTTTCAAAGATTACTACAATGCTGAAAGTCGGTGAAAGTGTCAGCACATTGCCAGTAACGAGTTACGGTGAGTGTCACCAGCCCTGGCTGTCCCTGCCCACCACCCCAGAGCCCCCTGCCCTGCCCTGCCTGGGGCCCAGGACCCCATTCACTCCCCGGGGTGGCAGACCTGCCAGCCCAGCCATGGGCCCTGGTGGAGATGCCTGGGCTGGGGCTGTTCTGGTGCTGTTGGCTGCCCCATGCCCTGGCTAGGACAGCAGGACAGACTGTGGCTCTGGAATCCAGCCTTGCTGTCCCCAGGGAGCCTCTACTGCTCCCCACATCCCAGCCCCTGGGAGCCAGCAGCCCCTTGCTGCACCATGACACTAACCATGAAAAACAATTCAAGTAAAAAAGATGTTAAAGAAATAAATCCAACAAACAGCCCAGAAAACTTACCTGATTTTTTTCAATATCCACTCAATTTGATTTTTCTAACATGAACTCCAGCTCAAACTTCAAGTGAAAATCACAGCAAGTTTCTCACCTTGCTCCCCAGGCATTAAAACATTAGAGGAGAACCCCTGGTCAGACACAGCCCAGACAACTCAAACCAAGCAACTCTTCCATGGGCAACTGCCTGTAATCATGGGCCACCAGGCTGAAACCCTCTGCATGAGAGCAGCTGAGCCACAGAGTGCATGTCTTGCAGCTCAAGTTCTCATTGTCGTAAATATAAGAGGCAAAACCCAGCATAAAGCAAGTCTATTCACTGCACTGGAAATAACTGGCAGGTGTTCTCTCACAGAAAAAAAAAAAAGGAAAAAAAAAAGTCAGGCATCCACATATGTCAAACCTACATCATATTGAAAGCTTACATAAAATAAACCTGTGAGGTAACATCAACATTCAGACTTCTTTTATCTACTAAGTAAAAAAACACAGTGCAGTTTCTAAATTAAAAAAAGAAAAGAAAAACAAAAACCATTTGTATGCATTTTATATTTACATGTGTGCTTATATACCTTCAACCCTACCATGACACCACCAAGTGTTGGGAATTCTTAGCCATTTTTCAGATTACGGTACAATTTTCCCAATAAATGTGAAAGAACCACTTATTTAAGAAATAATTTTTAAATGCCACACACAATTTCCTCCATAAAAATTAGATTATAAACAATTATGTGACAACCAAATCTTACTCAGTCCATCAGATGTTGATTCAAATAAACACAAACACTGCCAGCTTGAAGAATTCATTTTGTTCAGGCAATTGTGAGAGTAAAATTCAGTAACTTAAGAAAACAGAAAATCACAGAGGAAAAAATGCTACAAGAAGCAAGAGTAAACTGTGTTTAAAGACTTCTCTCAAAATCTACTTATTTTAAGACACCCAGACACTGTAACTTCAGCTACCAATCAACTATGTTTCCTATATTCAGAGGGATCACTTATGAAATCTTTCACACATTTAAACCTTTCCATTTTCCTTTGATACAAAAGAAATTAATACGGGAGCTGGCCAATATCTATTATTATTAACATTTCTGTCCTTGATGTAATCCTTTACAGATAAGTGTGAAGACATGTAGCAATAAAGAACGGAATAGGATGGAAAACTATGATAGAACTGGTATTTCTATGAAAACTTTTGCATCTTGGAAGCTCATGTTTTGTTATTCTCCAAAATCAGTAACAATTTAAAGGGAATTCGCAATCTTTCATATATAAGCAAAGAGACATTGAGGAAGACTAAGCTTAGCACCTTCACATTTGGCAGCAGGTCAACCCTGGATTATTAAAAAAATTCAGATCACTGCAGAGATTTCACATATGACAACAGGAGTGAAAAACAGTCCAGTCCACCCTCAAGGAAGTTAATTATTTCCTAGAGAAAACACAGCAAGAGTAGAATCCAAAACCTGGCACTGCAGAATTCTTCAGCTCAGCAAAGTTCAAACAAGTAAGCAGGAACCTGGAAATAGATAAATTCCAGAAAGATGGAGGTTCTTCCTTCCCTTATAAAGAACTAAGGTAATTGTTTGGGCAAGTGTTGCTATGGAGACTTCCCAAGAAAAACTGAAATTCAGAAATAGAAAACCTTATTTTCTGAAAGATATTCCAGATTTGATTGAATTAAATGATTAATCATCATTTGAAGGGTGAAACAAGAAACACTGACTTGGAAATAAAATTTTAAAATTAATCTTGACCTTATGCTGTATTTGGAGTTTCAACTTCCCAAATGTGATTTAGTTTTCCAACAGATGAATTCTTACCAATGTATCTCATTTTGCTAAATGAGAATACAATATCTCAACATTTATTAAGGTCTCTGTATATGGTATTTCAAGTATTTATTCAAATGCCTATATAATACATTTTAATTACATTGAAACAATGAATCTTAATAGATTATTTCTCTGGAATTTTAGTATCTCTTCTTGCATATAGATGGAAATTGAAATCCACTAAATTGCAAAAGAGCATCACTTCAAAATTTAATGTATTAAAACTCCTTTAACATGCTGAAAATACAAGAAAGTTAAATTATGAAAGTAATTTCCCATTAAAAACTAATTTATTTTTAAATGATTATGTTAATAAAACTTCTTTTCAGACATTGCGTCCTACATTTTAGAACACAGATATCACAAAATGTTTAAGAGTAATTGTTAGCAGATTAAAATTTTTTCACTGATCTTTTCAACATGAAATGCCCTTGGCAGAGACTTTTTTCCTTACCATCATGAAATCAAACCAGAAACTCCCCAGTTTATTCCCCTGGCCAAGCTTTTCAAATTTCATGCATTCGCAGGCACTGCTAGAGACATTAGTCTTAGGACTCCCTTCTCCATCACCAAGTTTACTTGCCAATTTTACTTGGCATCTCAGGGAGGTTTGTTTTTCAGTTTTCCTTCATCTTGAACCTTCACAATCCTAAACTTCAGGTGAGACAATCCCTGAACTGAATTCGTTGAGTAAGCAAAAAGCAGGAAATACTGCCTGCCCCTAAAATGGTACTACTGCTGATCACTTCTGCAAATTCTGTCCCACCTACTTTGGGACTTTTTCCAGTTCAAACTATGAACTGCTGAAAGTTTTGAAGAATCTAATGTGCATCTTGGACTCTGTAATAAAAATGGAAATAGATTATAGCAAATTAATGCCTTAACATAACCAGCAATAACTTTTAGTGGCCTTTTTTTTTGTTCAATGCCATTTTAACTTTTTAAAATTGTTTAGTCTGATTTCAGAACAGAACTTATTACATATAGCTACTCCCTCACTCCCGACTCTTTCTCCTTTAGTCAGAGAAAAGAAATATTCCCTTGTACAACTTAGTTTGGAAAGCAGGATTCTCTCAAAGAAGCAGGAAAAACGTCACCTCTCTTGATTTTGTTCCTAATGCAATTGTTGAAGTACACATCTCAAATAGTCACCTCACTGATTGTGACCAAAGCTATCAAGGTTACATCATTCTCTGCTCTGAATCTTGACTGAAATTATTAAAGGTTTTTGCTTTAATTCACGGCTCAATTACTATACACCAACAACTGAGAAACCATTGATTCATTCATTAACAAAACAAAAAACTTGAGAAGTCTTTCAGGAAATACAGCATCCCAATATTACGTCAGGTTGAAGACAAGTTCTCAACCAATGCCACAATAAAACCATGTCACATGGAGACAGCAGTTTAAGCCATTTATTTGCTCATTAAGCTCCTTTCTGTTTACTCTAGCTAGAGATTAGCTTGATTATTATGAGGGTGCAGAAGCAGAGAGGAGAAAGGCAACACCCTCAGCTATTCAACTTAACCTCAAGCATGGCCAGATCTTCAAAAATCTGTGATCACATATCCTATCCCCTCCCCGCTCTTAGTATCTGGAGCCAGAACCAAGTAATTTACCTAAACTTATGTAAAATGAAAGGAAGCTAAATGACAAAGGCAAGATAACTACAGAGCAAAATTAATGTATGAATGAGATTAGAACTCTGTTTAGGTATTTGAGGACAAACCATAGGGATCTGGCCAAGAATTAATAACTTAGGTTGTTTCCATCTCACATCTCTTTAGTTCTTACTTGAGATCATCTTCCAGAAATAATGTATTAAATAATTTAGGGGCATTCCTCGGATTAGTTTTTTCATAAAATCCTCAGGAAAAAAAAAGATCCACGGAAATGTCCTTAACTTCAATTGTCCTGGTTTCAGCTGAGATAATTTCTTCTCAGTAGCTGTTATAGTGCTGTGTTTTGGATTCAGAATAAGAATGGCATTGATAACACATTGAAGTTTTGGTTTTTTAGGGAGTCGTGTTTACCCTAAATCAAGGACTTTTTTTTCCTGTCTCATGCTCTGCCAGTTAGGAGGGGTACAAAAGAAACTGGGAGGGAAGAAAGCTGGGACAGGTGGCCTGAACTGACCAAAGGGAGATTCCACACCGCAGGATATCATGCCCACTGGGGAGATGTTTGGGGTGATGGTGTTTGTCTTTCCAAGTGAATGTCACACATGATGGGGCCCTGCCCTCCTGGGGATGGCTGAACACCCGCCTGCCCATGGGCAACAGTGAATAATTAATTCCATGTTTTGCTTTGCTTTTATACATGGCTTCTGCTTTCCTTACTAAAATGTCTTTATCTGTCTTCATCTCAGACCATCAGTTTTCCAGTGCTCACCCTTGCAATTCCTTCCCCAATCCCACTGGTGCAGGAGTGAGCAAGCGGCTGCCTGGGGTCTGGCTGCTGGCTGGGGTTGAACCATGACGTCAATACAAGGTGCACTACAGAAAGAGATTTTGCTGGGGCCAGAGGTGGTACAAGTTTCTCTGGAATCAGTCTCCAGAATAGATGAAATATTACAGATTCTTAATGGCACAGTTTCAGTTCAGTAGGTAAAAGTGGCACAGGGGTTTATCTAACAAATATACATCATACTTTGCCAGAATAATACCAGTCTGATTTTGGTTACCTTTTACTCATTAATCTGCTGTTTACATAGACTTACATTAAAAATTCATCCAATTAGCATCTGCAAAAAACCAACCATAATAGAGATCCAGCATTAATCAAAATCAAGACAAATTATCAAAAGCCTTACAAAAGAATACACATACTCCACCCTGACTGGGAATTGCTTTTCCAGATTCATGCATGAGTGTTAATTACCAGGCGATCCACGCTGCTATTGTTTTGACATACGACACACAGATCCTGTTCTTCCTCATTGCTTTGATTAAAAATTTGGCTCAGAGAAAAGTTTACATTGTTCCTTTTAATAACAGCAGCAGCTACTTCCAGGCCACTGCCGGGCAGGAGAGGGGCTGAGTTGCTGGGTCCTGATAACCACAGCTCTGCCCCAGCCCCATGAGGCACCTCAGATCTCCCATTAAATTGGGACTTTCTCAAATTTTTTGGTTTAACTCTTTTTTTTTTTACACTGACCCACTCCGACCTTCTTGAATTATCAATAAAAGCTTCATAGCTCCCTCTGCTGCCAGCAAGTATGAAATTCAGTTACTCTACACAAAATCTGCTTGCACCTGACAGAGCACATTGCATTCCTGTCTCTCTATGCATATATGTGTGTAGAGTCCTTTGAAAATAAGATTTGAGAAATATTATGGCTATTTTATTTTAAGGCTCTCCTAAGATTTCTGCTTTTATTGAATAATCATTCTTACTGTAAATCAATACTGAAGACCAGTAGTTAAATAGTACTTTAATATGGTAATTTCAAAATACTATCTTACTCAATACGAAAATCAAACCATATTAACACCTGAGTATTTAGCTGGATATCTAACGACACCCACAAAACAAAAATAATTTTTCGGAACAGAGACAAGAACTCATCTCAAACTGCTTCTGCCCTATCACTACTATTTTTCAGCCCATCTTCCCAAGTCCTCCACACTCCGGTTGCTGCCTCTTCTCTGAACCTGCCCTCTGCATCAGGTACCAGCTAGGTTTGTAAGTTGTCTTGCTGTTCTGCTCCATGCTGACAGCTATGAGAACTGTACTGAGTCCAGCGCTATTTCCCAGGACCATTTCAAGACCACCACAATCATGACACATCAGCACAAGTGCCTCCCACTGGCCTCTGCTGCACTTCTAACAACTCTATAACTGAAGAGACAGGACTGGGATGACTGACTGAAAATAGACAAGGTGAAGGGGGCATCAGAGGGTTTACACATATAAAACAGAGGGGTTACACTGGTATAAAAATGTATTTTCTAATACATCCTCCTTTGTGCTGCAGCTGCAGCTACACTCAATGCCATTGCACCTCTACAGTGCTAGAGGCTGTCCAGATATAATTTAAGAGGTGTTTCAGTTACAACAGGTGTACTTAGCCGAAGACTGACAGAGACCCACACAAGGCCTGACATACAGAAAGATAGCCAAGCACCACCCACATAACTGGCTCTGCACTAAGTCCATGCCACAGGGGACTTGGCGTCACTTACCTACACTTAGTAACAAAATACACCACCAACCCATTCTTTTCCTCCAGATAATTTGGGAGCCATAGGTAATTTGGAGGCTGCTTACTGCAACAGCACAGAGCTTTCAGATCTTGCTGCTAATGTCTTTGAAGACTTCTGCCACCTTCTTGCTTCCAGCTCTACAAGCCTGGCATCTCTCCTTTTTTTTTTGAAAATTACAGGAACAGACTCCTACCTTCCCAAACTGTTCAGCTTCTTCTTCCTTATCCTGCTCCGGCTCTATATAACCTTTTATTAGTTTTGCCTCAGCAGATGACCTTAGGGAAGGAAGCTCCAAGGCTGACGGGGTGTCTTCCAGCTCTGTGCAACGGTAGCTCCAGAACAGCCAGCCCCATCAGAGAGGCAAAAGGGAGCATCCAGAACAACAGACAACATCAAATCATGGCTTGAGTAAAAAGACCAGCAGCACCTTAGTGTAGGCCCCCTACCACTGGAGAAAAAAATTAAAATTAAAAAAAGAAATCAACAAGAAGTGGAAATTTCAGATGCCAGTTTTTTAAGCCTAACCTTCCTCAAGCAAAATCCCAAAATACAGGATTTCATAAAACACTGAGTAAAAAATTAAATCTAAATCCATCTTCATTTGTCCAAATCTTACATGCTGTTCATTAATATTAGATGGCCAAGACTTAACCACTCTTTTCTTGTTTACTCATTAGCAGTAGCATTAGTCACTTAGCAATGAAAAGAAAAAAACAAGCCAAAAGTGCCCAGAATCCCTAAATTAATAGATATAAATTGATTCACGTTTCAAACTGCAGGTCACAGGTGGGAGTCCTCAACAACCACTGAAGAGCCAGGAAACTTAACTCCTTAGGAGAGACAGTCTCATATTCCAACCCAGCAGGCACTTTCAGCATTACCAAGAAAGAACAGACCATATGTCCTTGTCTCTTCCAGACAGGGCTAATCTCATAAAAAGGATCTTTTTAACCCACATGATTTTGTATTAGTATGCAGTTAAGTACAAGCTCAATTTATTTGTAGGGGGGGAAAAAACAAAAAGAAAACAACCAGACAACAAATTTATCTGGCTCCCTTTTCTCCTGTAATTTCTTATCATGCTTTTAGTGCCTATTTCCCTCTTTTGTGGCTTTCAGTTTGGCTCTGCTACGCAGTCCTGTAACTCCAGCAGCCTCAAAAGAGCTCCCCACTCCAAGCTGTACACACACCCTCTGCAGGAATACTGGAGTCTGGGGTCATTTCTACAGAAAGTGCATAGCTGCAACATCTGCAGACTTAAGTACACAGGAAAACACTTGTGCTTTAGCATTCCCCCAGAATGAGACCAGATGGCTGAAATAACACTTTCACCAAGGGACGCAAAACACACGTGGGAGTACAGGGATCATATAAGGCACCAATTTTGTCGAAGTTTCTGGATATGTGAAAAACAGGGATATAGTTCAGAAAGAAAATGGCAATAAGAAACCACATATACTATGGCACGCTTTCAACTGAGACTGTTTTATAAAGAGATTCAGAAGCAAAAGAAATGCTTTAATCCTTACCATGTTTCAAAAGTACATTGCACATGTGCTCAGTGTTCTTTACTAGTAAAATCAGATTTTATTAAACATAGAAGTAGCTCCCTGGGCTGTTTTGCTACAGTAGCATAAAGCAAGATACTGAATTTTGGAATAACGCTTTACTAAAAAATGAAGTGCCTGCATTGGGGAAAAGTAACACACGAATTAATCCATGTGAAAAAACCAAAACCCATTTGAAAAAAAATTATTTGCATTTCTTTTGAGGACTTGTCTATGTCAGTCCAGTTATAATAGCATTTCTCAAACTTTAGCAGAGCAACTCTCTTGTATTTCAATATATGCACATATTATCTAATAAAAATTGTGTACTACACATACTACACAGAATTTTTATGTAGGCAAAAAATGGAACAAAAAAAATTCCTGAAAATGAGACTCACATAGTATGTTGAATTTCCAGAAGCTTCAGCAGCAGCAGTGTCTCATTTCTGTCTGAAGATTAAGGCCTGGAAGGACTTTTAAATTTTTTTTTTTTTTTTAAACATTCTGAATATAAAGCATAGCTATATATCAACCTCTGAAATTCAAATACAGAGCTCAAAACAGACCCTACATCATGCTGCTTGGAACATTGAAATAATAAAAAACCCCAAACCTGTAAACAGGATGGTACACTGATAATCCCATCTTAGCTAGCCACAACTTGCTTCAATGCTCCTTCACAATTTTTAATACCCTTTACAGATCACAGTCATCTGTGAGAACATAATTGAACAAATTAACCATTGTAGTATTACAGACAGACATAGGCTGAGATGAAACAACTGCAAATAGCTTCCTGTCAGTTGTGATTTTTCGTTCCCTACCTTATGAAAAAATTAAGAATAATGTTAAGTATTTTTTAAAAGCTCTGTCTCAAATAGAATAAAAAGTTAAAAGTCTTGATACTTTTAATCTAAGATACCAGCTTGGGTTAAAGCACAAATTTCTTTCTTTCCCATTTAAATATGAAACTAAAGCAGTATTTGCAATTGGCCTTTCTGAATAAAACTGCTCTGAAGTACATCACACTATAACCTAACCTTCTCACTACCTTCATAAACAAAAACTTAAGAAGCAAAAGTTGCATTTTACATTTAGATGGTGCAAAAATTAAATTTCACTAAATGGGTGAAGGCTTAAGGAAGTCAGAAGCAAGCTTAAGAATCAATATTTTTTTTATTTACTGCTTGGTAGTATAAAAGTTATATATCAACTATTTTGTAAAAATACATTTGATAAGCAAATTTAAGAAAAGCAGACTAATATGGCAATATCCATACCCCTACAAAATAGCAGTGTAGTGTTAAAGGCAATAAAACAGGCACAGTTCCTAAATCCTCTCCTACTTAGGTAGTAATGCATCAATTCAATTCTTACACATATCAGGTCTTATAATACCTTACATAATTACTTTATACAGGTAAGCAGTGTTTTACATATGCAACATCTTTGCATCCCTTTTATTCCACATATTTTCAATGCAATCAATATAGAAACTACTTTTAAAATAAGTAAAAAAATACATATTATTGTTTAAAATTTCTTCTATCCTTTTGCCATTTATTCGCAGTACTAACCCATCATGCATCAAAATACAGTATCAAGACAAAATGCCTTTTTTTTAGAAAAAGCTCTGGGGACAGTCTGTAACTGTATCTTCTTTCTGAAAATTATTTGAAAACTGCTGTTTCCTCCAATGCTTCCTTTTTCCATTTAACATTTTATACTCAAAGTTATCAATCTCTTGGAAACTGAATGCTCACTACTACAACCAATACTAATCAAATCTTCTAGAAATATTCTTCACACAAATAATCATGTGAAGCTTAATGTATGCCTGTAAGATGAGGCTGGTGTTTATGTTGTACTTAAGTATTGAAGAGATTTCACAAGCTGATTTTAAATTTATGGGAGCAGGGAGCAGTGCTAAACACTGAAGTTAAGAGTCCCGGCCAAACAGTTATTTTGGGTTCTCAAGGACAGACAATTATCTCTAAAAATCTCCATTTCAAAAAGAACAATAAAACATTTATTATTTTCAAAGTTGGAGTGGGTAGTGGTGGGTTTTTATGGCAAATATGGCATCGCTGAAAAGTACATATTGATAGGATCTTGTGGATACACACGGAAGACCATCAGCAGCACATACTTGCAGCAAGAGTAAAAAAAGTTTCCCGACAAGACATGGGAATAATTAATACACAAGCAAGAAGAATAATTTTGTACACACTGACGGTTAACACATAAACAGATGAAGAAACACAATTCTCAGATATGAAGGAGAAACAGAATTTAGAGCACTTGTATTAAAAAGACTGAAGGTATCAATTTAAAATAAATCCATTTCAAAAACATACACTTATTTTTACTGAGTTCATAAAGCAGATTAAGTTATAGTTCTCAGAATATAGTGCAATCTCTAAAATGCATTATATTAGAGCTTATATTCTTAGGCACTCAGAACAAATGATATGATTTTCTATTACACAGAAAGGTTGCTGAAGTATTACAGAGATTTCCCTCCCCAAAACAAGTAACAGGACAAAGCCAAGATCATAAGTAGATCCAGAGAATTAACATCACAATACCATGGTAATTTTAGCATTAAGACACACTTAAAATATGGAAGGAGTGACACTGGCTTAAGATTTTGGTGCCAATGAATACAACTACCCTCAGTCCAATATAGCCACTCTGAACCACTTTAGTATATATTCCATAAATTTTTTAATGCCCAATATTGCATATCCTTAGCTAAGCGTTGAAATATGCTGCCTTAGCTTAATAAGGAACATGTGGGTAAGAACAAAAAAAAAAAAAAAAAAAAAAAAAAGCAAAACTATTAGGCACTCTTCAAATATGAGTGAGCAGTTACAAAAAAACAGGAGAACACAAGGCCTTAAGGAAAATAACCTCACAAGAGCTCATCCAACTGTATAGGAAAAGATGCTCTTCAGCCTATGTCAAGTATTAAGGGAGAGGTACAGGTCTGGGGAACAACAATTTAATTTAACAACTGCATATAACTGAACCAGTCTCTACTGTGAGGTACCCTGCACGGAGTTTGAGGGTTTATGTACTAAAGGCACACACACAGATTTGGCTGACATAATTACTTCCTTGTATGTTTTACTTGGCTACAAGCAGTTAGATTAAAAGAGTATTTTCATCTTTCAAAGGCTGGCTTTTATCTTCAGCAAACACTTGTCAACTCTGGAGTGGGCAGAACAGAAGAAAAATTCAGATGGACCACTGGGGCGAATGCAGTTTATCCATGAGGTAATTGTATTACTCTTAATAGTGAGCTCACAAATGCTTGTCTAAGTACAAAAAGAGTTTAAGACTTGATAAAGCCTTTACCTTTCCTGTCCAAAAACTTGTACGTATGTTTCCTTTCCAAGATGAAGCCATTCGTTATGATGTCCACACAGCTCAACAGTATTTAAGTGTCTAGATCTCACTATTTTACTGGTCAAAAACCATTAAGTGTTTAATCTTGCAGGAATGACATCACAGAACCTGTAAAATGCTACATTGCCATAAATACATTTCCTTAAATAGTATGCATCTCTTGGGAGTTTTCAGTTTTCTCCTAAGTGCTTGCAGACAATCTTCTTCTAAAAGTTCCACCTGTAAGAGAAGAAAATAATTCTAAAAATAAACCTAAATAGCAAAATTAGTTTTAGGATAGATACGTCAATTACAAAGTTAGCAGGTACTCTGAAATGTAAAAAAAAAAGCCACAGTTGCATGAAGTAGTTGCCATGCATTCCAAGTTTAGCATGTGAAATCATAAAGAGGAACTAAATATTGAGCTAGTACTCTTGAAATGCAAACACATGGACAAACTGACAAATCACACCACAGTGCGAAGCTCTACAAATGGAAAATGCTACATTGCTTCAGTGTACTAGTACCAGCATCTGTTTACCCAGTAGCTTAAAATGGATGTGCAAGAGTTCAACTTAAAGTTTCGACTTCAATTATCAGCTGCGTATCTACTACTCTTTTTTATGTGCCATTAAGCATATTTGAAATAAAATTCAATGATGAAATGGAGTCTGCTGAGAACATGGACCCTGAAGACACAGAGAAGACATGCTACAACTTCCAGTGATGCAGCCAGCAAGACACTAGATAAGCTGAAACACTTAGAGGTCGCTTCAGAACAAGTCAATTTAGGGGAAAAAAAAACCCTGGACTTGAGAGTAGCAGTGAATACAGGCAATCAGCAATGATACTTCATTCAGGTACTGTCCAAATCAGGAATTCCACCTCATACAGGAACTCTCAGTAACAGTAGTTAAAGTCAGCCACAAGGCACAAATCTACTGCCTCTGAAAGACAGAAAAACCTTTTCTGGAAGCAGTTAAATACCCATTTATGTCTGCCTTCTTCCTCTGCATCTGAAGATCTGAGTCAAATTCCCCCAAACTATAGGCTTTAATCAGAAGTGCATTGACTAGAGACACAAAAGTCTTAAATGCTGTTTATCTATTCAGTTTCAGTAAACTGGGCTACAATTAATTTATTAGAAGTCTGAAGTAAGTAGCTGAAGTAAAGGTCTAACTACTACCTGTTACCATGTGAACAGCTTCTCATGACAGCAGACAAAAACTGATCTAGAACCATGCTAGGGAACAGTATCATACCCTTTTTCAAGCAAGATCTGCTTACTTTTTTTAGTACAAATCAAAAAGACCTGGCTAGTTTCCCAGATGATTTACAAAATAGCTCTGTTGGACTAGAGAGACCATTAAAATATTCTGCTGAGCAATTTCTCTGCTATTAGAACACTTGTTTTCAGAAGGGCCAAAACTTTAATCCTAAGGGAGGTTCTACAATAAAAAGCCGCCATAGAGGGACAATTTTTTTATAGCTTTACTATCATCTCTCTCTAGAGAACAGCTTATTTTTAAATTAAAGTAGTAATGGTTTAAATTTTATGGAACTTTTAGGTAATTACAGGGAACAGCTTTCCTATTTAGGAGAGGAAAGAACAAATTAGAGAGAAAACTGGACTACAAAACATTGAGGGATTTCAAAATGATTTAATTTAATTTCAAAACTTAAATCAAAGTTCACTGGAATTTATTTTCATATATGCTCTATTCTTTCTATTTCTAGGCCTTTATTGAATATAACTAGCTTGTCTTTAAGTAGAAAAAAAAAATCATATTATGAACAATCTGATGAGATTTCTGTATCTCACTAGAGATATAGAAAAGAAATAAAAATAGTGACAGAAAAAACGAAACAATTAGCTGGGTATGGAAATGCCAATTTAGTGAAGGAAGATGTTGTTATCTCCTATTGCATTTAGCTAACATTGATTTTTAAAAAGGCAAGAAATAGAAACCACGCCAACATAAAAAAAACTTGAGCACAAGGACATCATTCTGAATCAGAAAATAAGAGTACCATTTGCGTTTCCACGACTTTCACAGATTTCAGTACACCAGTGAAACAGCAGCCCCTAGGCACCTGTGAATTGCCAAAATGTGCTACAGATCAAAAAGCAAAACACCGGCATAGACAAGCAATTGTCCAGTCTGGTCTTATAAATGTCCAGCAATAAAGATGCTTATTCCAGTTTCTTAATTTTTGAAACCTGAGCTCCACCTTCTTGCAATTTAGCCTATCAGTGTCTTCTTACTTACTGAGGGAAAAAAAAAAAAAATAAAAAAAAAATTCAATCTACTTCATTACCCTCCATAATTTTTTTATTATTTGGAAGCATACCACGTCTCCAAGTCTCTCTTCCTCTACAGCAATGGTTCAAAAAACCTGGGTATAATTTAGTGATGAGGCATAGAGGCCAGACAAATACACTCTGTTTAGTTCAACAGTCAAACCTGCGCTGCCAGTAAAGGTTGGGAGGAAGCACCTCACTGCATACGAGCTCTCTACTTTAATCTCAAGATACTCAAGGGCATTTGAGTCTTGCTGCTTTTCTAAACAGACCCAATTTCCTCTTGTGCATTTCCCTCTTCCATGTCAGGTTACCAATAGTTTGACAGAGCATAATTTTATTCTCTCTCTCAGCATACAGAGAGTTTGGCACTGTTCACTTCGTTCACTTTCTTCAAGTCCAGTACCTTTACTATGTCACCCCAGAACCTTTCTTCCCCAAGGGTCAAGTCTGAATTTTGAATCACATTTGTGTAAAATAACCTTTCCTCTTCATATTATCCATCAGCATGTCATTAAACAGAGACAAACCATATTAACTTCCAGGGTTTTTCCCCCCCCCAGCATTTTAAACTGCTTAAAAAAAAAAAAAACACAGTGAGGATTGCACTTCAAAACCATGCCAGGCATGTCTTTCACATGCTTAATAGAGTAACGCAAGCAATTCACTTAAGTTTAATGACTCACAAGAAAACCCCAACCTTAGTTAGATCTTAGTTAGATCCCTGTGAGATCAGCAGTTTCATGTGACTCCACTGCTATGAGTCAAAGCTCCACAGATCTATCAGAGAAGTATCTAGTAAGCAATCATCTCTTATAAGCATGCAGTACAAAGCAGTAAGCATAAGGAAACAGCTGTAGTTATTGAATAACTGTAGTTATTCCAGTGATACAACTGTCAGCAGCACTTGTTTGTTTTGAAGAATAAGCACATTGCCACTAAATCCGAGCCATTGTTTAATGCCAAAAAATTAATATGCAGACATTTTACCTGAAGATGCCACACCCACAAAAGTTATTTCAACACCTATTCTAATTACAAAGTCTGAATAAACAATTAGATAAGGATTTGGTGGGTAAAAAAGCCTTTCCTAATTTATCATTAACTGAGTGACCACATGCAATTTTTGCAGACTTGCTTAGAGAATTTTGAAATTGAAAGATGAGTTTTCACACAGAAGTGATGCATTTTCAACTGTACTGATTATTCTCACATATTTCACAACATAACACTTTCTGTATGAGTTCCAAACGTTCAAATGTCTGATACCTGCATTTACTCTGAGCTTCTCCTCTCTTGCATTTCCTGTTTCACAGGTGTGGCAGGTGCTTCACTCACATCCTGTTTCGCAGGTGTGGCAGGCATCTCACCATTGACACTCTCCACGCCAGTAACGGACATCAAGCTTTTCCGTTCTTTGGAGTTTGATTTGTGATCCACTTTTGTGACTCGAAATCTGAGATGAGCAAAAGAAAGTTCACCTGTATTTCCCCACAGATGAGTTAGATAATTCTCAGGAGCAACAGCATGCACAGAAACAAAATCCCAGATCCAAAGAACAAGATGTCAGAGCAGACATCTACATGGACCCTGCTTCACTTCAGAGCATCTTCCTTCCTATCACCTACAGGTACTTCTAGTACACACTACTGCTGAAACATACTTTCTCAGGGAATTGTGTTTTGAAGCAGAATCCACAGACTGCATACCACTTCCCAGAACAGTAATTTTCAAAGACAACTACAATATAATGTAGGAATTAAAAATAACAAAGAGAATGAAGCGGTTTCTACAGCCTCACACTTACTTGAGAAATACCCAATTCACAAACAGAGAAATGTATTAGTGTGCAATTCTTGTTTCTTTTTAGCCTGTAACAAACGAGCAAGAGCCTTAGATTTACACCCACAGTAAATCTCCATCTTTTTACATAGTTCTTAAAAAAAAAAAGAAAAAAACTCGCATTTACTTCTTCCAGAACTAACTTCAGTCTAATAGTAACAGGGTTATTAAAAAAAAAAAAAAATCACTGACCTTATAAACAGAGTAGAATCAGTGGATATCTGATCCAACACTGGTCCCTGTAGCATTCTAAGAGAAGTAAAACAACAAAATTAACTAAGCCTTACCTTCCCACAGAAAGGACTGTAACTTCTCCAATACGACTTCTTCTGTTCTCTTTAGATTTTTGAGCTGGCTTTATAAGGTGCCATCGCTTGTGACTACATCGAGTACAAACGTCCTTTTCTACTACTCCTCCAACAGTATGGAAGTGATGGGCTTTGCAGCTGTGTCTGAATGGAACAACACCTGGTGACAAAGGAGTCCCTGGACTCACTGGACTTTCAGGAGAGGTAGGAGATAATGGGCTGTAGGAAAAAGAAATAGAGAATTTAATGTTTACTATAAAATACTCTTTTTTAAAAAGGAAAAAGGATGAAATCCAACCTTCAGTTATGTCTAGTGAATAACCAGTTTTTACAGGAAACGTTTATCTGTGAGGATGTCCAGCTTACGGTTCCTTCCAATAGTATACTTTTGCAGTTAGAATCACTTTCACTAATTCATCCACCTGCAGTCATGTGGTTAAGGTAGCTAACACAAAAGACAAAGAAATTTAGAGGGGGAAAATATCAGGCTAAAGTAGAGAAGAGAATAGGTTACATGAATTTATACTGATGAAGACATTTAATAAGCTCATTACACACGCAAAAGAACTACCTCGGAAAACTGTGGAAAGTATTTCAGAATTGTTACAGGATCTCAAGGAACTTGCAGAAGAAGAGCACAGTCCCACAATACTGAAAGAAGGCAAAGCTAAAATGTGTACCACAACAACAAGAGGAAACAACATCATTCAGTTTCAGGGGGAAAAAATAAAATGTTAAGCACCTAAAAAGAAAGAAAGAAAAATCAGTACAACCTCCAAAAGGCATTTGAGATTATCTAATTGAATCAATGTTTTTCCTCTGAAACAGAAATACAGATAGCATAGATAGAAACTAGATGCACTTTAGCATCCACTTTAACACTGTCTTGTAACACAGCAGGCCAGAGCTCATGAAAGGTGAAGTAACTGGAGAGTAAGGCAGCACACCTTGTAAAAAAAAAATTAAAAACACATACAGAAAGTGATATATCTGATTTCTTTGCTGTGAAACTGCAAAGACATACTAAATGTGGGTTTTTCGGTCCTGGTGATATCCAGTGCTTTAAATAGTTCACTGGGTAACAGAACAGAAGAATAGCTAAAGTACCTATAGACTTTGGGTCACTCATAGCAACTGTAGAGGTCAAGATAAGAAATTTGAACTATGAGAGGAGAACATGCATATGAAAGACATTCAAACATACACAAATCATACTAAAAATACTGGATTTGCAGTATTGCAGTAAAAACAACACAAATTCTTATGGTTTTAGCAGAAAGCCTTTACACAAACCTAGATTAAAAAGCAACAAAACAGATGACCATTCTTCAGAAAAAGAGGATCATGAACTGAAAATGAATCATTAACAACGTTCTTGCTTAAAAAAGACAAAACAGTGAAAATAACAGAAGTATAACCTGTGAACCTAAAATTACATTACTCAGCATTTATCATGCCACATCTGATCCTACTATGCAGATTTAGAAATGTTATTTCAAGAAAGATACAAACAAACTGCAGACACTCCAAAGGGGAACAGAAAGAACAAATTAAAGAAGTAAAACATGCCAGAGAAGACTGGGAGTTACTTGGATGATTATTTTCAAAATAAAAATATTGACAAGAAATATTTAATGGTCTTCAAATAAATAAGAAAATGCTATTAAGGAAAATAAAAGTTGTTCAATACCTGAAGCAAAGACAGAACTAATGACTTCAATTGAGAGAAGTGTAGATTTTACTCAGCCATAACTATTTCTATAATTAGAAAGTTTCATAGTGCATTGAACTTGCAAAGAAATACAGAGAATTTCTACTTGGTTACAAAAGCTTCAGAAGTATCTGTCAGATTCTGTAATAGCAATCATTTGCCCTCCTCCTTACTCTTCATATTTTAATTCACTGCTGAAACTATAGTCTAAAACGCCTAAGATAACATTACATGTGCCTATGGAAAAATTCAAATAAATATTTCTACAGAACCATAGAAGTTTAAAATATCTATACTTGAGAAGAAATCCCTTTGGAAATTCAGGGTTTTTTTTCAATAACCAAGCCTCTCACCATTAGAACAGGTGTTTAAGGGTTTCATACTCAACTCTTTGTTTTCTGAAACTATGTACACCTTTTATAGGTGGCACAATACTGCTTGAACTTTCATCTCCTCTGCCTTGAATGCAAACACAGGGTTATATATGAAGAGTATTGAGTAATCTAGATATAACTGAAGTACTCACGTACCGATACAAGCACTTTTACATGTATGTTGCATCTACAAGCTCTTTTACACATGCAATGCATCTAAGGCAGAGCTGCTTTCTCTACGTAAGTATCTAAATAGATGTGTAGTGAAAAATCCTAAGAGGTAGGTCAACCAAAGTCTATTGCCACAATTATAAAGAAAAAAGTAAACCAAAAGGAGACACAGAAAAAAATGTCTCAAGTTAGCACCTATACAAATGAAATGAGTACTATTCTGTTCTTTGAAGCCAGAATAGCTTTGGACTACGCCACCCTGTACATAACTTCACCCCAAAGGAAACCAGTATTTGCAGCATCTGTCAATCTTTAGCCCAAAATGCAGTAAAACTGTATCATGCACCTAGAACACATAACCAGAAGAGCCAGCCACTAACCCAGGGTGTTTAAATTTAAGGACTCAGACGCAACAGAAAATCATAGTATTATCCTCTCAGCTGGTAACTCAAGCAAGTGATGTAGTCTTTAGAAGTGTTCAGGAAACAAAGTCCTTCGAAAGCGTATGCTTTTAGTTGCCTCAGGAAACATGCATTAAAATGAGGAGTAATTACCTTTCAGGTTCAAAGACACTGCTATCTGCTACCATGGCCTTTAACACATCAGCATTTGCTGTAATGAGAATAAACAGAACTCTTCAAAAGTGAACCATTCTAACTTCATGAAAAAACAAAACCAAAATTAAAGTTTCTCAAAGAAATTTAATTCAAAAGAAAGATGACTGCATTATGTATCTCCAAAAAAGCACAAGAGAAAACTGCAGAAAAAAAAGTTAATATAATTCTGTGGGTAGTCTTAACATGAGCTACTAAAATTGCATTTCATGTTGCACTCAAAGCTCCATCCCAGTGCAAGCCATGAAACGCAGCCATCTACACAAAACTCTTGAACAGGATCTCTGAATCACCTCACACATTTAACCCAGCTTCAGACTAAAAACATCAGTTCAAGTGAGCCCTACAAAATGCAATTCACTACCAGGCAAGAGCTATCAATTGCTCAATTCCTGTCATGAATTGCCTAATCCCAATCTCCAGGAAAAATGCACAAGCTCAAAGCACTAACAATCTAGGAAAAAAAAACCAAACAACAGAAAAAATCCCCACGTGCAAACCCAAAAACTTTTCCAGAGGACTATTCTTCATTCAGAGGTAATTCAAAGCCAGCTCAATGTTAGAACTCTGATTTATACAAATGTAAAATTAAAAGGCTGAAGGCTCTTGTCCTATAAAAACATCCATTCTCCTAACCATTTCTTCTATTTGGCAAATACATTCTGAACAAACCCAGCACTGCATGGGGTGCTTAACTATAGTTTTGTTTTCTCAGGCACATCTTCCTGTTTTATCCTTTACTTTGCACACACATGCAGATAACATGTACAGAATTCAACGTTAGTGCTATATACCCAAGTGTCTCAGTTATGCACAAGCCTCTCATCAGACAAGAGCTGCAAGAATCACTTCAGGACAAGAAGTTTAATCTAGTCAAAACATAAAAGTTTCCACAGGCTTTAAACACTGCCACTAGGAAAGCAACACTGAGTTTTCACTTCACAAACAACGCAAAACACTGAACCAAAAAACCCAAATACCTAAATAGCTAAAATATCTGGAAATGCATGACCTGAATTTACCATACAAAACAATTCTCAAGTAAGCAAGAAACTTCCCTATTGTCCTTGAAGTTATTGCCTTGTAAAGACAATTTCAAAGATCTAAGAATGAACAAATTGGTTATTAAATGAAAGCACATGAACATACCATATATCAGACTATAAAAAAAATCATATTTGCTACAGAACAGTATCGCAAGTGCTGCTAACTTCAACGTCACAATACTATACCTTCATTCTTCATGATGTAGTTAACAATTTGTCCCACAGTGTCACTATTCTCATGTATAGTTTCATTCATTTCTGTGCAAAGAAATAAATATGTTGTCAGTAGCTTGGCTTTATAAATCAAGAACTGAACTATTTTAAAAACAAATAGTGAATTTAAAAGTCACAACCAAAAGCAAACACACACCAAAAGAAACTACATTTTAAAAAAGAAGCAAGATCTGTTGTCACTATGGAGGGAAAGCTTGGATAAGACTTTACTGTCCTTATTCAGTAAAAACTATGAACACGGGTTTATCATCTGTACATCAGCCCAAACAAATTCAGCTAAGAACTAATTAAGCTCAATATTTTCACAAACATACTTCAAAATTTCTTCTCTAGCTGTAAGGAGGAGACAAACAAGAGAGCAGCATTTCTAATCCTGACAACAGGGAAGAAAAAAAAAGAAAAACAAACCAAAACAAAATGTTAAACTGTCTCAGATCACTATTCTAAAACAGGTACTACCAGCTTTTAGTATAAAAATGTCCTTGTAGATGCCCACATCTACAAGGACATTAACAATTGATTAATTTAAAAAAAAACTGAAAATTTTTGGAATATAATGCGCCCATTAACAATATTAAAAGCTTCCCTAGAATAACCTGCAAAGACTGAAGAAGATCAACTGGGGAACTAAAATAATGAAGAGGCAAAACTGTGTCCTTCCCTAATAACTGCAATTATTATAATGCTTAATTTTAAAAAATGGGGTAAAGTTTGATAGGCTAGACTCTAAATTCTTCTCTTATGTAGTAAATTAGGGGTTTCCCCACCTCTGTACCCAGGCTTCATCTTAATACATGCATCTTTGCAATGTAACTTAGAGGAAGTTAGTTCCTGCCACTGAGACATAGGGGATGTCCCCGCTTCATTACCACTCTCCTGTTCCACTCAGGGGAACTAACAGATCAGATAGTTCCACCCACTGCACAGCTGCCCCAGGCACTTAATGCTTAAGAACACACTGACACATCATGACTGCACCACATGGGTCTACCCTTACCACCGTTGTAATTTGCACTCATTATGAACCTACTGAAAGAAATTAATTGGGAGAAAGGAAGAGGAATATGTACAAGTGACTTGACTTTTGTTTTTACTCACATTTTAAAATGCTATAACATGTTACTATAGCCCTTCCTACATGATAACAGCCTTTTTCCCCCAAGTATGAATAGGTGGGAATAAGGAACAATAAAAACAAGGGCATAAATGAAACATTAGGATAAAGACAAAGGCATCTTGAAGGAAAAATTTTAAGTGGTATTACATAAAACAGAATATTCAGTCCAAAGGCTTGGCTTCATAAAGAGAGGGGAGATGAGAATGACAGCACAACAGAAGCAAGTTAAGATTGCAAAACATAAAAACTAAGATTTTAGGCTTTAAATGGCATGTTTTTGCCACTTCTCAGCTAGTACTATGTACACTAAGACTTTGTTGTTAACAGCATGTAAAATGCAGATAATGGATCTGGTGACTCCATCTGTGGAGTTGCCAACAAATACACTGATACTTTTATCCCTCCTAAGTTCTTACCTGATGTTAGCAGACTTGCATGGGAAAGCAGAACACTCTTAGATTTGACTGGCAAAGATCAAACCCCAAGTGACATGTAATAACAAAAATATTATTCTTAACACTGCTTTGATGTCAAATATAGACACAGAAATGACAGAAGTCTCAAAATAAATTATTTCATAGTAGTTGCAATGTACAGAAATAGGAATTTGTTTATTAGACTTGATTACCTATTTTTTCATCAATTTTTTCTTCTTCTATTTCTTCAGCTTCTGTTGTACAACGATATCCTTTTTTCTTAAGGATATGGCAGATAAGGATCCCCAAGAGACCCATGATGAAGAAAATAGGAACCAAAGCAAAGGCGATATACTCCAGGTGTTCAGCCTTGCCATCGTTGCCATCCATTTTAGTTGCCAAAGTAGTTGTCTGTAAGCCACGGCTTGACAAAACCCACGGAACCTCTCCACCTATGTAAATCAATAAACACATGTATCACTATACACTGTAAATCACTTGAAAGAATTCAGAAAATTACAAGCATGACCAAATCCCCACAGTACCTTCGGCAACGACGAGGACAACACATACTCTACTGGCTGAGAACTTACACCAGAAACAGCAGATACTCCCTCTTCACCAAACAATTACAAACATCTAACATCCAAAAAGCCTGTGTGATATTTCTTCAATAGAACAGTGAAGAACCAACCATATTGTAGCCTGACAGGCTTGTAATCTCAAATAGAGGGCTCACATATTTCACAGAAGTATAACACAACCATTGCTCTTCGTTCACATCAGTGAGGAAAATGCTATACCATTCCTCCAGTCCTAAGTTCATGCAAAATTACCCATAAAATGTGGTTCCTTCCCTAATAGGAGGGTAAACACAGGATTTAGTATTGACCTTTGCGTAGAAAAATTATCAGGTGCGAAAGAAATAGCCTTGATCTTCATTTTCCTTTTGACAGTGGGAATTCTCAAAAGAGCGAGCATCTACTCCCTCCTCATCAGAATAAGGTGGGCTTGTCCTTTGTCTGAGATTTGGAAATCATTTTGTATTTAAACTTGAAACAGGACATGAAAGAATTCTTTTTCCTGGCAAAGAATTTAAGCTGAAGCATTGTCACACACTATATCCACAATTAAGCACTTTTGTTTCATTTAAGTACTGAATTTCACAGATGTAAATTCCACGTTATAAACTGGGATTCTGACCTATCAAAAATACAGAATATTTACATTAGAAGGGACACTTGAAGTTCATCAGTCCAAATGCTGCTAAAAGCAGCATTGATTAGATTAGGTTTTGCAGGTAAACTCCATCCAGATGATGAACATTCCACATTTCTGGACAATCTCGTCCAATATTAACACACTTATGTCCAATATAGACAAAGAAACTAAAAACTCAGCACCTTCTCACATATCAAATATAAAAGTATAAAAAGTTCAACAGCTCAGATAAATACAAAATTACATGTTGCATACTCAAAACCTTTGCAAACGCTTGGAGACTATACACATTCCCCACATAATAAAGACTTAAACATTACTATCCCCAACATGCATTTCTACTTTCTATTCTTCTCCACTCCAGCTGAAAACAAATTTTTTGAGTAGGAAATAATGACAACCAGAAAGTGTTAGTTTTTTATCCATCTATTTCAAGATATTTCCCATCTACTTGTACTGAAATGGACAAGGAAAATTTACAATTGCTCCCTTCATCAAACTCGTTGAAGAATAGAAGACTCACCAGAAAACCATTTACATGACAGGGACACTTTCACAACACAAAAGTCTAGAATAATAATCCTTTCCTTTCAAAAACAAAAAAATGGAAGCCTCCACAAATTTGCAGAAAGAGCATTATTCCACAAACATCTCCTGCACTGGCTGCATACTAAGTTGCTTTTGGGAAACACCAGTAAGGTCACAGACAGCAAAGAGAAATTTGGCATTTACCCTATTTTTTTTTAATTTCTCTAGAAACAAAAAATATTTTAAAATATTTCTGAATCTTTCAGAACAGTCTTGAATTTTCATTTGAGTAGTATGCAATACACAAGACTTCCTTGAAGTGAAAACAATGGAAATTATTTGAAATAACTGATAAATCCCAATTAGCAAAAAACTGATGTATTAAGCATTTTGCTAAAATAATTTTCTAGAAAATAGCAGAAATGCAAAAAAGGTAAAGAAATGCAAACAAATTACTGAACAGATCTCAAAACTAAATGTTAAAGCAGAATCTTCGGATATTTGCTTTGGACAAAACCAGATGGTCTAGTTCGCTCCCAAAACCAAAGAGAAAGCTATTCACTTTTAAGAGGCCAGCAATCCAGATGACTGTATGCAGAATTACCAACACATAACCTTCAGACCCTCTAACACATGCCTGAGTAGGACAAATGAAAAATATCTGAAGTTTAACACCTTTTTTATACTGCAAGGAAACAAAAGACAGGAAAGGGTAAAGGATACAATCATATAACTGAGAAGGCTGATCTTACATGCAGTTTATTTGCATTCTTAGAAGTTATAATTCATGCTTTAATATACCAAAATAAAATTTCTTTTTTGTTTTCCTAACTTATCAGGTAGCAACAGCCACAAGGTACCCCAGTCATCAATAAAGTAGTTTCATTTACTTTCGAGGCAGGAGAAAAGCCATCACACCAAAGAAGTATTACTTGGATGACTGTAACATCTCAGAATCTAAGAAACCAACTGAAACAGTATACATCACAAGCTCTTAAGGGTATTGATAAATAAGCACCTTTCATGTTCAAATATAAGACAACAGGCAGATACTTTGGATTTTGTTGCACTGCATGCTGAAACAAGTATCTATTTTCTCCATAACCATGGCAGGCAATTCCCACCAAATCAAGAGAGCAAGGAGGCCTTATGACATGGCTAGAGGTCCATGCCTCAGGCTTTCCAAGTCGTGGTTCACTGCAATTCCTCCAGATGCAAAGGGCTTTAGGAGGTCCCTTCCCATTCAGCTCTCTGCTACCCCACTCGCTGTGCTCCTGACAGACTGTAGCCCTGAAAACAGTTTTAAACTGGATTACTGAGATAACCAGGTATTATATATAAATATAATAATATATACAAAGTCTTTAGTTTTTAAGCAGTCATTTTACTCAATTAGTATAGCCTGAGGTTTGGCAAACTCCTTTATTAAGACAATCCACTGACTGAGTATGCTGAAGTGGGGAAATAATGAGCGAGGCTAGCCAAGCACATGTAGAACAAAGTTTCCCAGAGTAATTGTAATACGGAGCCACAGTCTCAGAGAATGTTCAAAATACAAGGGCAGTAGCATTAATTACGTGCAAAAAATTTTTAACTGTGAGGGCAGTGTTCAAGGCCAGGCTGGATAAGACCTTGAGCAACCTGGTCTAGCAAGGAGGGTTGGGACTGAACGATCTTTAAGGTCCCCTCCGACCCTCAGCATTCTATGATTCTATTAAGAAAAAATGTAATGTCCAAAGTAATTCTTTTGAAATCATCAACTTGAACCATCCCCCCACCTTGACACAGCCCTGAAAATAGATACAATTTAACACCATCACCATCCTCCAGAAAAGCAAAGGGTCGGGAACTACTCAGGTTGAGATTTCCAGCCTACCTAATGTGCAACACCTGTAAAAGCCTGTATGTCAAAAACCACAGTTTGAATTTGTTTTCTGTTTCTTTTTCTTCCTATGTAATCAGTTTTACGATTTGGTACTTCTGCTTGTAGACTGACACATGAAACACCAATGAGAAAATCCCACTAGCTAAAATCTCATCTGCAGTCAATGGGTGATGATAATCTAGACAAATGCTCAAATAGATACAGCCTATGCAAGTTGAAAGGAGAATTGTGCCCATATTGGCACTTTTTTTACCCACAGATGAATGTTGAAAAAAATCATAATTTATCAACCGAACACTGTAGCATAGATTAGTCCATTAATAGGGTTAAGGTTTACATAAGTTTTCAACTAGGAAGGAAAACATACTTAGAAGTATTTGTTTCATTTAAAAATTCATTCAGTTAGATATTTCAACATATCAGCTTCTTTATACAAGCCTATGTGACTTTCCTTTGGTTGTAATTAGATACCTAAAAATTCAACTCTCCGATTAAAATTCAACAAGAAAGAAACATTACTAGTCAAACACTGTATCAATAACATTTCTATAAAAACATGTCATGTACACAAAGTCCACAAACTGCTTGATGCCATTCATTTTTTGCTCAGACACAAAAATTCACCAAAAGCAAAGCAAAAATATCCTAAAAGAAATTAACTTAGCTGAATCAAATACTTGGTGCTGTGCAACCTTACAAGCAGAGCAAAGCACTCAGCTTTCATTATCCAACAAACTACACAGTCTGCCCTGAAAACCTCAGCAATTATGACATAATGCAAAGCCAAGCCTTGAGTACCTAAATGGGAAATACATTTTATGACATAAGTCACAGCCACATCATTCCCTATTCCCTTTCCCCAGAGGCACATTACACTTATATCAGACTGTTGACAGTTTACCTCATTCTTGTGATGTATGCTGCTGCTTCTCAATGGTTTTAATCAGGCCACAGCAATCTTCCTTGACTTGAGTCAATTCATAAAAGAACTGATTTGTTTCAGTGCTTTGATGTCCTGGCATTTTTATACACCAGTCATTATATACCAGTCTACACATGAAAATTACTTGAAGATATGATCTAAATGAAATTATTAGGAGCAATATTCAGCATATTTAGTGATGCTTAAGCTGTAAATAATAAATTGCACTCATGCTACTAATTCAGATCCCATGTACTCATTTGCTTAAAAATTAATATATGCCAAGTACTTAAATTGAATATTGCCTGCCCTTACTTAATCCTTACCTAAGAAGTAAAATATAAAGATAGTCAACCCCAGACAAGTCTTTTGGTTCTAATCACTGTTACTCAGATACAAAGGTAGTGTTCTTCCACCTCAGCAATTGCTCAAGACAACTCACAGCACCTTCAGGAAACAGGATGTAAGAAGGAAAAAAGTTAGCAGATAAATGGAAAAATATTTCATGCTTCATTAAATTGCAATTTTTATATGGCATAGACAAACTCTTCATAAAGCACCTGAGAAATTTCTAGAAATATTTAATCTTAATCCTATCTTGCTCGAAGTACAACTCGGATTCTTGAAAAAAAAATCCTCTTAATAACCAAGATCAAAACAATTTAGTTCTTACATTAGCAATATACAACTCAGCATCAAAATAACGCAGTTTTTCTAAATCTCCTGTACTATATCTAAGTATAATCTACACCCACCTGATTACTTCAAGCACATTCCACTTGTTTTTCTATTGTTTAATTTACAGAAAGTGGCCCATAAACAACAATGTAATCTTTTCTCTGCTCTACTGGTAAAGAATCCTACTTAGATACTCTGGATTTTGCCCATTATGCCCATGCCATCTACCTTTTATGGCATGCCTTTTAAAAAGGTTTATTTACATGTTATGAAACTGATTATTTGAGCAATCCACCTGCTAAAAATATGTACATATATATTCACTATCTTCTTGTCTATGAAGTTTAAGGAGTTACAGGATCCTATTCCCGGCTTTAAGGAATCAAAACAAAACGTACATATCAATCTCACAGTATACAGAAACAAACTGTTGTTGGCCTTAATGTTAATTAATATTTAAGCAAATTAAATATGATCCCATACAACCTATTTACAAGACAAATGAAATATTATGGTATGGCAAATGACCTGCTCAAACAGCTAAGCACAGCTGGAAAACATACCTCAGTAGCAACATCAGCTTAGGCATTTCTCTCCCTCCTCACCATTAATGTGCCACTCTACCCATCTGCAAAATCAGGGCCATCACTTAAGGCTCAAAATAATTAGAGAGTATCATTTGCATGGGAGGGTTTTGGTTCTTTTGGGGGCTTTTTTGGTGCTTTGTCTTTTCCCTTCTTTCATACCTGGACCACTTGGGGTCCAGTTCACCACACAGACCTACACACTCCTGCTAAAAGCACTGCTTAAGGTTTTTGTGGCAACACCACAAGGAGAAATGGTCAGGCAGCCTGTGACCCCAGCTCCCCCTGCAAGGAAAAGACACCTGATGATGATACTTAGTGCTTCATCCTCTCCTGGCTCTAAAGGAAGTGTATTTTGAACTACATTAAACACTAACAACACTTCCTACCTCCAGGCCAGATATCAAAAGTGGATGGATTATAGAATGATTTGGATCAGAAAGGACTTTAAGGACTATATAATCCCAACCCTGCCACCATTGGCTAGGACACCTTCACTAGATCAGATTACTCAATCTGGGTGTGCTCTTTCATTTACAGCATTCATTTAAAGTATAATTTAGTGTAAAACTTCTTCCATGTTAAATTACATGCTTTTAAATTCACGCATAAAAATATAAACTCCTTGTTTATTAGCTCAATTTCCTAAATACACACTAATCTCAATAATTTAAGAAACTAACTTTACTTTTAAAAACTCGAGTTTTAGTGAAGTTAATTCAATGCCAGCTTGTATCCCCTAGCATTTCAGAAGTGGTGGATATTTCTTTTAAAATAAAATAAGTTCTAAATCAGTTGTATACTTTCATTCAGTACCTTCAACTTACTCAGAGATAAAGCATTCTATTAGAGCTGCAGTAGAGGTTTCTATTATCAAGTTAAATTTACTTTTTCTTAGATTCTTAATTCAGGCGCTTAGCAGGGAAATCATTTAGGTAAATCATTGCCTCTGATGGTAATCATGTATTCATTTAATACACGTCTTTAATTATGTTACCAATAGTAAATTTAACAAGAACAGTTTGATGCAACTTCAAAATAAATATACTTTTTACTAGTTATCTGATTCAAATAGTACTTACCTATTGTGGACACTACAGTCAAATTGCTTTCGCAAAGATAAGCAGATGAAATTACTACCACTTTCAATCACAAGACCAAATATATCACTGCCCAAAACACACACACAGAAAAATCATTAGGAAACATTAGGGCATCTCTGCCTTACTAGTCAGGTAGTAGCTATAGAAGAGAGAAGACAAACTAGAAAAGTCAGTAAAGAAGAGGTTAAAAGAAGTTTATTTTCTAGAGAAAAAAACTCTTAAGTGAGGAAAACCTATTCTCTACCACTTGCTTTGTCTATTGTTCAAGGAAATTGTACTTCAGGGAATATGCTTAAAGTGAATAACAAAGGAAAAACCTATCATCGAAGAAGAACATTCAACACATTTGTGAATTCCACTTAACTTCTAGCTTCCTTGTAGTAATCAGAACCTACAACCAGAAATGAAATAAGCAGGAAGTGAGATGACAAAAAGGAAGCCACATGATGAAGGAACATACTGACAACTAATAACACACTGCCAACTGCCTTAGAGGTTAAGCAAGGCTGATTAAGAATTTCTGTTAAGACCTCAAAGCCTTCATCAGATTTGTCAAAAGCAGTATCTCAACAAAGAGAGCAGAAGGATCAGCAATGTTTCCTTAATCTGAGTGCACCTACTTTGTGAACACCAACAGCATGACCCAGGCAGCAAGTCTCAGGCACGACCCACCTGAACATTAACACCAAACAGCATCCATGGTACCCAACATTGTGTCCACAACCATAAAACACCAAGCTTTTCAGAGTAACTCAGGCTGGAGCCTGCTAAGAGTCCTTACATTAGAGACAAAACCTCTGGCACACCAAAGTCTCTACAAAAATTTTGACTGTAGGCAAATTTTGCAGGAGGTCTGGAAAAAGAGCTTTCTACTTTGCAAGGTAAGTCTCCACACTGACAAGTTCTTTACTAATGCCGATTTTTTCTGAATTAGACATCCTATCACCACATTCAGTAAATTGTCAGCAGTTTTAGACTGGCTTCCTTGAAAGCCTGAGGGTAGGGTGGGATTCAGAAAGGAGGTAGCTGCCATGTAAGGCAGGTCCTACTCGCAGCAAAAAAAGTATAGCTAAAAGTATCACTGTACAATGCACATAAGACTCAACAATTTTGAGTGCTGAAATAATTGCAATAAGCATTGCAATTCTCTCACAGCCAGAGAAAGCTTAAGGACCAACAAGCAAGACCAAACCTAATCAATCATCAGTCACCACACCGTAAAGGCATCTGACATTATTTAGAATTCAATGAGACGAAAAACAAACTAACAGTATATAGAGCAGTTCTGCCTCGTTGAGAAAGGGAAACATTCAAATATAAAGGGAAGTAAGGTTTAGTCTGTTCTTTGAGAGACACAGTATGTGGTCTGATAATGCTGCATTAACATATACAGACACAAAAAGCTTATGGTTCACTATTTACCAGTACTAAATTGCAGGGCTTATGGTGTAATTGCTTCGGTCACTACTTGAGCAGCATATAGCTCCTATGGCAAAAATACACAGAACTGGTGAGCTACATTTGCCTTTCTGTTGGAAAACTGTTCCTCAAACTTCAGTTTTCAAATAAAACACACCCCACAAACAGCTACAGTACATTCAATAAAGCATATTTCACCAGTATGGCCGTTAAAAAGCAATGAAATAAAATCCCTCATGGACACATCAGCTATTTAGTACTATTGCATATCATTGGTTAAATTTACAAGTGCAATTGGCATCTAGTGAGCAGCACTAAATCAATGCCATCAAGCACATTATATCAATGAATTTATGCACACTAACAACAATCCTCACTAGTATACAGAAATCAAAAATCAATTTTAACCTAAACCAATGTATTTCCTGTGTGAAGAAGTATACTGCGATCTTGAGATACAGCAGATACACTGACAGAAAGCATTTGTAAAACTCTGAGAAGAAAATTCTTTCATAACTTTGCATCTCTCGCTAGACTTGCCAACTTTTAGCCTGCACAAGTACAATCCTATTCACCCAGACATACAACTAAATTGCCGCTATAGTTATTAAATCCTACAAATGCACATAGCATACCAAGAGTTCTCCATCCACCTTCAAGCTCAATAAATCCTAAGTATAAACATTTGTAAAAAGTCTGTATAAACCTACATACACACATCCTTTCATTTAGTCTGTTTACAGCCTCTTCAAGATACCACTACTGGGTAAACTGTATAATAATCACAGCATGTATAAACATGCCGTAATATGCTGAAGTAACAGCCAAAGAGCAAAATGTTTTTTACCTGTTTAAAAAAAAATACATATACATATGTATATTGAGGAGAAAAATCCAAAATTTCTCTCCTCCTCCTACCTTTGCATAGAAAACCTCAGGTCCTCAGATAGCAGCTACCAGTCAACATAAATCTGAAACTCAAGGTGCCTAGTGATACTTATTTCTTTCCAGCTCTCCTGAAGCACTGGATGACAAGCCTTCCATTCCTCTTGCATTTAGAAAATAAACAGCAGGTAGTAGATATCTCAAACCCTTCTGACCAAGCTTGCCTGCACCAAGTAACATACAAACGGAATGCCAGAAAGAAAAGAACATTCCTGGATTTATTCTTTGCTAGTAAGTATGGCCATTTTAACTATTTCCACTAAGCTGAAAGTTTACTCTCAAACACTCTTACTTATGTTATACCAACCAAAGGTAATACAGCTGATCAAGCTGAAAGTGGAAATGAGCATCAGTTTTTAATACAGGTGTTTGAGCATCACGGACAATGCATCAAAAAAAAAAAGCATTTCAGACTATACAGGCAATTCGGTTTCATTTTGAGATTATTAGCACCGTAACAGTTGTGGTAAGACATAAACAAAGAAAATGTCATTTTAAACTAACTTCCTCTGGTGATTGTATGTGTACAAGAGCTCTTCAGAGCTCTCAAGGGTTACAGTTAACTTTTAGTTTCCAAAACCTAAACAGTAAGCCAAACTTAACCTCACAACTGAGGGTAAAATACAAACAAATCTTTAATGCACTTCTATCTTAAGAGCCATCCGATCCATAAAGTGAATCAGCTACGGAGGAGTTGCCAGACTCAAGCTCCTACAGCTCAATATAGTTTTAAGGTTTTTTTTTTCCCTCTCGCCACTCCTGGCCATAACCTACTACATCACCAGGCCGGGGTGTCGCGACAGTAAGCACCGTGAGATCGCTGAGGGCACTCGCAGCCCGCCCGAGCGGGACCCGGCAGCGCGCGCCCGCCCGCCGCGCTCCGCTGACAGGAGAGAAACTTCAGCCGCTGCCGCCGCGGAGCCTCTCGAACGCTTCCCAGCCCGCTGCCCCGGGCTGCCCCGGGCTAGGGCGGAGAGGGACGCGCCCCTGCCTTGCCGCTCTCCTCCCTCGTCCCCCGCAGGGACTCGAACGCCGGGGTCCCCAATGAAACCGCGTCGGCTCCCGGCAGAAGCAGCGGGGTCAGCCTAGACATCCGAGCGGCGAGTGAGGCCGTACTGCCCAGCGAGCTCACAGCCCGCGGAGCGGTACAAGGGCCGAGGGGGTCGCGGACTGAAGCGTCCCACCGCGGCGAAGGACCGAGGCCGCAGCGACCCACCGGGAACGGAGCTGTTGCCCAGCCAGTCACCCGTCAGGCCCGGCGATGGCGCAGTCGGCGGCATCCCGCCGGTCACGGCCGGAGCCATTCCCGACGCCTTGCCCGCACTGCTCAGCGCTGGCAGCGGGGCCGCTGCTGCNGGCCAAAGCGTTTCTTACACACTTCAGTGGGGCTTACCCCAAACGCGCCCCACATTAGTTTAGTCTTGCAGCTTCCAGGCGTTTCCTGAGCCCGACAATCGCAACGCTGGAGTGCAGCAAGGGGACAAGATGGGCGCGGGGCATCGTGTCCTGAAGGGCCTGAGGTGACTCCTTGGCCCGTTTGCTTGGCATCGGTCGTGTGCCACAATGGCTCCTTAGTGCCTGGGGTGCAGTGCCGCCCTCATGGAGTTGCCCACGGGGGAGCCTCTCACCCAGGCAGGTTTGGGTGTGTCTCTCTGTGGGTGTCAGCTGTGGCCAGGGAAGGCTTCTCTGCCACTGCTGCCCCCGGGGCCGTGCTCACTGTGCCGGCAGCTTCTTCGCTGCCAAGGCATACAAAGCATGGCTCAAGGGCTGAGAAGGTATGTCAGGAACAATTGCTCTGCACCAGCATGGAGCCTGTTTGTCAGAGCGGCATGGGAGTTACTTGCAGTAAGGGCAGGGCAGTGCACCTGCCCCGAGCAGCCATAGGGCCTTGTGGAAGTTGTTGCCACCGCTGCTGCATTATTACCAGGGCCCACGAGCATTCAGAAACTAAATGTGGGCCTGTATTCGCTGTCCTTAGCATGTGGGGGCATTGCTTCCACTGTGTTACTTCTTCCCATGCACTAGGCCTGAAATTAATGCTTTCTTCCTTAAATCTTCTTTAAGGAAGAAAGCATTAATTTCATAAATTCTAAGCTTAGTTTTATACTCTAGTAAATTAGCTCTTAGAGCTTAGAGCTTGGCCCACTTTTCATTTCAGCAACCACAGCTGGACTTTCCTACTGACATGGCATGAAACTAAAGACTTATTCTTGTACCAAGGCAGAGGCAACTATAGCTTCCCAGTACTTTCAAATACAATATTCTAAATTATTCTAATCTAAACAATTTATTTACTTGTAATTACTGATTTTGAATGCCTAAGGTAAACACCACCCATTTAAGATACAATATTGCAATAATGATAAAAACAGATAGATTTTTCAATGGGTTTTTTTTTCTGGTACCGACATTGTGTGCAGAAATACCCTTATCAGCCCCTAACTAGACCTATCCACAGGTAGATTCAGAATACCAGACTGCCAGCTTCCTGTTTGGGACAGTCACCCCAACTGATATCTCCTCCCTTCACTACCTCCCTGTCTCCTTTTCTAGTAAAAAAAAATGCAGAAAATTATGTTCTCAAAAATAGTACATCAGTACCATTTTTGCAATAGATCAAAAAAGAAGTGCTCTGGAAATAATGAAAGTTTTAACTCTTCCTTTGTGCTTGACTGTCAGCTCTATTCATGGTATTAACTGTAGCCACTATTTTTTATGCTTTTTTTTTTTTCAGAGATACGAGTATTAAAAGATTAGGGTGATTCATTATCTGAGATGTTTATAGTTGGAAATACCTCTTCTCAGTCAAGAAGATAACCAAGAACATGAAAACTCAGATGTTTTCTTACTACTTGGTATGATGTTGGGTTATAATTCTCCGATGCTCTAGGCACCAGGTTGTCAGGTTGTCTTCTTAAATGACCCAAGCAGCTAATAGCTGCTATAAAGTTGTTTATTGCAGAAGCACATTAGTCTCAATAGCAAAAGAGTCACAGATGCTAAAGTCCATGTTAAGTTTTGGTATAGAGTCCCAAATAGAAGCAGAAGCTGCTCCCGGTGGTTCCAGCAGGGCCGATGTTGCTGCAGCAGCTCCTGTCTTCTTTGGGTATTGATGATGGTGGCGAGAGAGCAGGAACAAAAGCAAAGCAAAGCAATGGCAAAAAGCACCAGCTCTCCCTGATGCATGTTCTTATATAGAAACTTCCCAACAAGCTAAGACATAGACTCAGACACTTAACCTATTAGAATTCTAGTTTCTTACCACACCAGGCTACGTAGAAACTACGTATATGGTCTGTCTTGTTCTATCTGAAAAATGTAAGCAATATTCTTACTATAGTTTTATTATGTCTAAAATTATGTTCTTGGAGCCTCCACGGAACCCCTAGTATCTAAGACTATATTTTTCAACCTTTACTAGAAGTCACACTTCTACTCTGGAATTTGAGACCTTTTACTAACTAGAAGCACTTAAAACTCATTCTACTTGCTTGCTTGCTTATTCTAAAACTTAAACTTACACCTTAACTTTACGTGTGAGTGGCTTAACATACTTCAATCCATCCAAAGGCTTTGATTCAATCCTTGCGCTCTGATTTCTCCCTGAAGAATTTAGAGGGACTCCTGACTTACTGTGACTCCAACATTACGAGACTTATCTGTTTATTAACCAAACTAATGAGAAACTAGCAGAACTGTCCTTTTCAACAGAATAGGAAGTCAAGCAGCAGGACGCAGGGTTATTTACACTTTTAAAAACAATTGTTTTAAAAACAGTTATTTCTTCCTCTACAGAAAGTACTGCTGCTTACCTAAGTTGTCTCTGCTCTGTCTCTGAAATTTTTTTATTTACTCTTTTATTGAGGGTGTGGTTCTCTTGACAACTGTTCTCAGTGTCACAAAGGTGACAGACTTGGAGAGAGATACACTCTTCCTTTTCTTTTGGGTTAAGTGCAACACTGCAGATCCCAACTCAAAGGAAATGGCAAAATGCAGTAGGATTACTGAACCATGTCTGCCCCCATGAAAAAGGTAGTCTTTAGTTCAATCTCTGTCTGACTGTAGAAAGAAAGACTGTGCTTTTTTTTTATTATTTTTTCCTTTTAAGATTAGAGAACTAATCTGGGTTTACATGCAGGGAATTGGCACAATTTCTGAGGCAGTAGCTTCCTGCTCTTTTTCATCCACTGGAACAAACACCTCTAGGGAAATTAGCTTTGTCACTAGAAGATCTGTGAAACCATCTGTCAGCTTTTATGAAAAATAATAAATCTCACTCAAGGCATTAATAAGTTTTCTTAACAGTCTCAAAACTAAGTTTCAATGAGGTTTAATTGGCCCAGTCTATGTCAGTTATTTCCTCATGATTTCCAGAATGTATCTTCGGTTTGTTCCTATTACTAGAAAATGCAATCAGCTGGGAAACATGCAAGCAGTTTTTCTATTGCAAAGTAGTCAAGAAATTTTCTTTAAATAGTATTTGGCTCTGCCCTCTACTAATTCTTGAAATTTCATCTCCAAACTAAATTCCAGTGTTGACTTTCTTTATTGGAAGACCTTTTTGGGATTTTGTTTTTATTGGTAATAATGGCTGAACAAACCAGACAACTGTCCTCATTTGTAAAAGTTACAGAAAGAATAAACATTGGCAGAGGTAAGTAGAAGACAGGAACCATTGTTTGCACGTCTTAAGTAGTGTGGTTTTAAACATAAAAACAAAGAAAGTGACAATGGAAATCTCATTCATCAAGCCCTTCTATGTGACTTAAAGAGATACTTGATACTAAACTAGCAGGATGCTAATTTCACAATTAATTATGTATATATGTAATCACATCTTAAAATCCATCTATTTGAAGTGTGCACAAATACTTCCATGTAAAACTAATCAATGCTAGTGCTAGTAAAACGTGAATAATTGAAATTCCCTTTGAAAATCAAATTACACATACTCCCACATAACTTAATTGCTCAGTTTTATTACTAGAATCACAGTTAAGACTCTCTGTTTTCTAAGCATCCTTTCTACAATCGTTCTTTGTATGTATTATCTATATATTCAAGGCAAAAATACTTCCAAAATGTTTTAAAGCTGTATCCAAATGCCAATAGTATTTAAAACACTTATATACATCAAAGAAGCACTCTTTGCCACTTATATACATCAAAGAAACAGTAACTTACCTGACAGTGGTTACTTTACACCTTTGTTGTATTTGTTTATGGAAAATTATGTATTAAAAGTAAAAATTCCTAGACCCAGACAGTATAACTCACCTTGGTGTTCCAGGTTTGGCTGTGTGGTGCTTAGCTGCCTAGTGGAATTAAACCACAACACTTGGAAACACTTGGTATCTCTGACTCAAAGTAGCTATATTATCAAAACATTAGTGATGGAAAAGTGGTAAGGAGCACTCCCAGCAAACCATATAAAAGCTAGATTCCTAATTAGTTATTTCCACTTTTCCCAGCAAGCAGCTGTTTCTGATGGTGAAAGTAAAAGCATTGCTGAAAGGTATTGCTAATGGGCAGCCTGGTCTTGTGGAAGGTGTGGTTCCCTGCCCATGGTAGGGGGGTTGGAAATATTAAGGTCCCTTCCAGCCCAAGCCATTCTGTGATTCTATGATTCTTACATAGAATAAATCCCTAAACCTAACAAAGCAGTAAAGAAGATACAGTTCTTCATTAAAATTCTGAACTTTATACTCAAAAATTTGCCCAGTTTTACAATATTTCAGCCTTCATGTTGAGAAAATATCAGTAGAGAAACTAAGCTATAAGGGTAGTATATTTTTAGAAGAAATCTCTCTCTCCTGCTTACTCTCTTTATCTCCCTGTATCTTTCATGACACTTCTAATGCAGTAATCAGTTTTGTTACAGGACTTTGTAAGCAGGAATTCAGTTTCAGTTTCATCTGTGCATGTGTGAGGTCATGGGTCAGGTGGCTGCTATCTTTCAGGGAAACAGGTTAAGCACTAGATTTTTGGTTTGGGAAGGACTGCCTTTCGTTTGTTTGTAATGAGTTCCACTGATGAGGGTAAAATCTGTTTCTCTGGTCCAGAGAGAAATAAAAAAAAATGGACTTGGTTATACTTGCAAGAGAAGAGAGTAAGGTTATTGATGCTGTCCCAAGGACAGGGCCAATACTTTACCATCATTTGCATGTGGATTGAAAATCTATTGGAAACCAGAATTGGAGCTTAACACACCCCTCCAGGATGCCAGGCCTTAACATTGTAGCAGTTGTGGTAGGGTATAAAGAGGGAAGTGGGGCAATTAGCTTTAATTCTTAAAGCTGTTGTGGTTGCCATTATGTCTTCTGAGACGCCAGTTCCTGTTGGTACTCAATAGGTGCTCCCCAGGAATGCCTGGTAGATAGAGCTTTCCTCAGGGGACTGAAGAAGAATGTTGATATTCTGGTTGCTAACGAGGTTTAGGCATGATATGTGATTAAATTGGTCCTAAGCTTCAAACCAAACGTGTCTTCAGTGCCTTGGGAGACATTATGCTATGGCTTTTAGGAAGCTCAGGTGCTTCCTAAGCCAAATAGCTTTGGGCTTTAGTGGAATATAAGGAGTTGCATGTTATTAGATCAGTTCTTTAGAACACAGAGGAGAGAGGATCTTGAGCAGCTTCTGAGTTTGACAAGGGGATCACAAGAAAACAACATAGTCCATCTTAGGCTGAAAGGAGTTGTGAAGAAAGATTAGTGGTTTTGTGGAGAACCATGTTATGAATAAACAGTGTACACAGTGGCTTGCTTGGGGCGGGGTAGAGGCAGAAACTGAAGTAGCACAAAGTAGATCGAATCCCTACAGATGACAGCTTCTTCCTGGGTTTTATGCTGGCACATTTGTTAAGGAATTCATCACACAATAGTTCACTAGTAAAAATTAGCATGTAAATACTATATTGATATTTTATATTGTGATGCTTAAGTAAATTAAAATTGAAGCAAAAGTCTACAATAATGAAACCAAAATCCACTGGTTCCTATTCCGCATTCATACATTATTATGAATTAATCTGATGGAGTTTGAATTTGTCATAGCTAGACTCACTGAGGAATTCAACGATAGTAGTGGGGTTGGAAAACTTAAGAGAGCTCAGTAGTATTGTGTGCAGTGACAAAGCATGAATGGATTTGCTTCATTAGTGACCTAATCGCAAAGGGTACATTCACAACTCCGCATGCCTAAAGCACTAAGTGTACATACAAAAGGAAATCTGGAAGTATTCTATTAATATTTTGATTCAACTCTAATAATTTTGGCAACATTCATAAATAGTAAGAAAGTAACTGGGGAAGATTGCTTTTCTATTTCAGCTAAGAGGGAAGCAGGAGGGATGCATGGAGACATGTGGAAACCTGGAACCATTTCTTGGTTCTTCAGTGACTTTGTGTGGCGGTGTAAAGCAGGGCGGAAAGTACTTCTGAGTGGAGACACTCCCTATCTTCTTTCCAGGACAGACTGGCAGTGTGTGTTGCATTACAGATGTTTTCCCCTTCCCAGAGCTTGTAAAAAGATCAGTACAAATTAAAAATCTTGGATATTCTAATTGATCAAATCCTGTTGATTTGTTTTATCTTGCCAGTTTGAAGATAATTATTTTCCTCCTCTTCTCTATCCCAGTTCCTGTTAAGGAAAACATAATAATTGGAAGTTGAATTTCAAGTTGAATTATTTTTTATGCTCAAAACTTAAGATAAAATTTGAAGTAAATCTCCTTAGCTTCTGAAATTTGATCAATAGCAAAGTGTCTATCCTGCAAGGAGATAGTAAATTTATTTGAAAAGGAGAGTAGCAAAGTATTTTGTAAAATATAAATATTAATTAAGTCTCCATGTAATAATTCTGGAGTGACTCTATCCAAATGCAACAAAGAGATTTGCTCTTTGCTGAAAATGTACTGCTTGGCAGCCTTTTCTTGCTTTTTTATAGATCAAACCTTAAAAAGAAGTCCTCTGTCTCCAGCTGTCTCTAGCACCATATGAGAGATAGCAGTTAAATCATTAGAAGAAGTGATTAGTCATGGCAAATGAGTGCTTATTTTTAAATAAGCAAAATTAGCACTCGTGGCAAATGAGTGCTAATTTTTAAAGAGTGCTTATCATGCACTCTTTAAAAATTAGCTTTGTACTGCTTTTGCTCCCTTATGATTTCATGGAACTGCTTGTCTGGGAGGTGTTTTTTTAATATATAAAATGCTAATGTTAAACCAACTACCTTTTGATTATTTTTCTGTACTGGGTCTGACATAAGAGTGAAAAAGGTAGCCAAATAGCAGTAACTTGTGCAGATTATGCCACATCCAGCTTTATTCAATAACCTGCTGAAGATTATATTCATAACAAAGACCAAGCTAGGAGAATGCAATGACAGTAAACTAGCAAGGAGATATGGCATAAATACATCTGTTTGGCCTTCCCATCTCAAGATTTATGGTCCTAGTCTGTCAGCAGCATTTGCACTTAGCTCTACACTGCCTAGCCACTTTCTCAATCCTTAGTTCAGAAGCTACTTTGTAGTTTTTCATCACTCATAAGTAATATTCTCCAGAAAATTTAGAAACTACTTCTAGGAAACTACTGAACTGGGGAAAAGAGATGTAGACCTCCAAGAGACCTCTAGCGGAAGACTTAAGTGCTTCAATTATTAGGTTAGAGGCTCACTTACTCATAACAAGACTTGCTTTAATTTGAGCATTCCTTGAAAATAATGGCTGTAACTACTACAGTAAAGTAAAAGACACTACTGCAGTAACAGTTCCTCATACATTTGCAGAAAATGAAGGTCAGGAAAGTGATCTGTTAGCCTGATATGATTAAACTTCTCTTGTTGGTTGACCAAACTATTACCTACAAGGTTTAATCTCCTTAAGCAAGAATACATAATGTGGGTAAAAGCCCAGAGCCAAGTATGTATCACTAAATTACAATTTAAAGTCTCAGTAAGGACAGCCTTTATTTCCTCCAAGATTTCAGAAGCACACTCTGCTTTATGCAAAGATGACTCACCAAGTTTGCATGCAAGGGGTTTGGTTTAAAACTCAGTGAAGAACAGATCTATCGAGATAAACCTCAAATCTTGTAAGACCTGTTTATTTCCACTGCTTTTGATATGAAACTCTCTAGACAAGACGCCACAAACTGACTGAAAAGCTGTAGGGAGAGGGAAAAGATTTTATTTGAATTCCAGTTTACTGTTTTCTCAACAGTGTTTCTATTTATATGTATAATCCCTGGTAGGTCAGGTCACCAATTGTTTAGAGACAGAGAATACTTAAAAACAGTTGTACACAAATAATTGTAGAAAAATATAAAAGCTTGAATTCAGTGAGGTGTAAAGTGAACATAGCTGTATGGATGCTTATTAAATGTAACATGCTAAGTACTATTCAGGGATTTCCTAAAATGTGAGTATTGGGTATTTCTGCTGTTTCTTATCTTGCCTTCTCTGAGCCTAATGGTACAGTAATCTTCATACCAAGGTAGCATCCTGCAGTAGCTCTTTTTCTCTGAAAGACACAGAATACTTTATTGATAAGAACTGAAACAAGAAGAGATAGTGAAATAATTGCTGATTTCTCATGCACAGCATTTTCATTGTACTTACCAGACTTCGTTGGATAAACTACCTGAGAATGTGGATCTGAAGCACAGTTGATTCAGGAGTTGATTCCGTTTTGAAGCCTGAGAGGGAATCTAGGGATAGATGGAAGCAGGAGAGGCAGGTAGATGAGAGTCTAGGGAAAAGTCAATGGAAGGAGAAGCTTCTTAAAGTTGGTCAGGAAATAATATCCCCTGATGGTGAGAACTTACAAGATTTAGACAGATTTTTCTTTTTCACTTAAGTACAAAGCTGAGATCTGAAATGTGATTAAATCAGAATACTTTTTGCTTTAACAGTTCATTAATAGTCAGTGTTTGTGACAGCTTTAAAAAGGTAACATATATAATTCTGAGAAGTCCCGGTTTTTCCAAGGAATGTATTATGTATAGATTAATCTTCTATTTAGTTTGATTAGAGTTTTCACTGAAGATAGAAAAAACTATAATCAGGAAACAAGTAGTGCCAAAGGCCAGCAGGAATGATGAGAGTCACTCTGGGGAGAAGAATAAGGCTCCACAAGCAAAATGGACTCTGGCATTGTTTTTTTGAAGAGGATCTTCTGGCAGTAAGGAAAAATCCTGGTGTTTCTCACTGAATGTCTCTCACAAATCTGGTCCTGCCCTGGTTAAATTAATCCTGTTTTAGAGTTCACCTATCTTTAGTGTCATACTTTCAAAAACTTCAATAGTTAGCTTCAATACAAACGGCACTTAATAATTTTGTTACCAGAAGGCAGTGTGCTTTTTTAGAAAGAAACAAGCAGGTTGTGTTCTCAAACAATAGGGATAAAGGAGCTGTTTATCTTCCATGTTTTGTGTGGAGCATATGGTCTGGTTAATTGTCCTGGTTACCCTGCTGTATCCCCTACTCTTGCTGTAGGATTTGAGACAAATATCTTTTACAGGAGTTTAATAGGTGTGTGTGATAATTTAATTAATATTAAAGTCATCATGTAGATTAATAGATGTTTTTGGTTAGGATGTGCCCATACATATCAAGTCTTTGCAAGTTAGGTTTTCTTGCCTAGGGTGATGGGAGGGGAGGGCAAGAGTAAATAGTAAATTAATTAAAATATATTATTTCAGATATTCCCAAACTGTATATTAAATGCAGTCAAACTTGTTGCAGTATAACAATAGAAAAAACATTTTGCAGGAGGTGGGAACAGGCTCCCATGTTTGCAGAGGGAGGAGACAGGTTTTAATCAATCAGCCTGGTGTTAGCTTTCTTTTCAGATGTTCACAAGTTGTTTGATTCCCTTTTAGAACTAAAAGGATATAAATCCATAGGTCCTGCTTTTCTAAACAGAGTCTTAATCAAAGAGTTGTGAAAGCTGAGCATTTCTGCTGTTTTTTAACTGTGGATGCTGTCCTGCTTTGTACAACCAGACAAATGTATAGAGGAGCAGAAACTACAGTCAGCAGTACCTTGTGTCCTAATCACGAGTAATCTTTTTTGCTGCTACCACAATGATTATTTAGAAATTTTTAATACTTCAAACAGTGTGTAAGTCTCAAAACATTATGTAGTTTGATGATTTAACACATTGCCAGAATACATAGTTTCAGTATTCTGGGAGAACATAGAAAATGCTGGACAACTGGAAAAGAAGGTAAGAAACTCCTTCGTAGTTTGTCATTCATTTTTCCTTACTAATAGTTTCAATAAAATATTTAACTTTATGCTAAGTTAAACATTTCCTATAAAGTGTTCTTGCTTTATATTTTCAGGAAAAAACCCTATATATATATATAGGATATAAACAAATCAGTTTCTTCCTGCCAGAGTATTTTCTGGGGGCAGAAATGAAAATGTGCAAACAGGACTGCATTATAACCAGCCTAGGTTTGCAAAGCATTATCTCAGAATAATGCAAATAATATTAATACATTAAGATAAGGACAGCCTTATGAAGGATATTTTTTGTATGAATCACTATGTACACCAAACAGTAATCTGCAATAATCATGACCTTAATAATCATTATTCCAGGAATAGTGTGTAACCCAGACTTCCTCAGGAGAGTTACTGCTAAAAGTTATATTAGAGCCTAGATTGAGATATCTCTCTGTATTATCTGTATGATATATATCTCTATCATATGGATAATGTATAATATATTACAGAGAGATATTTTCAACTAGAATTATGTTAGGTAAAAAGATTATTCAATCTCCTCACGGGACTATATGGGCAATATACTGTACAAAAGATTTTTCCTTAGGATTCATTTGACCTTTATTGAGCCTCCTAAAGTAAACACATAAATTATTCCATAGCATCCCTCCAGAGTGTTAAGCCAACAAAAGGCTTTGTATCTCCAAATATTTGCTTCTGGTATGATAGCACAGTACAAATAGTAGCCATAATCAGGAGTTCTACCTGATGTTTGTAAAATGTAACCTTGTCTCAGCTATTGAGGTCCCCTGATAAAGGTAAGGTCTTGCTGAATATTTTCACGTTCCTTGAGTTCAAAATATTTTGACTGAAAAAAATGCAAAGTTTTTCTTTTTTTCCAATGGTGTGTGTCCCTCCACCACCCTAACAAGAGAGTGCAACCCACATCAAAACAGTGCTGCAGTATAAGGTCAGATCCTTCATTTGATCCTCTACTGCAAGGAACTCTGACAAGAGGATCTTCCTCCCCTTCAAAATACCCTTTTTCAAAACAAAAATCCAACTCAAATAGTATTGAAAGTTCCACTGAGAGTAAAAATTATCACATCCTAACAGTCTCTACACTTAGTGTAGGTACTTCATGCTGCTTCCCTCTCAGCTGTTCCTTCTGCCTTTCTGCCAGAATGGTTGTCAGAAGGATGCAGGAGGAGCAGCCCCGTGGACAGCTCAGAGTAACTGCTGTATCAGATGAGGAGGTTAGTGGTTTGACATTCAAAGCTTCACATTTGTGATTAAACACAGTGCAGCTTTTTAGTCTGCCTTTTATGCAATTTATAATTGAAAAGCAGCAGAAGTCTAGCAGAAGAATAAGCAGTAGTCTGGGTAATAGTTTGCCCTTAGGAGACAAATTATACCAATAAATTTTACTGATCATGTGGGACCCAGGGTAGGGCTGGAAAAAAAACAGAGATGTGATGAGAACAATAGGAAGGGGAGCAAGAGCTGATTAACTGTCCCACTGTCAGTGTCATCATTGCTAAAGCTGGTGTGAAAACATTACAGTGTCTTTGAGGGGACCCATGAGAATAGATGAGAACAAAACTTGGGAGTGATTGAGTGAAATCAGGGGGTTTCTAAAGAAAAATATTCTGCTTCAGCAAAGGAGGGGACATGCTGATTGCATGCTTGTCTCTTCATTAAAACCTTGACTGATACAGCTTTGAGACTTTTGAAAGGGTCAGCCAAAGCTTTGACTCTTTTGGAGGACATCTAACTGATCTACTTTCTAGTCACAAAGTCCACAGCTGCTTCTGGAGTTAGGCAGTGCATAAATAAGGCTTGGCATCTAGATCAGTTCAGCTGAGCGTTGCAGGGCAAGGAGCTCTGTACCTTAAAATAGGAACATAGATCTGTTTTAACAGCTGCAAAGGTTACCAGCTCCAATATAGTCACATCAAGAGCTTGTGGTTTAATCATCTGAGGAAACATTGGCATGTGATCCTTGCGTGTCACACAGATAGCTGCTTACAAGTCTTTTCAAGTAAGAGATAGTAGTATTTTCGGGTTAATTTGGGATGGTGGATATGGTGGGAAGAGGGATTACTTCTGCTCCTTTGTGCATTTCTGAGTTATCCATCCCCTCTTGTTTTATGGACAAGTAAAGCTTATATTGCTGGTTCTTTCTGTCTTCTGAGGGCTGTAGTATTTCCAGTGGATGATTAACAGAAAATCCATGTATAGTAAATCATTCTGAAGAGAACTGCCCTACTGACATCTGGGATTTTGTGTCATTCAGTCATCACTTTCTCCCAATCTTTTACCATTTTCTGACTTTTGTAGATTTAAATCAGTCTGTCTGGTCAAATGTCTATAACTGGAAATATTCCAAATAATGGCGGAAAGGTTTCTTTGTTTTCTAGTTTGTTTTATGGTCAATATATTCTTTTTTCTTTGACAGTTAACAGTTCTCCATGTGTTTAACAGTGATGCTGACATTATAGTTGGTTCTTCAGTGCTGGCTGACCTACTGAGAGCCTCTAACACAACACAGGAGGATCCTAAATAGCTCCTAAGTGTTGCAGTAAATGAGAAATGCAAAACTCTGCTTATTGCTTCTCTGGGGAGCTTCTGTCAGATAAATATGTTATTTCACTAGAATTTAGCCAGTAAACTTTTATTTCCTGGAAGCATAGGCAACATCAGGCAAGATTTAATTTCAGATCACTTCTGAGTCACAGAAGAAAGGAGGCATTATTGTTTGGAGGCCTCTCTTTTATCCATTACCCTGAAAACTTAGTCAGTTTTCATTGCAATTCTCACAGGATCTGATATACATGTACTTTGCTATCTTCTGTGTTTGTATCACCTTAACATCTGAATAAGCTTCTAAACTAAGAGCTGCCACTTTAAATTAGCTTGTCTAGAGCTCTGATTGTGCTTTTACTGTCATTAATAGGCAACAAAATGAAGATATTTCAGGTATCTTCAGAAGCGTAATGGCTCTCAGCTATGTAAGACTGGAGTTTGTTTTCAATGTAAATCTTAACCAATCAAGAAAAACTTCCACCTTTATCCGGAAATACATGATCAAAAAATATTACATGATACTTTTCTTTAGTACATAAAAACATAGAGAATGAGAAATATGATAACTTGCAATATTATACTAAAATTTAAAATCGCTCAGAAGTCCTGGAAGTCAAAACTCTGGACCTGTAGTATTGGTTGAAACTTGTACGTTGTGATGAATCTTTATAGTCTATCTATCTACATTATTACATTATCAAATATTATCCGTGCTGCAAATTTACAGACTTACACTCCTTTATGCTTACTGTTTGTCCTGTACTGCAGCACCTCAAGAAAAATCGCTACACCATTGTACTGACCAGTGCCTAGTGTGATTATATTTTACCTCTTCAGTCCTGTGTATAGCCTGATGGTATGTTATCTTTATTGTCAGTAACAAGGTAGCATCTTCATACTGCCACTGTACCAAAATGTCTTTCTTGGGAAAGGGGAGAGGCAGAGTGCAGTTTGCTGTTTAAAATAAAATAACATAATACAACATACAAAATGGAAAGAAATGAGGAAGTGATAATACTAGTAATTACAATATGTTTTTGCTAAAACTCTGCCCTTAAGAATGCTTAGGTGTAAACTTCTGCTTCTGAGAGAGTAGCACAGAGGAAAGTCTAAGCAAGAAGTGTTCTCAGACATAATAGAGGCATGTACATCAGATCTACTAATATTTAGGCTCCTGCAATAAGCAATATGAGGGAAAGCTTTACCTCAGAATCAGGATCCCTTCTGAACTGCTATTTTTAAATATATTGACTTCTAAGAGATAACAGGCAGCACAATAAATGAGAAAATGCAGCTGTCTAGGGTGGGAAGAAGTAGCTGGGAAGAAAAGTGATGCATTGGTCATGCTGTATTTAGAACAGCTGCTGCTATCCAATGTCTAATTATGTTACTTAATTTTGAGGAGGGGGAACTTTCCTTCTGTATGAGTAAGCAAGGTTTGCCCTTAAATACATTTCTATCTATGAGGTGGTTGACAGATGAGGCCCATAGGTGTTCATCCAGACCAAACAGACTATGGGACAAGACAACTGACTATCTGAACAGCCTCCAACAATCTGCACCCTTGCACACGTGGCTAGAAGTGATGTTTACATATTCAACACTTGCTGAATTGCTATTCCTTAGGCTTCTTGTTTAAAATATTGCAAACCTAGTTTTAAAAGACAGAGAAACACACAATCTTTCTGCTGTTTGATTGCTATGAATAACACCTGTAGTACTGTAAAAATTTGCTATTATTTGGTGTATAAAATGCTACTAACAGTAGTAAAAGCTCCTCATATGATATGAGGGGGAGGGAGGTAAATAAGAGCATATGTGCCCCTAAAATTTATGTCTCACACATTTGGATATATGCTTTGAAAACTTCAATTACTGCATAATTCAAAATTTGTAGCATGGGAAACTGAGTGATTTGTGTCTGTATGTGTATTTATGTGCTATGGTTATAAAGCTTGAGCTGAATGCTCTGTTTAATCTTTTCAGTTTATAAGTTAGTGCATTTGATAAGTCTTCTTGCTGACATTTTATCTGGCACGTGGCTGAGCTCACACATTGCTGTGTCAGTAGCATGAAAAAGATGTACAGAAAGATCTTACAGAAAGATGTAAACAATGGTATCTGCCTGCACAGCATGCTTGCCCACAGTGGCAATGAGTCAATATGTGTTAGCTATATATGGGATTTATTCTTCCAGTTAACTTCATACTTATTAATCTTTTAATTTATAGATAGATTATTGGTTTAAAGCAACTCTTTATAGAAAAGAATTATCTTGTCTTATTGACACTGAATTGTTTGAGAATTCTTTAATGGTGTTTTTCTCAGGAAGACTTTGTTCCAGCAAATATTTACATCTACAGAGGAAATTGTACAGTTTCCTCTGCAATGATATTGTATTACAATACACAGTATATTAGTTTATACTAATAAAGTAATGCTAGAGTACTAAAATACCAGGATTCAGAATCTATGTTACAGCTTTATCACTCAGTATAGTCCTTTCATGAGCTGGCATTTACAGAAACTTTGTTTTCTCTCTTGTCATTGGTGCACAATACCTAGAGGTCATTCACCAAAGAGTGTTTGAATGGCACTTGTAGTCTGTCTACAAGTCACCAGATTTGGGTTCTTCCATGGTACTGAGTGAACAGCGTGTAGTGCCAAGCCATCCTGGCCTCTTGGCTGTCTACCAAAGTGGCAATAAACGCCTTCTCAAGTAGAGACAGCTTGGGTCATCTGGGATTAATGAAAGCTTTAAATTTGATTCATAAATAAATATCAACTATGCGTGATATCCATCTCCATCTGCAAGAACCTTTTTTGTATATTGAGTGTTTTCCTTCCTCAAGAGTAAAGCTGTTGCACACTTTTTTTCTTTAAACTCATTTCTTTCTTTAAGGTTTGGTTACCATATGATCCAAAGCACTACACTATGAATTATCAATTCCTAATATAGCTCTAATTACATGGTGCTCATACATCCCTCGACAAAGTCTGATATCAGGTAATTATGCTGTAGGGGGCAAATATTATTAATTGCTTGTTTGCAAAGAGATTATTACTCCTCATGGTATTATGAAGCTGTTATTATTGTAAGAAAGAAACGACTTGAAATCAAACATGTTCAAACCTCTTCAGCACATTTTGATCCTAGAAAATGGGGTAGAATTGCAAGGCATTACACTACTACTTCTTTTAATCATGTATCATTGCCATCTTGCCATGAAAAACAAGCATCCTATGACAAACCTATAACCTACAAAACATGAACAAGCAGGAAGTAACTTTGAGTATTTTGCAAGTAAACGAAGAATAAAAATGGGCATAATTATGCTAATCAGAAAGTCAATCTCAAAACAATTTCTAAAGCAGTGAAGGCATCAAGCCAAATGCCTAGAGTAATACTTGCATTTACCAAGAAAGCACAAGACACCAGAAAAATGTATTAATACAGCAATGGCTACAGAAGCAAATTGTTCTCATAGGTGGCAACACTAATTCCTTTCAACAGTTTGGTCAGGGAATATATAAAGAAAAGAAACCCCTTAAGCCCGTAGTGAAGTTTCATGGTCTTTACTAACATATTTACTAACTATGATAATTTACTTAAGTTTTCTATATATTAACAATAAGACTTCAAAAAGTAAAATACAGTTGAATGCAACTTAAAGTTTTATGCAAAATTATATATGGGAAAGATGTTAGTTTTCTCGATGAATGGCACTCCTGTTATGTTCTCAGTATTTCTTATCATTTCTTGATACTGGAACACTCTGCAAACAGGAATATTGAAGCAGTATAAGAAAGAGTGCAGATATTTTTTTTATTCACTGGCATTTGTTTTCAATTGTCTAAATCTAAAGACAAGGAGAGGAAGCTCCTGCCCCAAATCACAGGAAGGCTAACAATACATTATCAAACAATTACTATCTGGCAGAAACGTGGGGAATGTTTTGTAAAGCGGGACCTGTGGCCGCAGCTCCAGCTCAGCCCAGAGCAGCCGATGACCTCGGTAGGTATTCCTGCTCTGACCGCGAGAGGGCAGCCTGTGCCCAGTAAATCATTGCATGAAGCCTGAACTCAGCTTTGGAAGAATTTGGGGTTGGGGGGGGGAGTTTAATTATTCTGCTTCATTTTAATTACAACTTTGTGGAGATTAAAAATTAAGCTGTTTAAAAAGCGTACTGTAGTGCAATGTCCAAGTTGTTTGAGGCCATTTTAAGACCTACTGTACAAATTTCTCAGTATAGCCTTTCACTTAGTTCTTGTATCGTTTCAGTAACATATGCTTATTTCCTGTACCAAGAGTAAATAATCTGCATTTAAAAGATGCTATATCTTTTAAGTCAGTTCCTTAATTGCAGATTTTTTTATTTATTCAGGAAAAACAAGGTAGGTCATTTAGTGTTACCCTCTTAGAGCAGCTTTCTAACGGAAATGTGTCGCTACTAACTTTCCAAATTTTAGATACTATTTCCTTCATCAGTAGGACATCAGATAAATCTTCTGTACGTGAGCTCAGTTTTGCTGTCTGTAAAACAAATATTTCAACTTTAGAGGTGTAAACTGTGGAGTACAGCTGTATATTACAAAAGCATACTGTGCCAGTTTTTTTTAAAGCAACCGCCTTTCCCCTTTGATATTGCCATCGTGCCTGTCAGCCATGCATTTACAGGCCTGAGCATTCAATGGGAACTGCTGCAGGTTCAGCACTTTTGAGAAACAGCTTACTTAGAAGTCTAAAGTTGGATTTAGAAGCTTAACATTTTTGGGAAACTTGTTATGTTTTCATAACAAGTTATGAAAATCCTCATAACTCGTTGTTAAGGCAAATATCTATCCAGTATATTTATGCTGCGACCAGTTTAGATTTTTTTACTTCTATTCTGGATAACTAATCCTGGTTAAGGAAGGCTTTCCTTAACTCAGGGTGAGAGAACTGTCAGAATCCCTCTCAACCCCATTTCTGTAACAGACAGCACAGTGTTATTCAAATCAAGTTGTAGGCCTGGTAATTCTACCTAGGTATCCAGAAAATTACCTAGGGAGGGAAGAAAGTTAAATCACAACCAGACTGAAGGACATATATAAAAATAATGCACCCTACTCACTTCTTTCATAAAGGAATTGAGTCAAAATAAACTGTGTATATTACTCTTGAATTCCATGAAACCATAACATCAAATGTTTCTTTATTTATCACAGCGTAATTTGAGTCATTTACACAAGGGGTGAGTTCAAGATCATGTATTCGTCAGTCAGACTAACTTTATTTTTCACTTCAGCTTGTATTTTTGGTCTTTACATGTAAGAGAAGGGCAGCAGTCCAAAATATACTTGAAAAGAACTGGCATTAGCTCTGACTTTGTCCTATCTGTTGAACAAACATAAGTTAATTTATCCTTGAACCTAGAAACTGGATGCAGTCTAGAACAAAACAGAAAAGGCATGTTTTAGTAGTTATGTTCTGCCTGACTAACAGAGATCAGGAGACTAGGCCAAACAGTGGAAATTATAAAAGATTTCCAATTGTGAACAATAAGCTTACAACAAACAGTGGAGAAAAAATTTCCAAGAGGAAATGTAAAATAATCTGACACATCCTTGGGTTAGCTGGTAAACTACAGAAGTGGAGAACAAATACTAAAATTCAAGCCAGAAATACAATATCCACCACATCCTTCCTTTTCTTACCCCGCTTCCCCCTCCCCTCTCATCAGATTACAAGAACAGTGCTTTGTTTAAGACAACATCCTCTTCTGAGAGCTATATGTGCTCTTTGAAATGTGCAATGTGCACCACAGTTTCACAGTCAATCTGAGCTGTAGAATCAAAGCTTTTTTCTCTCCTGGCCCCTACTAGTATTTCAAGCTAGCAATGAAAGTGAAAACTAATAAAATACCTTTATATTTTCAGACTGCTTAAAGTAGTGGAGCTAAGACATGTACTCTAAGCTCTGAGAACCTAAAGCTAACTTTAACTTGTTATCAGTAATATCCTATAATCCTTAGTCCTTTTATTTCTGTATGTAACACAAATAGCAATTGTTATGTCCCAGCTGGCTGCAAATGGAGAATGATCATGCACTAAAAGCATACTGAAAATGGGGGAACTGGGTAGAAGAGTTTAAACATACTATCTGTACATACAACAAGAAAATATCACTAGTTGTGACATTCACTTTCTGTTAGCATTTCACAAATTTCCTCTACACCTGTATCACAGTACTGCAGAAGTCAGCAATGAAAAATTTAGCTTCCTTGCCAGAACATACAACATCTCATGTATTACAGAATATATCAACATCTCAGATTCACAGAGTGGTTGAGGCTGGAGAAGACCTCTGGAGGTCATTTGGTCAAATTTCCCTGCTCAAGACCCACCTGCCCAAAACCATGTTCAGATGGCTTTTACATATTTCCAAGGATGAAGACTCCAAAACCTCCTTAAGCAACCTGTGTCAGTGCTCAGTCACTGTCACAGTGAAAAAGTATTTCCTAATATTCACCTGGAACCTCGGTTTCAGTTTGTGCCTCTTGTCCTGTCAGTGAGCACCACTGAAAAGAGCCTGGCTCCGTCCCTTTTGCATCCTCCTTTCAGGTATTTATATACTTTGGTAAAATCCCTCTGTACAACACATAGCTGCAGATAACATAAAATTCAAAACTTGACTGAAGATATTGATGAGCACCATTAACACGTTGATTGCTCTTGCTATCTGCAAGTTAAATAAGGCAATTAATGCTGTGGTGTTATGGCTAAAGCCTAACACAGCTAATAGACAAATGCCATTTAGTTCATACTTGGTGTGAAAAGCCTGTGCAGCTGCAGCCACACTGAGCTCAAGTTATAACACTCAGTATTCATCTGAAACTTTTTACTTCTGAAAGTGTAGGTCAAGAGAGCTGCTTTAGGTACCCCACAAAATACCCTACTCTGAAATTCTAGCATTAATTTGAATTTAGTAATGATTCCACCTGTTTTGAAGAAGATTCAATTAAAATTAGGCATAGTATTTTAAGTTCCCCAAAAAGAGTATAAAGTCAGCAAACTTGGTTTATTGAATGGATTTTTTTAAGTTTTGTCCATTTCAGCTGGGTTTGGTAACAGCTGGAGGGGAAAAAAAAAAAAGAAAAAAAAAAAGGAAAAACCCTTCATCCTTTATGTCTCGATTTTATCTGATTTTTAACATATAGTCAACCAATTTTTCTCCAAATCAGTATCTAGGGCTTCTCATGAAATACTGTTGGGTTTTGAATATTCTCGGAAATTCACTTTTTGAATTAATCACTAGGAAGGATCTTATTGTTTTGTGGTATTCTGAAATACTTTACGCTGTATTGTTTTCATGAAGAACTGTGTTCATCACAGCAGCAACTGCAGGCAGCAGTTGGTTATTCTTTTTTTTTCAGCCTCTTCTGGTGTCATTAGATCATTATGTTTTCAGGACTGTGGTACTTTGCAAGTTGCATGGTTCTGGCCACTCTGTTCAGAGCAGTCCCAGAAGGTATTAGACAAGAACTTTGAAAAAGCTTTTCTGTGACTCAGCTAAGCCTATACTGTAATGGATCCTGATAACCATGTTGGTCCATCCTGAAGAAAACCTGCTTGATTGATAGCCAACCTCAGGCATTTAAGAGAAAGAGGATATGTTCCATTAATCTATCACCTCCTTCAGTTGAGTCAGTGGCAGAAATCTTTGTTATGGTGCTTTACAAAGTCAGTGTTGTAGCAGCTATATCATTTTTCTTATAAGCAAATCTTGCTTTTTTCCTGTGGTTACTTCTCTCCTGCCTTTGAACAGCATGTAGAAGTTCAGTGACATTTCCACAAGGCCAACCCCTTCCTCATTTGCCCCATCCTCTAAACTTGGGGAAAAAGGGATGCTCCTTGCTGCCATTGAAGCACTGCTGGAAAGCGCCTGGATAGGACATCCCTTACAAGAGGATTCAGGACTTGGCACCCCTGCCAAGGTACTCTGCTACACCTGTATGTAACAGTGACCTCACATTTCTCAGCAGCCTCAGAACACCTGCAACACACGCTCTGCATGTGTACCACTCTCAGGGATTTTCCCCTACCTTGGCCTGCACTGCAGAGTTAAACAGGGAAATCCCGGTCACTCCTTACAGCTCTCCCTGCAGATGTGCATCACCTGGTCTAACCCAGCTTCAGACAGAGGCTGATAAAATGTAGGGAAAAACTCCGGAACACCTTGTCCTGAAGCTCCAGAGCACTCAGATTGCTGTTTCCCTTAGTACTTTGGGAAGTTGATGATAGAATCTTATTAGGCAAGAAAGAGGGTTCAGTGTCCTCTGGACTATATGTTTGCCAAAAAAATTTGTAAGAAATCAACCGGGCTGGAGGGGCTTATCATGGCATCTTCAGGGGATTCCAGCCAAAACGCAAGCTTAGTTGTAAGAATTGTTTAGACAGAGCAGCAGCTTGGCAACTCAGGCTTCTCTCAAAAACACTATGCAATAAGCTATAATAATTGTTCAATCAAAGTCATATTAACCTGTTCTTTAATCCCAGCAGAAGGAACACAGTCCATTTTCCTGAGTGAAATTCAGTTACTTTTTTAATTTTGCAGCTGAGGTGAGATTTGTGTTCAACCAGAGAGGTGCAGAGGCCAGAGGAGCTGGGTTAAATTACCATTATAAAAACGATAGAGAAAAGAAATTATTAGAAAAGTGGCCAAACAACATTTTTTTCTGATTTTGTTATTTTTCAGTTCCTCTGATGTTTCATCTTAACAGTTTTTCTGTTAGGGTATCATAACAATTGTTTTAGTCATCAGTAGTGAATACCAGAAGGATGTGCATTAACACTCTTCCAAGTGATGTGTAGCATTTCTCTTGTTCACATGCATTCTGGTAATGTACTAATGAACTTTGAAACGTTTTCAAATATCTGTACAAGTCATTATTTCTATGAAAATTTATCATAGAATCATAGCATGTGTTGGGTCAGAAAGGACCTTAAAATCGTCTAGTTATAATCTTTATCCTAAATTAGAGTGCTCCCGAGCTCATCCCTCATTTATCTTGACTATAAAAAGGAATCTCAGTCGCCTTAGTCCAATGCCCGCGCAAAGTGACACTTCCAACAACAGCGCTACTTTCCCCCGTCAGCCATGCTGCGGAGGAGGCGGCCGTGTCCCCCGCAGTTTTCCCGCTGTAATTTGGGAACGCTCCTGCTCCGCTCGGCGCAGTACGGGGCCGGGGCCAGGGGCTGCCCTCGGGGCTCCTGCAGCCCCACTGGGGCTGTGAACACCTGACAACATTCAGCGCCCCGCGAAGATATGATTAAACTCCCGCTCTAAGCCAGGGCCTCCACCCGGCCGCGGATAGGCAGAACGGAGGCGCAGCGCCCAGTGCGGCCGTGGCCTCATCCCCGGCCCCGGCCGTGACCCCGGCCCGGGCAGGCGGGCGGGGCGGAGGTGGGGCGGCCCGGGCAGGCCCGGCGGGCGGAGCGGAGCGGAGCGGAGCGGGCCCGCTCCGGAAGAGGGAGGGAGCGGAGCGGCGGCGGCCGGGCGGCAGCGGGATGGCAGCGCGGGGCTCCGCGGGGGATGTCGCGCTCCACCGTGCGGCCGAGCAGTGGCTGCTCTGGGATAAGGTGAGGGGCGGCGGCTCCGGCCAGGCAGGGCTGGTTGGGCGGGGGGCGGTGGGGGCGCAGGCTGGAGAAGGGTCAGGAGGCGCGGCTCTTGCATGGTGCCGATCTGGGGTGCGGTGAAAGCACCCGTTTGCTCCTTTGTCTCTGCTCTCAGAGCTCTCTGACAAAGGGGTGCTCTCTCTCTACCCCTCCATCCACAGGCGCAGGTGAGGCTGCGGGCCCCCGCCGCTGCCGCCCCCTGCCCGGTGCGCCCCGCTTTCGTGTAGAAACGCCCCGGCTGGTCTCTCAGTGTGGCTTTGAGCTGTACTGAACGTCTCTTTCATAAAGGCCTGCATTGTTCCGAACCGCTTCAGTCACACGGCAGTTGATGGACTTAAATTATTAAAGACCAGCGTACATTGCTGTGTTACGTGTCTCTCAGTGTTAACTTCCTGGTACTTTCAAATTTTTGTTTACTAAAATATTGATCCCAAAAGACATGTGGGCTCACTTCAAAAACACTTGGAAATGCAGAGGCTGTCAGTCCTGGTTTTTTCAGGTGTTGTTTCCCTTCCTGTTGAGACTTATCTTTGATTTTGGTTTTGACAACACTCTATGCAGAAGTAAAATCTTCTGTGTGTTTCTGTTTTCCACATACCTAAAGATACATCTTGTCATAGTGGTGTTCTGGAAGTGGTCATGTAGTTGCTTGTTGCTGGAGGTCCCACTGAGATGCAGGCCTCTGTTGGCACATTTGGTTTGAGTTTTTTATGTCCCTCTTCATATAATCTTTCCATTTGGCTGTATTGGAACACACTGGCCGTTGCCCTCCTTCAGTCACTAACATGACTCCCCTGGGCTGAGCACTCAACAATGCTCTCTGAGTTTTGTGCAGCACACACACCTGTTTGGTAAGGCATCTGCTTATTTCAAAAATATCAGTGGAAACCTATAATAATTATTTTTTTAGTATTCTTTCCAAGTTCTAAAGGACATCATTAGAAGCACCTCGAGCTTGTCGTGATTGTTCATTAAAGGTCAGTCAATTGTTTGACTGACTAATTACCCAGTTCTGGTTTTATTAATGATAGAGCTGACCCAAACCAGTCATCTTTTCCGAAATGCTAATGTATCATGTCAAATGACAATAAGCTTTTGTGCCTTTTTTTCCCGGTTTAATTGATTTTGAGGAAAATAGTTTGGGTTTAGAGCCTCTTATTTACCTAACTTCCCTGACCAGCATTAGTTATATTCCTGTCTTCTGTGTAATAATTTGCTTTTCAACTGGTTATTCGGATTATTTTATTAAACCCTTGGGAAATCTAATGCAGTACCCCTTACAGCATCTTTACTTTTGAAAGTTTAGCCCTCTGTTAACACTTGCATCTCTGACTCAGTAATAATTGACTAGTATGCAATACCCATTGCTGATTGCTCAAAAATGATGAGGTATTTTAATTTCTCAGGGAGCTGTTGCATGTTTCTATTGAGCAACAGAAGAATCAGATATAACCCTTGTCCATTTACTCTGATATAAAAAAAAGTTCCTTTTTGACATGCAGAGATAGGTTAATATTTAATGATGATACGCCCCATTTTTCTTAGAAAATAATTGTCTGCAAGAGCAAGCCTTTATGGCTGATGGTGGCCCTGCTGACCTAACTGGAAGTTTCTACCTACACTACAATTACTGTGCTTGTTACCAGGCTGTTTTCATCACTCTGTTCGTTACAGTAATAGCATTTTTTTCATTCTTTCTATTATCAATCATAGAATTATGAATGGAAGGTAGCTTCTGGTTTTAGTAAAAACAAAATCTGTTTAGTCAGAAGTTTTTCCTCTCCTGTAAAACCTTATGGGTCTCCTCTACTGATGATAACTCTTTGAGCCTTCCTGTAGTGTAGATTAAAGTAAATAACTCGAATGTTTCCAGGTGATGTTCAAGCTAATTGCACTAGTGGATATTAACCTGGTATTAAATCACCTGCCACTGTATTCACAGAAAATGGTACTCACATACTCACATCGGGTTTAATTTGAAAGCAGAAAGAGTGTAACCTGGGAGAATCGATAAGAAAGGAAAAAGCCAGCACTTCATCCTTCTGATACGATTTGGTCTTTCTTTGGTAGAGATGCTGTGAAGAGTTTGTTTAAGCAGAAGAAAAAGCCAAAATCAAGATTAGTTTTTTACCTAGCTGTGTACAATGGCGTCGTAACATTCTTCACACACACACACTCTCACAAAAAAAAAAAAAGGCAGATTCTTAGGAGAATATAGCCGTAAACAATTATAACAGTACTTCAGTACTTCTGGAAAAATCCTTCTGCTATATTAAACAGCCTTGACCTGGCTTTTGCCATTATTTGGTGTGGGATGGAGGCAGGCAGTGGGGATCAACTAAATTAATGCAACTAAGTTTTCTTTAGAAAATTATATGGACTGAAACTCTTAGAACTTGGGCAGCCACCTGGATATGTACATTTAACCAGACTTAAAAAGCTGGAGGAGCCCTCTAGTTTCACAGTAGATACCAAACCTGGGAAATTCCTCTAACAATAACAAACAAAAAACTCCTTGGCTGTGAGAGCTGCAGGATGCTCCCGATGTCCTTCTGCATTGGCATTACAGCTTCTAGTCTGTCAAACACCTATAGAAATGTGTGCAGTATCTACCTAAAAACATGCTCATTTCGGTATTGATATGACTTGTGTGCACAAAGCTCACCCAGAGGAATTAAAAGGTGACTGGACAGTGTACAAAACTGGATGCAAATGGTGTCATTCAGGCTTTACCTTTGAGACATAGGCCTGATGTTAAATCAAAAACTTGACGTCAACTTGTAAACAGCCTAAACTCAGTTATGCTGCCCTATATATTCCATAACATAGACTTATATTTATTCTTACAGAATGTAATTACTCAATAATAATAGATAATTGCGTCAAGCTTCCTATGAGGGAGTGTCAGTTACAACATTCTTGGACTAGTAAACTGGTAATTTTTGCACTGGAAATCAGTAATTCTGGGGTACCTAATTGTTTATTGCACTCAAGAAGCTGGATTTCTTTTTTGTTTTTAATTCTTTAGATTATTCTCCATGGTGCAGTTTGCTCATCACCAAAGGCTCTTTAGCTTTTTCAGTATGTAGTTAAACTATGTTGTTTGTCCTGTGGCAGTGGGTGCACAAGTTGGTGGTTAGGACAGCCTGATTCTGGTCTCAGTTTGATGTGCAGAATGTTTATACCTTTGTATGCAAACTTACATACCTACTACTCTGTGTGTTCTGAAGCTGCAGAAGATACATGGTTTTACATTTAATTTTTTTTTTTCCTTTTTGCCTAGAATGATATGCTTTCCCTTGCTGTAATCGTACCTAGGTCATCCAGGAAATAGTAAAGTCTGTGACTTTTATGAGTTCATTTAATTGCCTAGAAATCAGAGTTTGTGTCCCTTTGGAAATTATAATCTTTGTGCTCCAGAGTAAGGTGGAGTACTCATGCAGTGAGTAACCTGCTGCCTCTACAGATAATCCTGTTGTCAGGAGTCTGCCACCTGCCATCTGTCCTCTTGGCTCATCAGTTCTCCAGAAATCTAATACTGAATTTCACAAGTCTCATATTATTGCTTTGAGAAGTTGAGGCATACAGGATTTTGCTAATTCCCTAAGTCTGGAAACAAAAAGAGTAATTAACAACAGAGAATCTGTGGAAGCAATATACCAATAAAAGCAGTGAAAGTTAGAAACTCCTCACTGTTCTCGGGTGGTCTGGCATGGCCTTTTTGTTGCCACTCTTGAGTTATTTTATTTAAGAATTTGGCTGTAGTTTCTAGGCTTTCATCCTGGGGTTGTGCTTATTTTTACAAGTGTTACTTGGAAATACGTTGGAAATTCTCTTCTGCCCAGTCTGCTTAGTTTTGCTGCTACCTGTGCTAGCCAGTCTTGGGACAAGGTTATGATTTAATTTGTTTTAAACTCTACATATAGTGCTATAGAAAGAACAAATGTTTCTTAATAATTAGCTTAACTTACTTTCTTAAATGTTTAGTGTAGCTTTTGTGTTGTGATGAGGAAAAATTCTCTGAACTGTCAAAGTGCTGCTTTTTGTTTGTTTTGTTTTTAAAAATAGAAAACATTAAAATAGACATCTTGGAAATCTTTTAACGTCCCAGATTGTGAGAGATGTATATATACACAAACACACACATTGCTGTTTAGGTAGCATGTTCACTTAAGGAGATAAATCTAAAATAAGTAATACTTGAGGTTGTACTGATTTAAAATCAAAAAGACAGCAGGAGTTCTGGTGTTCTTGAAGTTCTGCGCCATGTTGTGATACTGAAACCCGGAGACTGGGACAGAAAGTCAGTTCTGTTAAAACAAACAAAACCTCATTTAGAACATCTGAATTTTGTATCAACAGAATCCAAAAACTTACACAATTGTAAAACAATTGCTTGCGGAAGGAAATGCCGGAGAACTGCAGAAATACTTTGGCTCGCGGATGGAGTTTGGCACAGCAGGGCTCAGAGCTGCCATGGGAGCAGGGATTTCCCACATGAATGACTTGACTATTATCCAGACAACCCAGGTATTGTGTTCAGCACTTTATCTCACTTAACTGGTTGTGTATATGAGTGGAAGAACCTCATTTATGGCAAGCGAATGAGTTGTCTATGGAAGTACAAGTTGTCTCCTATTCTTCCAGTTTTCAGAAGTAATTTAAATTAAAATTATTAGCTGAGTGCTAATCTCTGAAAACAAGCAGCGAGAAGCTATTAAACCATTAAAAGAAGTTACTTTGTGTATTTGATTTGCAATTTAATTTATACGCAGCTGCAGTTAAGCTCAAGTGTAGCAGTTAGTGCTGTTGTAACAACTACAAAACAACCCCAAGGGCAACCAACATTTGGCTGAGCTTTGCGTGTGCCGGACATGGATTTACATAAAAGCAGTGAAGGTCTGTATACATACATGGATCCTAAAGTAGATCTACTTGGGAAAAAACCCACAACCCTGAATAACTGCAGTCTGGAGTCATGGTGTATCATGTCCTAAAGAGATGTCATTTTTAACGGTGACATTTGGTTAAAAACCTGAAATGCTGGCCAGCTGTTCTCTTCCTCATGTGAGACCTAAGGCAGCTGAATCATTTCTCAAATCCTGCGATTTGGACTAATTGTGTTACCTCTTCCTTTTTGGAGTTGATTCTGATATTTTTAAAAGTACTTAAGTGCTGTCCAGGTTTGCAATATTGATTTGAAAGTTTCTGAGTTTCTTGGTGTTTATTGGTCCTGGACAAGCTGAATCCCAGAGCAGTTCAATGAGATGTTGTGTGTGCTCAGCTTCCTAAGACATCAGCATCTTAGCAATTAGCTTAATGTGATGATAAATTAAACATCAAGATTGGGTTAATGAGGTGGATTTATTGTTGTCTTTAGGGATTTTGCAGCTATCTTGAGAAGAATTTCAGTGACCTGAAAAAGAGAGGAGTTGTGATTGGGTTTGATGCTCGTGCTCATCTTTCCAGTGGAGGTAGTAGCAAAAGGTACTTCTTAGGTTTTGTATTTAGTATTTTGTAGATACCTTGTGTGATCCATGATGGATTTATATCTACTTCAACTGTGTTTTCTTTCTGTAAAGTGAATTAATGTGTGGGATTTACAGTATTCTTACATACTGGTGATGCCAAAGCAGTTCTTAGAGTTGTGCTTTGTCTATTGGAAATAATGAGGGAACACATTTAAATTGGGTCTGTATAATAAGTGAGATATATTGCTAAGTGGTGGTGTTTGTTATTGGGATTTTACAATTGCATTGGGGTAGGAGGGAAAGCTGTGAATTTTAGGAAACTAACTGATAAGAAAATGAATATATTCACTAGGTATCTTTCTGTTTAGGTTTGCAAGACTTGCTGCCAATACCTTCATCAGTCAGGGAGTTCCAGTTTATCTATTCTCTGATATAATACCAACTCCTTTTGTGGTAGGTTTTTCTCTTATATCTTTCTATGTACTTTATCTGCTTTAAATATAAACAAATTCTGTCAGATACCTTGCATTACTTAAATTAAGGATGACTACACAAACCAGTTCTTACTTTTTAAGCTCTTCCTGCAGAGGGTCTTGTACTTATTTAGCTATGTATAATTTACAACGTCCATAGCAAGAGAAGGGAGAATGTGGAATGTCAGCAGATTGCTGTGGAGTCTGAAACATACACTCACATTTGGCTGGATTTTTTATTTTTTTTTTTAAGGGGAAGAGGGGCAAGGCAGGTATTGAATCCAGAATTGCAAGTTGTTGGAGTACAGTGATGTTTTGCCAGAAGGGTTATTGGATTGTGGCCACGATGCCCCGATGCCCCCATCAGAACACCAGGTGTCTCCAGAGCAATACAGAAAAGCTCTACTCTAGGCCTTTGTACTAAAAACAATAATTTCTCCCTGTACCAGGTGCTATAGTGAGCATTGCAAACAGAGCACAGACTTTCTACATAGCAGTCTTATATTGATACAGTTTTTTGTAGATTTAGGGTTAAATTCTTCATAGCGCAACTTGAAGTGGTGTTGCAAGACCTGCAGTTGATTGCATTTCACTGTTAAATAAAGAGCTAGGAGTAAACACAGATTGGACCAGTGTTCATGAACAATGCTTTATTTTTAATTAACTCCATCTGTTTTGAGCTAATTTATAAGAGCTTTCTCCAAAACAATTCTCTTCTGACCCCAGATGGAGTAGTTGCTCCCCAGGCTGCTCCCAAAATACAGTGTGGATGAGACTGCTTGAGCTGCAGTTCTCTGCCCCATGCTGACTTCTGTCATTACCCCAACAAATTTGGCACCCTCTAAGGCCTCGGGTACCTCAAGTCATTCTACAGTAGGCAACACATGCATCTGCCTTCCTTCTGGAAATAAACTACCCTAGAGATTCACAAAGCATCTGGAACAACATTAATAACAGAGAAATGGAAAAATGCACAAGCAAAAACAAGGGCTGAAGTTGTGCCATGTGGAGTCTAGTGGAGCAAGTATTATTTAGCTTCTCCTTTAGGGAGTCAGTGTGTAGGAATCACATCCTGACTTTCTTTTTATTCAGCACTATGGAAGTTTTCTATATGCATGACAAGAAATAATGTATAATATGTTGCACATTCTACTTCAAGTAACTTTCTCTTGTTACAGCCATACACAGTAACTCATCTGAAGCTTTGTGCTGGAATTATGGTTACTGCTTCACATAATCCCAAACAAGACAATGGTTATAAGGTATTCCAATGTGATCTATTTTCTGGCTCTTTTTTTTTTCCCATGTAGAGAAACTAATGCAATTGTGTATAGCTCCTATCATGGTATAGACTAAATTAATTACTAGTCTCTCTATCTCACTTATCTTTTCTATGTATTTAAAGCTAGTATTGTGTTAGACTAATAATATAATTAAAATCTTTGCCCTAGAAAGCAGGATGCCATTATAATCTGCTATCCACTAGAAAAAACACAGCTGAGTTGCCTGTGCACCAGTCATTCAATAGCTGGGCAGTCATATACAGACTGTTTCCAAAATACAAAAATGGAAGTTTTCTCAGTAAATGACTGGGTCTTGTTTTGTGTTTCATTATGCATCTTGATATCTTTTGATAAAATTAAACTGCCTTTTTTTTTTTTTTTTGATATAATAAAAATGGGATGTGAGAAGAAACACTGAGAATATGAACAGAATACTTTGGGTAAACCTAAGCCTAATTTACTGTAATGCTAGTGAATGTACTGCACCTTAACCAACAAAAAACATAACAAAACTATCTTACAAGATTAATGATCAAATAATCACTTACCTATTTTTTATTTAGGTTTACTGGGAGAACGGTGCTCAGATCATTTCCCCTCATGACAAAGGAATTTCTCAGGCTATTGAGGAAAACCAAGAGCCGTGGCCTCAGGCATGGGATGACAAACTGATTGACAGCAGCCCACTGCTTCATGATCCGTATGCTATGGTCAATAAGGAGTATTTCAAAGACATACAGAAACAGTGCTTTTACAGGTGACTGGTGTTAATTCCTTTAAGAATACAGGCTATTCCATCTAGCATGTTAGCAAGGCAGTTTAAATGGATGGAAGTGAGGATGGCCACAATCCTGCCATGACCTGGTTCTGCCTGTGTTTTTTGTCATCTCTTGTGGTAGCACTGGCACCTGTGTAGTGGTGTAGTAAGCCAGTTCATAAAGCTGTCCTGGCAGAAGTCTAACCCAGCAAAGTGAGCAAATTTCTGATGATATCTCCCTGTATATTCATGGCCATGCATCACCCAAGTGCCACATCAAGACTGGGGCTGCCGGAGGTGAGTTGGCATGGACAGCCCACCTGCCTTAAAACAAGGCTCTGAGAGAGATGGTGAACCAGGCTGTTAAGCCAGCTCTGGATGAAGATGGTCTTGCTCTGTCATTCCAGCCTTGCTTGTGCTCCTGGTAGCCTTGGGTGCCTTACAACAGCCTACTCCCATCACTTGCTCAGTAAAATCTTTAGTAAAATGAAGTGGATGTTTCTTCTGGTGATTAATGGTTAGAATTGATTTATGTAGTAGATGAGTATCAACCTTTTAGATCTGCTTATTTTGTATAGAAATTTTAACCGCCAGAAACCATGTTTTTACTCTTGCTGAAAACAGTCAGGGGTTACTAGAAAGCTGGGGTTATTGCACTGCTTTTTCAGAATTGGAATTAAATGTCTCCTTAGGAGTTTGCATGATTTTAGGTATGCCCAATGCTTTTTATTTCCTAAAAATGAGTGTGCTCAAATTGGACAGGCTGCTGTTGACTCACTGTGTTCACAGTCTTTGGAGGTGGTTTAAATGCTAGAGCTGAGGATGAAGAGTCTCTTTAGTCAGTTGTATTTACTTTTCACTCGCCTTCTTTGGGATGTGTAGAGTGTACTGTCTTTCTTACTCCAGTGATTTGTACATACCGGGATATTGGATGCCAAGAGTGACTCACATCACTGAAAAATTAGGCTAAGCTGATTTTCAAGCCATTGCTTTAAAAATCTGACCTCCTTTAATTCATAATTTTAATGGTGATATAGAATACTGAGTTGTATCTGTTCCCAAACATAGTTTTGTGCAGAACAGTCTTCCATGTCCAAGTTTACTGTTAACCTGTTTTATTTCAGGAATATAAACAAGGAAACAAACCTGAAATTTGTTCATACTTCTGTGCATGGCGTAGGACATAAATTTGTGCAGCTGGCATTCAAGGCATTTGACCTTAGCCCTCCTTTTGCTGTTCCGGAGCAGAAAGATCCTGATCCAGACTTTCCCACAGTGAAGTATCCAAATCCTGAAGAAGGCAAAGGTGTTCTGGTAAGTAGGTTTGGTTTTTTTTTAAGTAGCTGTGATGTCTTTCAGTGTTTTCCTTTTTGCCAGAAGTCACAGCTGTAGATATTGGTGGAAGGTCTGTTTTTAATCTGTTTCATAGCCTTACATTTAGTGAAGAGTTAGCTGTTATCCTTTCATTGACATTACCCTCTTTCAACCAGTCAGGTAGCAATTAGCCTTAACTTTCAACTACTTTGTTGTGAGCTCTAACAGAATGGGCAGGATCTGCACATGGGACAAAGTGATAGCTAATTTTATAAATTAAAATAATAATAAAAATCTTCTCAATTGTTTTTAGAGGGCTTCTACTCTTTTGTTCTGACACAACACTGGAGAGGGGGGCAGGAGAACTCCTGACAGGTGGTTAGAGTTTCTACTACTATTTCTATTACACTTTGTTATTGAAGGATCCCATTAAATCTTCTTAATTTTTTTAAGCTTTTAAGTTGGACTACAGACGTGGAATGATGTAGGTAAAGTTAAATGTCCTGACTATGTTCTTCTGCTGCCAGGCTAGAAGTTTTTGGGTTTTTTGAGAGACACATAATGATTTGGAGTGTTTGAGATTAAATAAATTGGGAAATTTATTTGGGAAATTTAAAACCTATAAAGAAAGTGAAAATATTATTTGGGAATATTAACGCTCATCTGGTCCTGCTTGCTACTCTTCCAGACATTGTCTTTTGCTTTGGCTGAAAAAGATGGGGCAAGAATCATTTTAGCAAATGATCCTGATGCTGATCGACTGGCAGTGGCAGAGAAACAAGAGAGGTATGGTAGTAAGTAATGCAAACTGTTGTCATTTTTTACTCCCAAGGTTAGGCTCATTTGGAGAATTCTTGCTACTTGTGTTGCAGAGGAAGAGTAGTCACAATAGTAATTTTTTGGATTTAAAACAGACAGAAATGTGAGAAGACTGTATGAAGCAGACCACAGTAGGGGCAGGATGTGAAATAATGATCAATATTAGACAGTGTACAAAAGCCTGAATAAGTAGTTGACACTTGCTGTAGTTGAAGCATGCACAGAAGCATGGGAATTGTTGTTACTGTGCTATACCTTTTCAAAGGTAGGTTTCCATTTAGATTTTTTTTGCGTAAGACTGATAAACATTTTTTCATTCTAGGTTTATTAAACAATAACTTGGATTCAGGAGAATCTGTATAGTCCCAGATAATACTCTTTAGTATGAGTGCCTTCTTTCTCAAATCTTGTTAAATCAAACATTTTACTGATCATTAGATGATTTGTGCTTCTCTTGCTCAGTTTCCCACTTCTTTACATAATGTTATGTATTTGCATTTCACCTTAAGGTTTTTCACAGTTTAGTACTTCTCAGTATAGTCATTCATACTCTCCCCTTCAAGGACCACCTATATGTACATTATTTATATTTGCATACCCAGTCAAAGAAGGGGATCACAAAACGTAAACTTGCTCACTTAAAGGCTTACAATAAGTTGTTCATATTTGTGAAGTGTAACCTATAGTTCTGACTCAATATGGCTGTCCCCTTATTTCATGCCTTCTGATATCCTGTACTTCTACAATTGTTTATATTTCCATATTGAGGTTTTATCTAGTTCTAGCACTTGGCATCATACCTACAGATAGTAGTGTTTCTCCTTTATCTACCTTGATAAGGCAGAAACTAATCTGAGCAGTTATAAACTGTAAATCCTTAGTAAAAATAAGCTTCAATGTTTTCAGCTTAGAGAGGAGCAGAAAAAAAATCTGCTGCTGGGCCAGCATGTATGAATTCCCTGTGCATGAGAGCCATAAGAGGGATGTAAAATTATGGCAACAGACTTTTGGTAGCCAAGGGGTGATATGGGCATCTGCTAGATGTCCTCAGTGGTTGTGGGTGAATTAAATAGTTGAATCTGTATCAGTTAGACAAATTTCAAAAGTCCAGCAACAGGAGACAGTGCAAATACCCGTTATGCTCAACAGATAACCAAAAAAGCTAAGGTAGTAGCTCTAAAAGTGGCAATATTTTCTTTGGGGTTTTGGGGTGCTTTTAAACTCATTAGCCTTTCAGCATGAACTAAGGAGGTTTCTCTGCCTTTGGAAGAAGAATGGTCTTTTGTGGACACTTTGCATCTTGGACAGTGGTGGAAGGTTCATATTTCAATGGTTTTGGTCTGTGCCAGCTTCAGTTGGCAATTCAGCTTTAAGGAAAAGATATAAAAAGCTTCAGATTATGCTAGTTATGATGGGTTAAAACAAGAATGAAAAATCACTCATGCTTTTTGTCTGAAAACTTTGAGCTACCAGAAACTTGAAGATGGGTGTTAGTTTATTGTACCCATTACCAGTGAGAGCGTGGTGCTCTCATTCTGCTACCTCTATGCTCATTGTTTAGCCAGTCTTAGTTGTCTCCTAACTTCCAGTCCTGTGTCTTCTCAGACTTCTGCCGTAGCTTTTCATACACTAATCAAATATTAATATAGGCGTCTACAGTATCTGTACTTCTTCTTTGACAGAACCTCCTGCTAGAGCACACTCTCTCAGCACTCTTACACTAAGTTGCCGCTGTGCATTGCTTTGTGCCTGTTGGCATCAATAAAAGCAAGAGACTGAGTCTGCTTCTCTTTCACAACAGGTACTGTTTCTGTAGGTCTTAGTTTTGTCAGTTTGGAAGTGTCTCTGTCCCCTTTTGTGGCGGAATTTTTTTGACAGTTTTGACATTTGTCTTTCTTTTTTTCTTCCTTTTTCTCCTGTTCTAGCAACACATCAATATTAATCTTTTTTACCCATTTAATATTTTTTCCAATCTTCCCAATGACTAATTGATGTATTTGTGATTAAATTAGAAGTATTTGTCACTAGGTCAACTAAAAATACTGATTACTTGAAAACTGTATTTTTGTGTCTCTGTGCCTGTCTTAATCACTGAGTTGTAATTGTGTGCTGAACATTTTTGTTTTACTTAAAATTTTGGAAATATTTACTTAAAAAATTGGAAACATCACTGTTTCATCTTTGGAAAACTGCAAAAGCTTATGTGTATGATGGAGAAGAAAGGTAACAGTTTCAGAATGCTTTGGGGGAGGAATTTTTTTTGTTTATTCATTATGCACACATAACACCTTGTTACTGTTACTTGGAATTCTAAGGCAGTGGTTTATTTGTTAATTTATAGAAGAACCAATCGATTCTTTTTCTCTCTTTGTTATCCTTTGATTTAATGTGCTTTCTAATATTTTTTTGCCTCTAGTGGTGAATGGAAAGTGTTTTCTGGAAATGAACTAGGAGCTCTTTTAGGCTGGTGGATCTTCACTTGCTGGAAAAATAACAGTAGGGATACTCGTGCCATTAAAGATGTCTACATGTTATCCAGTACTGTTTCTTCCAAAATCCTGAGAGCAATTGCACTAAAGGAAGGTTTTCACTTTGAGGTAAGCAGCATGTTACATTCCATGTTCTTTTATTAGCTTTCCTACAAAGTGTCATATGTTTGTATTGCTTTTCTTTTTAATGCCTTTGATTTCTCCTCACTGCTGCAGGAAACACTGACGGGTTTCAAGTGGATGGGGAACCGTGCCAAACAGCTCATGGACCAGGGAAAAGCTGTTCTTTTTGCATTTGAGGAGGCTATAGGTAAGAGACAGAATGTTATGTTTTCATATCTTGCGAAATAGAACTACTGCAAAAAGTGACAGAATTGCAGAGAATCACAGAGTGGGTAAGGTTGGAAGGGACTGCTGGAGGTCATTTGGTCCAACATTCCTTCTCAAGCACGGCATCCTAGTGCACATTACACAGGATTGGGCCCAGGTGGTTCTTGAATATCTCCAGGAAAGGATATTCTACAATTTCTCTGGGCAACCAATGCCAGTGCTCTGTTAGTGTCTCAGTAATAACATAAAATATATTTAAAAAAAAAAAA
>VWZS01002580.1:761329-776051 GCA_013397075.1 Rhabdornis inornatus
AAAAAAAAAAAAAAAAAAAAAAAAAAAGTAAAAATGGCAACATAAGGGTTTCCTCAATACAATGGGTGTATTTCCAGTGAGTAACAGATAATTATCTATTTGGCTAATTGATACTAGTGGTTAAAACTTTGTATCTCTGCTTAGCACAAAGTTTCTGAGCTAGCAGTGTATATCTACAGTAGCATGGCTATGCAGATTTGGACTGCAAATTCTGCATAAAGTATTTTTTAAAAAAGAAACAAATGCATTTTTCAGACTTGAAGTTAAGTTTTTTTACCTGACAGATTTAAGCTCAGTGTAAATGTCAATAAAATAAAGTAAAAACTACCCCAAATTACATTTGCAAACTGGAAGGCCATGGTTGAAAGCCACAAATGAAAGTTATGAATTCATGAGGAGGAAATTGTAAAGCTGTAATGCTATTTAAGTATCTCAGTACCTGAAAATCAGAGAAAATGGGACTAATTTCACAGATAATTATCAGTGTTACCTAGCACTACCATATAAGGTAATCACATTTGAGACAGTGCTATATTTGCATTGTTCCTGCAGTGTGCATTTCTCTTTCTAGAAAGCTCCATAAGGACCTGGGAACATATGGCACTGATATGATGCAAATCTCTGTCTTGAAATTCCATTAAAAACCTTGCTTATTAAAATTAACGCTGATTAGAAGATATATTTTTTTTCTACTTTTGGTTTGACTCCAAAATGTCTGTACTATGGTAATGTGCATTTCTCCTTTCAAAGACGTTGGCAAACCTTCCCTATCCATCCTATTTCCTGTTAAAAATGTATCAAATTATATCTAATGTTCCTTGTTTAGGGTATATGTGCTGTCCTGCTGTTCTGGACAAAGATGGTGTCAGTGCTGCTGTTATAACTGCAGAGATGGCCAGTTTTTTGGCAACCAGGAATTTGTCTTTGTCTCAGCAGCTGAAAGCTGTCTATGATGAGTGAGTTCAATTTTAATTTTTTTGTTCTTCAGATTTTCTCAGTTTCACATTCTGGGGTTAATAGGGACTCAATAGCAACCTATAGTTTATAAAGAAATAAAATGTGGATTATTTTACTATTAAGACAATTCTGTACTGATAGTAATCTTCCATAAAGTGTTTCTGCCTTGTGGACATGAATATATTTATGACTTTGTTTTGTGTTGTTTTAAAACAAGGTATATAAAATATAATAGTAACTACCATACTAATTCTCTGTTAGTTAATGAGATCTTTGTGGTGTTTTTCTTCACTTGTCTGAAAGGTTTTTTCCTTTGGGAAACGAAGTTCTGCACTTGGGTCCTTTGACAGAATGTTGGGCAGGTTTTTGGCCAGCTGTATTGCTGAGCTGTAGAGATTGTAGTGCTTCTTGCTGCTTAAATGAGCCAGACACACTAAAATGTTGGTGGCAGAATGGGTCTGAGTAGCTCTGGCTTATTTATGCTATACATAGAAGCCAGTTTGCTTCTGTCCTTGCAGAGCTACTTATGATTAAATTAATTCTAGTTGGCTCTAAAGTTAGGCTTTTATTGTATTATTCTGTATTTTTTTGATAGATTATTGTTGCTGAGTTTTGGTTGTCCTTTTCTCTTTCTGCTCCTGATTAATGAGATTTGAGCTGATTATGCAGAATTGCTGTGACTGGCCATTACTCTTGGCTATATACAGCTGGGTATCCCTCTGAGTGCTTTTAATATGAGGCACTACTTTTGCTTTTGTTTTTTTTTAATGGGCTCAAATCAATAGCAAAGATGAATATTGGATTTCATGGGGTAAGGAGTAGTTTTTAAGGAGGTTTTGGGTTGTTTGTTTTAAAGGAGGGAGCAGCACAAACTGTTTGATACTGTCTGGCTCTTCATGTCTCATAGACACTGACAAGGGAGTGTGGAACCTGCAAAGAAACTCAAGGAAAACTCTAGCCTTTGTGCTGCTTGTTTTGCCAATCCTGAGTTCTCATTAGTGTGCAGCACTAGCCATGCTTCATTGTCTCTTTAGGAAGGAATCAAGTGGCAAATATTTGCTTACACTGCATAGATAAATGGTGTGATATAAAAGCATGAAAGAGGAATTCATACCTAGAGCGGCAAATACAGCATCTGATGGGAGAATTCCCTTAGATGCTACTAGCTGGAAGTGCATATTCAAGAATTGAACATTCAACCTCTGGCTTGAGGGTTTTTTATTATTTTTTTTAAATACTACTACTGTTGGCTACAGTCAACACCTGCTTCAGGTTCACCTCAGAATATTTGGCTGAGTGGAATTGAGCTGTGCCACAGTGTTGCTGTGTACATAGCCTGAAGAGGACTCAGACCTGCTTTAGCATAAAAGCAGTCTGTAAGATGTCACTGCACATAGTCACGCTTTGTGGCAAAGCTACAGATAGAGGGAAGGATACAAATCTGCCCTATTAAACTGTTGTTTGATAATGAGCTGGAAGGAGGGTTCTTGTTTTGTTTTGGTGGTTGATTTGTATGTGTTTGATTTTTGATTTTGCTGTTTTCTACATCTTACTACTTTACTTTTTTATTAAGATTTGTTTTGTGAGTTACAGTTGAAGCAGAAGAAACTATTTTGTATTTCGGAAATGTAGAAGAGGAATCTGTCTCAAAGTAAATTCAGATCAGGAAAAGGATATGGTCCTAGTAGGCTTTTCACTTATTTCAGATACGGGATAGGTTTTATTAATTCCCTTACTGAATTCTTCATACTAATTTAAGTACTATTAACCTTCAAGATGTCCATTTAGGACAGAAACATGACCCTATTTAAGAAGGCATTCAGATTTCTAGTGTGAACATCATAGAACTAATGAAGATTCTGGCCCTCAGATTTTCTCTGCCATCAAGGATATGTCTTGAGCTGTAGCAAGAACTTGACCAACCAGTCCAGGCTTGTAATGTTTTTCAACAGCATGCTCTTTTGAAAAGTCAGTGTTACCAGGTCATTTGTCTTTGATGCATCACATTACCTGGCAGCAGGCAGGTGAGGTAGAGACAACATTCAGAACAGTTTGCTTTAGGAAAAATACTTTTAATGGGAGAGTAGAAACACTTTAATGAAGTGTGATTGGAAAAAGCAGTCTAGAATTTGTTTTACTTAGAAAAGGTCAGCTGGAATCCACTTGAAGCTATTAGATGTAATCTCTTCCCTTCCTATGGTGGTTAGAGCTCTTCAAACCAATAACAATACCTTTTTTTCTTCTGGTTTTGCTGTAAACTTGCTCAGTTTTCATCATTAAAAATAAAAGGCATCTACACAGAAGTTTCTTTAAAGTATGTAAAATGGGATAATTAAGCTGTTTAGACCTTTTTAAAATTGTAAGGGCATGAACTGATGCTTCAGTTGGGTGAGCATGAGTACAAAGTGTTGCTTTTTGGAAGGTTGTATAATGTGTCTGGTGTACAACTCTTAGAACATTGCTTCTTGGATTTACTAATACTGTGTCTTCACAGATACGGCTTCCATATTACCAAAGCTTCATATTTCATCTGCCATGATCCTAAAGTTATTCAACAGCTTTTTGACAACCTTAGAAATTTTGATGGAAAAAACACATACCCAAAATCTTGTGGTAGATTTAAAGTTTCTGGAATAAGGGATCTAACTACTGGGTATGACAGCAGCCAGCCAGATCAAAAGGCTGTAAGTATCTTTCTAAATTATATGTAAATAATATGTGATGTGTATACACATACCTAAAACATTCTGTGGAGAAACACTAAACATATTTACATACTGAGTCATAAAATAAGTTAGATTGTTGAAGATTGTTTTGCCTTGGTGAGAGGAAGTGAAGCCAAGGGGGTGTTGTTTTTTGTTAGGTTTTGTGGTATATTTTTCTCTCCAAGATGACAGTTTGTAAAGGGTGGATCTTGCTGCCTTGCTGCAGCAATCTGCATTGTTTTCTTCTGAGTGCAAGTTAAATTGTCTATTAAGATGTGGCTTTGGATTCTATATTTTTCCACAATCTCCATTTCCTTTCCTCCTGGGAAATGCCATGACAGCTCAGCTTCTATTAGCACTAAAAGAATTGTCTAGATTTGAAATGAGCTATCTAGCAGTGATGCAGTTCTACCAGATTCCAGGCCGAGGGCAAGGCTGTCCTTGTGGTCTCAAGACCACAGTGTTGAAAAAAACAGAACTAAACTATAATTTTAGCTGATGCTTTTGTCATATTATCTAACATAAATTCAGGGAATTATATGTAGTCTTTTACCAAGTTAAAAAAAATATTATTAATATTTCTAGATACTTCCTACTAGTAAAAGCAGCCAAATGATAACATTCACTTTTGCTAATGGAGGAGTGGCCACAATGAGAACCAGTGGGACGGAACCAAAGATCAAGTACTATTCTGAACTTTGTGCACCCCCTGGAAACAGGTACTGTCACTTACAGCAGGACATTTGGTGTAATAGTCTGTATGGCTTTTTTGTATTGTTTTAGTGAAATAAGACCTCTCCATGATCAAATAATATTACTAAAGTCATTTTAGTAAATGTATTTGTATTTGTTCTAATATATTTCAAACCCATTTATGTTTAGTAATTATATCCTAAACAGGTAAGCTTAGAAATCATACAATCATAAAGATAAATAATTATTAACTTACATGATGAAGGTAGCACTTTTTGCAGAAGAAAAATCATCTAAGAATACTGTTATGATTATAAAAACTACACTTCTAATCACTTAAATTTAGTAATAGAAGATCTTCTGAACTCAAATTGGCCATTCTACTTTAGATTACATTGTGGGGCTATGTTTCTTCGTAGTCTTCATGCATATCAGTTGGAAGTGAACATCAGGGCATTGCCATAAGAAATCATATATATATGCTTCTATCGTTAATAGAAAATGTTTGTCTAAAGCAATGCAACAGACTTAAAAATTCCTCATGCTAAAAGTATACATTTTGGCTTTTCCATTGTTTCACTGTTTTCTGTGTTTGTGTGATTTTTGTTTTCCAGTGATGTTGAACAGCTGAAGAAGGAACTAGATGAATTGGTCAATGCTCTTGAAAAACACTTCTTTCAACCAGAAAAAAACAAACTTCAACGAAAGACTGAGTAAAATAGCAAAATTACTGCCTTGATTGGCTTTTGCAGGATTAGAAGTGCATTATTTAAGAAGTTAAATTTTTTTGGACCAAACATCTGAGAACTCTGACTATAAAGACTTCCGCTTTTAAAAGTTTTTTTGGGTACTCTTGGCTCTAGTATCTTATTTTGGAAGGAAAGTACCTTTACCCTTAATGGACCAAAAAAACCCAATCAGTTGAACTAAAAGCTTTATGAACTAAAAGTTGACTACAAATGTATATCAATCAAAACTTGTTTTAATTAAATATAAGTAATATTCTGATATCTGAAACAGCCTGTTTTGTGGTGACTTATTTTTTATGCATATAATCTGATAACACTATGCAACTTTGTCTAGGTTTAGATTTGCAAAGCAAATTTTTCTGTTAACAGGAAGTATTTAAAGCCTGTAGTGAGACTTTGACAAACTTGGAGGAGATGATTCAGAAGTAGTGATCTTGCTTAGGGATTTTGGCCCAAATAAACGAGAAATTCACAGCAACTTTGTTGAATATCTATTTGCTGTGGGACTATATATCATATTCCAAGCTAGAGATACAAAGTGTACTAAACTGTCTTTGAGTACCATGAAGCATTAAGATATTATATCTACATACAGCACCTTTTTGTTGCCTCACCGAACTAATCATAATTAGTTCAATGCATAGTCCAGTTTTGGAGCCTCTCACACTGTTTGCTGCTATGACTTGGTGCATAACTTTCATGCCTAATTTAGAGCAGAAGTTTCCATTTCATTGCATGCTCTTGTCTGTACTTGCAAAGCCTGAGGGGGTTTTTTGGAGGTTGCCAGTTGACTTTAATATGGGGCTTTTCTGCATTTTCAGTACTTGCTTTGGATAGCAGTGTAGCAGTAATAGTCACAACCATAGCTACATTCTTCTTATGACTGCAAAACTTCTAAGCTTGATTATCCTTCCAGAATTCAAGTTCTCTGTGCTTGTTATTTTCAGTGCAACTTGAAGATGGCAGCAGCTGTGCAGCTGGGTACAGGGAGGCAGCCCTGGGGGAGTTGAAGGAGAGTAAGTTTTACAGTCTGATGTACCACTGCAGATCATGTGCAGTCCTGTGGTGAGAGGCCTCAGAAATGAGTCTGGGGGTGCTTCAGGGATCTTTGGTGGTTTATGACCCCCTTCTAAGACATGAGAGCTGCCCCTCAAGTCAGCATATTTGAGTGAATTATGCCCCATCAGAAGGAATGAATACCTTCAAGCCTCCGTGTGAATGTCCCAGTACTTTTCCAGAGGGGAGTTTTCATGTCTGAGCCAGTTGTGTATGGGNCTTGACCAATTGCAAAAAACTACAAAATTACAAGAGAAAACTTGTTATTGCTAAAGTCTTTACTAACCTTGTCTTGCATCAGAGAAAGAGGATCTAGAACTGAAAAAAAGAATCCAAGGCAGCAGGATTATAGCAAAGAGAGAAGTTAGTATTGNCACACAGGATCTGCATCTTACTGGCTTCCTCCTTGCTTGAAGGCACAGACAAAGGAATGGTTCTTCAGGAGGCAGGCTGGGGCTCTGCCTTCAGTTTGGTCATTGATGAGCTACACCCAGGGCTGGAGAAGCTTTGTGGGTCTGTACAAGCCTGCAGCCTTGGGCTTTGACAGGGGAGGTGATTCTCTCCCTCCACTCTGCTCTTGTGAAATCTCACTTGGAGTACTGCATCCCAGCACAAGAACAACATGAACCTGTTAGAGTGGGTTCAGAGGAAGGTCATGAAAACAGAGCGTTAGAATACCTGTGCTGGGAAACAAGACTGAGAGAGCTCCGGTTGCTCCACCTGTAGAAGAGGCTATGAGATCTTTCAATATATAAAGGGGGCTTATAAGAAACACTTCTTACCAGGGACTGTAGTGACAGGACAAGGGGAAACAGTTTTAAAGTGAAGGAGGATGGATTTAATTGGATATAAGAAAAGATGTTTTTAAACTGGAGTGGTGAGACACAGGAAGAAGTTGCCCAGCAAAGCTGTTGGAAGCCTGGAACTGTTCAAGGCTAGGTTCCATGCAGCTTTGAGCAATCTGATCTGCTGGAAGGTGTCTCTGCTTCATGTAGGGAAGTTGAAGTAGGTGATTTTTAAAGGAAACCTTCAGACCAAAACCATTCTATCATTCCTTCTACTTCCATTTTTATTGGGAGGGCTCACATTTCTTTTGGTACAGAATATGATAAAGCATGCTTTACTGACTTCATGGGGAAGGCCTGAAGACAGAGGATTGCAGGTCCTGAATTTTTTAATGCATGTATCTTAACATGTCCACAGGCTAGAGAGGCATATTTTACATGTGCCTTTATATGCCAAACCTGGATTTGGATTTTGCTAATGTTAGAAGTCTGGAAGTGAGACCTGCAATGCACTCATGTATACTGAAACATCTGTAGGATTGCTTTAGAGCATCCTCAGAAACAGTACAGACATATGATGATGACCTAATCTTTATCATTCTGTCTTCCTAAGGTCAAGGAATTTACTTGCTCCATTCCTTTCTCTATTCCAGAAGTTCACAACTTGGNCAGTTTCTTCAGAGCTGGTCTAATTCTTCCACTAAAGTGTTGTGTAAGATAATGAAGCCTACTTACATATTATTAGTGCCAAGATAGATATTAAAACACAGACAAATGTAATTCGTAAAAAAGCAGCCTTGGAGCAGGTGCATTAGTATCTTACCCAGAAATAGGAATTGCCGTGACTGGAATAACAAGTGCTTGCAGCCCAGACTGAACTCAGGTGTAAGGGAATTCTTGGCTGTTTCTGGAGAAAGACACAGCCCTATGTTACCAAAACGTGTAAAATGAGCCAGTTTTTTATAACAGATGAAAACACAATTCCAGTGACAGTTGTAAACATTGATCCTGTAGGGCATCAGGCCTATGGGGCTAGAGGGAAAGACTGAGAAGAATTAGCATAGTACTCAAAGCTCTGCCAAAATAAAACCCCAAAACAGTAATGTTTTAAAAGCAGACCATTCGACTTCACTTAAAGGTTATTAGTTTTTTTACAAGTCCCAGTATCATAGAATTTACTGAATAAATTGGAATTCAGGGATGGATTGAAACAGTTTGGCTGGAAGGAAGTAAATACATTTCATCTTCCTTACAGGCTATGAACTTAGTCCACAGCATATTATGTAAAAGTATTGTTATGACACTCAAGTATTGAGTTGCAGAAGGATTTATTTGATAATTTTGCTATGTGCAACAAATCATACAAGGATAACTGGAATTCATTCTAAAAGAAGATTTATTATATAAGCAATTTCCATATTGTATAAGTGTGTGCTTAAATATGTAACTGATTCACCTACAAAGTTTCTGTAAATAAAGTTTTTCTCCTTGCTAATCCTTTTAAAAATTACAGTGGTCATGGGTTTTATTTTCACACACCACCAACAGGCGAATCTTATGTCCTTGATTAACAATCACTGTGAATAGCAACATTAAAAGGATTAAATTAACAGTTGTTAACCACCAGCATAAGTATTAACAAGTTTGGGGATTTTTAGGATTCTGACACTGAAGGCATCTGGATGCCATATGTATATCTAATTAATTGTAAATAAAAATAATCACCAATAAAACAGCTTTCTGTCTCGAAGTATAAAACTAATTTAAGGTAATTAAGGTGAATTGCTTTCTTTCCCAGTACATTTTTGCATTTTGTAAGATACACATTCATCAAGGTTAGTGTTTCTGATCAACTTCCAAGTAGAAGCCAACATCACTCTGCTGTATAGCAATTGCCAGGTAACTGAAATGAGGTCATACACCATCAGAACATTGTGAATAATGGGATGAGACTATTAAGCTCTCCAATTATATCCTAACACTTGCTTAAATAAACTGTAATATATATGATTGCATAGAAATAGCAGCTTTCAAACAAAAGGAAAAGCTTAAAATACTCACATAAACACTGGTAAGTCATTTTCAAATGTATGTTTGGGAATGAAAGCAAGAGGGGATTAATCATGACATCTGAAATGCTCAAAAATACAGACAGCAGCAGGCAGGATCTGTAACAATAGCTCAACTCCTCCTTGACTACTCATCAGTGATAATAGAAAGCCTCTTGTCTACAAAGATAATCACTGATTAATGCCACTGGCATGTATTCCTACAGTATATGCAGTAGTTAAATGTGCTATAATAACAGTTACGTAAATTTTGTTTATGAATTGAGACTATAAATAGCATCTGGAGATACAATGTCATTGGATAAGAATGTAGTACTTCATCCAGGGCCCCCTAAGTCTAAAAAGTCGCCCAAAGCTCTAAATCTAACTGCAAAACAGTTAATAACATCCCTTAATAATGTACGAAACAAATTTACATAACAGAAGTCGCAAGAAAAGACTGTTTTATATCATAACAATAGAAAATTATCATTTATGGGTAGCATAGAAGGAAAAGTACAGAAACTTACAAGGCAACTGAAACACAATACAGGTGCCTGCATTCAAATTTGCAATCCAAAAACATTACTGCTCAGCTGTTGCCCAACTATGGAGCAACTTGAACTCTGAAAGCATCTTGGGTGGAAACTTCCTGTTTTCCTCCTGGTACTTCAAAGGGTACAGCACCAAGTTCTGCCCTCACTCATGGCCTGGCACATTGAGCCTAAATTTATATTGATCTGCCATCCTACCACAAGTGGGACCAAGTGAATAGATACTTCTGGTCCTTAACCTACAAAAGAAGCTTCATTACCCACATGTTCTCACAGAGTGCCTCATACAAGCCTGTATATTCAGGTTCTGTACAAAAGGCTGTGGTAGGGTCTTCTTTCCATTTTTTTGAGAGCATAACTGGACAAAGAGAAAATGGCTAAACTGGTGTTTGCAGGATGTGGAAATCAAAGCTTGATTTTCCTCTTCAGTCTGAGGGTTAATGTGGTGTATATGTTCTAGTTAATAGGCTACTGTAAAGAAAATCTAACCTGTGAAGGAAAAAAGAAGAGAGATCTACTCTTTCAGAAAGTAGAAAATTATTAGAAAGTCTGGTGCTCATAGGTTTCACATGAATACTGGGATCCCAGTCCCTGGAATATATAAAAGTGTTTAATTTTTAGGGACTGGAACATAAAACCCTCATTATGGTTCTTTTTTTTGCCACTACTTAAGTAACAGTTTCATCACGAAGCAAAGAAGGAATGCTGTCCAATGCAGCCTTAAAGATGATGATTAGGTAACTTTCATTGCAGCTAGGCCGAACATTGTGAGGCTGATTTCTTTCCCAGTATCAAAGAGGAGAAAAAATAAAGTCTTTCTAATTGTGATGCTCTAGTATTGACTTCTGTTGTTGTTCAAGGATTTTCCAAGAAGCAAGAAATGGTCTTGTGGGATCCTTATCTGCTTCATTACATTTTTTGAAAGGCAACAGTTAAGTAGTAAAAAAAGTCTTCCTAAGATCATCGGTTGGTAGTTTGGGAATGCATGAGCCTTGGCTGAAGTGCCAGAGCTGTGTGGGTGGGAATTGCAGTTCACCTTCTGCTAGAGCATGGTTACCAGAGGCATATAATGCTCAGTCAGGCTCAAAATGAGCAAAAGGGCATACTTTATTCAGGTACTGATAATGGGCGATAACTGGAGTAAGAGCATTGTCCTTAGCTGTGACAGTTTAAAAACTAAAACAGGCACTGATTGCAAGGAGATGGCATTCCTTTCCATGGACCATAAAGACGTCACTGAAAAGGAAGAGGCACTCGTACCTATTCCCATGTCTGAAGCAGAAGCAGCAAACCATGACCTGAGCACAGACTGGGAACAAACTCTCTGGGCGAACTGCTACTTACATACCTCAATTCACTCACCAGCGATCCTACGGAAGTACACCTAGATGCCGAAGGTCATGGAGACACAATGCACTTTGTATCTACGTGTGTACCTACACTTCGCAAGTAGGGAATGTGCTTGGATACCAAAATCTGGGGTTTTTTTCATAATCTGGCGCAACATTGTGCCGCATTTAACAGTTTGACTGTTCCCCTCACAGCAAAAGAGCAGATTTCCTTTAGAGAGCTCTGATTCTACAAATGCGCACAGGCTTAAAAGTAATTAAATCAGTGGTCTTATAGCCAAAAAGACTTGAAATTAATTGCGTACAAAAGTGGTTGGCAGAATGGGGATGTAGGGTGCCTCAATCATCACTTGCAGAGAAGTATAATTAAGTCTCCGGATCCATTCATGCCTTATCCTTTCTGGCAACTGGAACACCAACTCTTACAATGATTTTATGCATATGCAAATGTGGTTTCTTTGGGGAAGCCGTCGAGGTGACTCAAGTGAGCTCTCAAAAGGCTGCCCTGCGGCCAGGGCTGGGCCCACAGCCGAGCGGGGGACTCGACTGCTTCAGAGCTCTCGAGCCGGGTTAGTTCCAGTTCTGTGAGCAAACTTCGCTCGCCGCTTCAGCTGACCCCGCCATGCGCCCAGGCTCACTACCGCAAGGCGACAACGACGTGTTTTCCGCGAGAGATCAGAGGCTGTGCCAGACATAAGGGACAGCATCGCCGAAATGCTCTTTGAGAAGAACTTACGGAAGAGGGGAGGCGGCTTCAGCTGCCGCTGTCGCGACATGGGAGCCCCCCTGTCGCCGGCCGCCCCCCGTGCCGGGACCCGCCGCCTGTTATTTTTGCCCGCGCTGTGGAGCGGCCCGGCCGGGTGTGCGGCGCGGGTCTCTCCTCGTCCCGGCCCGCCGGCAGGTCGGGGCGGGACGGGCAGGGGCAGGGGCAGTGCAGCAGGCGGCGGGCAGCGGCCAGAGGAGTCGGGCGGGCAGTGCAGGAGGCGGCGGGCAGGCAGCCCCTAGCCCGGCCCGGCGCGGCGCCCGTTACCGGCCCCGCCCGCCTCCCCACGCGGGAGGTGCCCGGCCGCGCCTGGCAGCCCGCGGCCGCTGCCCGCCGAGGGCACTTCCCTGAGGTGAGCACATCCTGAGGCGATAAGCGGCGCTCGGTCAGCCCCACCCCTGTCAGGGGTCGGCGGTGGGGCCCGCCGTACCCTCGCTGCGGACCGGCCCGGGCGGGGCCGGACAGCGTTTCGGGAGGGTGTGGGGGAAGGAGGAAGAGCAGCTCTTGGCGCAGAGGAAGTGAAGATTTGTGGCGAGGAGTGCGGCACCCGCCGCGGGCCGGCCCGTGCCTGCACCCACGCTGTGAGGGGGGCGAAGCCTGCGGTGCCGGGCGGGTCGGGCTGGGCCGGGCCCGCTCCGTGCCCGCGGCGGGAAGGGCGGGCTGCGCGCTGCCAGGCCCGCGGCACGGTCGCGCCGTCGCTCCTGACGCGGCTCCCGGCGAAGCCGCGGCTCTGGCTGTGAGAACGGCGTCGCTGCGGGACGGGGCGGCCGGGCGGGAGCGCAGCGGGGACGGGGGCGCCGGTGCCGCTGTTCTCGGCTGGCGGGGTCCGGGGAGAGCTGGCTCCTCGTCAGAATAACCAAAAGACCTGCTTGAATTTAATCTGTCAGTGACCTGAGGTGCCTTTAGTTCTTTTTCTCTCTTGTCTGCCGTTTCCTCGCCCATCTATGCAAAATCGGTGGGTGTAGCTCCTCCTAGACCCCGCTCCGTCTGAGAGCAGCGGAGCGGCTCTTCCGTGGGGAAGAGCGGACCTTTCCTCCCGCGGCGCAGCCCAGTGTTAACTTTCCATGCGCCCGCGGCGGCGCCGTGTTCTTTTGGCCCTTTAAATTCGCGAACTAAGTCAGCAAGAGAATGATCTCTTGAAACTGCGTTCACGAGAGGTATGAAACGAATGTGGTTATTTATAGCGCACTTTGAAAAGATTGAGGCCTTTGTGTGCTGTGTTTTATTTGGGAGAGAGGCTAACATGGCAGATCCGCTGTAGGAACCTTTAGTAGTGCAGATGGTGGGATTTGTGTCTGCGTTAAGCCCAGAGATTGAATGGAACATCGTGGGTCAAAATTAATAAATTATGCGTTTTCTGAATAGCGAATACTTCTGAGCTGATACATATGACTATACTTTTAACACTTGTAAGTGCTGGAATAGAAATTTGTCTCGGGTTGTTATACAGGAATACTGAAAATCATAGGTAATACACTAAAGGGGAAATGTTTGCAGGTGAGAAAAACGACAGGATGGAAGGCAAGTGAAACACAGTCAGTGATATATTTAACTTTTTTTACTTTAATTTGGTTAACTGCAAAGTTGAATGCAGGCATTTTGGCTGTGGATATGCAATTGAATAAAAAGGAATGTTCTACAGTTGTATAACAGCTCAATATTTTGTTCAGATCTGTATGAGGCTGAGTCAGAAGACTTCAATCATCAGTATATTAATTTCCATGGACTTGATTAAAGAAATAGCAACAGGTGTTAAGGGCAGGAACAGTCAGCTATTTTCTTCATTTGATAGTTGATTGTAAATGTGTTTGTTTTTAATCGAGAACATACTAGCATTTTGTTGCAATTTTTTCTATTAATAGACTATTTTTAAAACTTATTTGAGGAGTGATATAAATGTTGGCTGTACTGGTTAATATTTTAGGTGTGTTTATTACTGGAACCAGTACCAGAGTATATGGTCAAATGTTATTCAGCACCCAGTCTGGAGTTGCTGACAGAATTTAAGCATTAAATCTTTTAAAAATAAGCATTTGATGAAAAAATAATGGAAATAAAAACTAATTTCTGAGGCAAATTGGTTTCTGGACTTGTGCATGCTGTTGCTCACAGCAAACCATAGTTTCAGAAGGAAACAGCGGATAATAAGTAGCTATGAGATAAAAAGAATATGCTTACAACAGGAGGGGTGTGTTGTGTTTCCAAGTGCCCATTTAAATTAAATAAAAAAACTTCTTGAGTGACTGTGACATGATATACTTAATATATATTCTCATTTGTGTTTTTCTATATATCCTGCCAGGTGGATAGAGAAATCTGTCAGCTTGAGCAAAGACAATGTAAATTTCAGTTAGGGATCAGAAAGAGAGGGAGACAAGTGGTATTTTGTTCTGGCTAGTGTTCCAGAGTTCTGGCTGCAGGCCAGGGCTCCTCATAATCCTCAAGTAGTATGATATTTCTGCTAAAATAATCAGTGGGGAAGTGCAGTCAGTACCAGTGCCTCTGGTTCCATTTGTCAGCAGGGTTCAGTGCTAATGCCATGCAGAGAAGAGCTGAACAAATTTTTGCTATTTAAGACCAGCTGTTTTTCATAAGACCTTGCTGGATGGTTGCAATTTTTGCTTAGCTTCTTGAAGGGGAGAAAAACTGACTTACAGAAACTTATATAGACTAAAGCTGCTGTCATGTCCTGAGCCTGATGTGGAGTAACTGCACAGTTGTGTCTCAGAAGAACAGAGGTCGAGGTCAAGGTCAAGGAAGATGGCATCTTTCTGTTCAACTCCCAGGTCAAACCCCTCATTTATTCATTGCTATGTGAAAACTGACTGCTTCCTTGCTTGACATACCTTCTAAGCTCGTCAGTTCTGCTCTGAATCCCAGCATTCCAACTGCAGCCAAAACAGGGAAGGAGCTGGAGGAGAGTGAAGGGTTGCTTAACTCACTTTTCACTGCATGTCTGTATTGAATTTAGTCCAGTTGAAAAGAAAGGACAAAAGAAGGATAACACTTCACCACTGTCAAAGTTTCTGCCTTTTTTTTTTTTTTTGGGGGGGGGGGGGGGGG
>VWZS01002580.1:776058-802970 GCA_013397075.1 Rhabdornis inornatus
GGGGGGGGAGGGTGTGTGTGCTTTCTTTTGGTTTAGAACGTTCTCTTGCCTCTCTTTGTCTTTTTCCTGTATTAGTTTGAGTGTATCCCAGATCTGCCTGGTGTTCCCCCAGGTGTACAAACCTGATTTTCAATGCCTCACTTTCCCAGGTTACTAACGCAATAACCTCACAAGATTCTCATTCCTAGCCTCAAAGCTTACCTGACCCCATCTAACCAACTGGCACCTGGAGCCAATACCTTGCCCTTGTGATATAGTCTTTTCTCTCTTGAGAGAAGGTGAGTTTTGAAGAATGCTGTCCTGCATGATGCAATGCTGCTTAGACATGTACCTGCACATGGGGTTCAGAGTGGCAGAAATAATATTTTGTGTAGCTCTCCCTTTCGTGCTGTCTTCATGCCATCATCCTGACTTCTCTCTGAAAGGGTCCCTTTTAACTTGGTGGCATAACATGGTGAGAATGTAACTTGGTTTTGGAGAGCAAGAGTGTAATATATATATTTTTTTTTTAATTAGGTTAGGGTTTTAAAAAACACTTACCACATTTTGCTAGAACAGGACCATCAGTGTAGTGTTGCATGCTTTCTAAGCCTGCTCCCCACTTGTGAGTACTGGCTGGGTGCATCAGAGCAAAAGAGAAGTTGAGGATACAGGGCACACGTATGTTCCCATGTGTATCTTCCACATTAATGAGTCAACCTGGTGTTTCCCAGTATAGAAGGCAGGGATAGATCTGTTACTGTGGTTTGTGTAAATATCTTATGCGTTACAGTTTGACTGGCTGATTTTATGCTGATGGAGCAAATACAGCTGAATCAAAGCAGGCTAAGCAGTAGGAACAATAATGTTCATATTCTCTGTATCTCTATACCTTATCTTTCTCAGCAGCAAAGCTGTCAGCTGAGTGCCACTCAAGCTCTTCTCAGTTTTATGTGCAAGGGCAACCAGCATCCTTCAAAAGATGATGGTGGAGAGGAGAAAGAGGAGCTGTCCCAGTTATGTCTGTGAGCACTGGGAGAACAACTGGAGACATCCAGTGTGCGAGGCAAAGCCCAGAGTAATGAAGCTGAATGGTGCATAGAGCTGCCAAAGGAGCATCAAAGTTGAGGTAGAAGGAAACTATTGGAGAGCTTTATTTTTGTATCTTTTCTATTCCCTCTTCTGTTAGAGGTGAAATAGACATTTAATAAGCATGAGTTAATCAGACACTTGGGAGGAAGAGGAAACTTGTTTGAGCCTACTGTACTAATATGTATAGTAAACTCCTATGGCACCTGCAGAGCCAAATTTCAGAGGGGATGAAGTGAGAGGTGGCAACCAGAGATGGGTAAAGGTGCTAAAATTCCAAGCAGTGGGGTCAGGGCAGATGTAGATGAGCTGAGAGCATGGCTACTCTTTGGTCGTAATGTGCGCTTAATTTTATGGCTGGGAATAGGCTTGTTGAGAAGAAAACTATTTTTAGGTCTAAATTAAGCATGTACATAAGTACTTCATTGTCTTGAAGTAAAACCTAGTCCTTGGTGTAAACTTGAAGGACATTAACATGAGCAGCAGGAAATTGGCATAATTTCTGGTGGGATTTGTTTACAATAAAGTGACAGGAGGGGAAAACAAAGACAGAATGGTTGGGAAGAGAAAATGGAACATGCAGAACAGTAATATACAGAACGATATGGGTTAGATAAGGAGACTTTCTGATGCTGCTAAATTTGTGCTCTGAGAAACTGCACTTTCAGCCTTTCCTAACATTAGGAAAAAAACCTAGCATTTTGACTTCTACTTAAGAGGTTTGATTTAGTAGTAAGTGTTTTTCTTTGGAAATAACAAATGCAGACATTGGAGTATTTATGCTGTTGACTTTGCAAGGTGTTTATTTTTTAAAAAAAGAGATGAATGCCAAGAAGCTTCACATTTATATTAAATACATTCCAGCAGTACAATGTTTGTTTAAGTATGACAGAGTATCAACCTTGGGTTTTTTATATACTGCTCAGTCCTTAGGGTTAGCATAAAAAATAATGTATTATATTGTGATGTTCATTTCTCTTTGAGGCTGTGTTACCTCGTAGATCTGGGGTAAAAGAGCTTGGTAGACAGTGGTAATCAAAAAAAACCTTGAAAAGTTGATTGAAACAAGGGTGACTTTGTTGTATTTTTACATGCCTTTAATTACATTTTTTTAAGAAGGGTTCTCAGAAAACACAAACAAGAGATTGGCTACAAAAATATGTGGCTAATACATCATTGTCTGTGTGGTAGCTCAGTTCTCCTGTTGTCCACTAAGGATAAAATTTTCTTAGGCTTTCTTATCCTGCGATTATTATCTATGCCAGTAAGTGACAAGAACACTAAAAGCTAAAACTTCAATTTTTATGTAGTTTAAGACATCACACCATGGTAGTTATGAATGAATCCAATCTACTCTGCAGTTGCTGAACTATTTTTCATTGTTGCAATTAAGGAGAAATAATTTGTAATAGTTTATCAAAGAAGAGACCATTTTGATTCTTGGCTGATGGAAAATTATAATGGTAATTATAATTTAGCAGTGTTTAGCAGTCTGTGTTGATAAGGTGTAAAAATGCTTCCTGAAGCTGCTATCCCATTTAGAATCACAGAATCATTGATGTTGGAAAAGATCTCCAAGATCATCATGTCCAGCATTTGACTGAACACTGCCATGTGAATTAGATCATAGCACCAAGTACCATGAACAGTTGTTTCTTGAACACTTTCAGGGACAGTGACTCCACCACATCCCTGGGCAGCCTCTTCCAATCCTTACCACTCTTTCAGTGAAGAAATTCTTCCTGATGTCCAACCTGAACCACCCCTGCTACAGCTTAATTCCATTTCATTTAGGATGTAATGCATTTATGTTAATCTAAAAGGTGCTTATTTCCTTGCTCATTTGTGAAATAAAGAAAAAAAAACCCTCCCAGATGTAGTATACTTAAAATGAGGTGTATAAATTCTGAATTTTCATGGCCCTTTTTACCACACCTCCCCTGTGCAGATACACACACAGAGGTTTATGAAAAGACTTTTAAAAAATTGATCTACACATCTAGACTGCTATTTATTATGAATTCATTGAATAGTATCTTGAAAACTTTCACTCTTGCTAAATTTGCTATTCTTGGAACTGGTAATGTGTCCACAGTGTTCACTTGTCAAAAGATGAAAAAGTTTCAAAAACGTAAATGTACCCAAAGATGATTTCTGCAGTTCTCTTATTTTTGCAGTTTGCCAGTTACTGCAGAAACATTTTTCTCCACTGGGACGTTTATAGATTGGTTGCATTTTAAACAGTTTAAGATTGATTTCCATCTTGAAATTTTAAAAAAAGTTTTGGGGCTTTTTTAATCCTGAAATTTTCTTTCATTTTCAGCAAGGTGAAAGACTGTTAAAAACTCAGTCTGAAGATATTACAAGAGCAAATGAAGGATGAAGTTTAATGGAAACTCATAAGAAAAATAGTGCTGGTTTTGATTATATTTGTGGATGAACAAAGACAAGAAGTACTGTTGCCACAGTAAACAGATGCCACTTATTCAATACTTGTTCAAATGTAATTAAAACGTTTTTTAATGATATCTTGGTACTATTTATGTTGTTTTTAATAGGTCATATTATGGGAAACTCTCATAAGACTGATGGTAAACTAGTGTCCTGGTATTTAAACACAGGCAATTACAGGCCTGTCAGCCTCGTGTCAATCTCACACAATATAATGTAACAGCTGAAACTAGGGTCAGTTAAAGAGGAGTTAAAACAGGATAGTTTAACAAATGCCAATCTGTGTGTTTTCGTGGACTGCATTTTGTGAAATGGAATTTATAAATAAATGCAATTACTGGATTTCATTACTAAAAGTACTAATACATAACAGTAGCGGTAGTAGGTGCTGGGTATAACAGGGTTACAATAGGGTTGTGTGTAACTTGGTATATTCCATTTGATATTTTAAGAAATGAACATGACACAATGTCGGTCTGGCTAACATTTAAGTAATTCTGTCTGGCTGACGAGCATTAAAATGCAACCATGAATTGTGATTGTCATCGGGTTCTTCCCAGAATGCTGGAAGGATTGTTGCTTGTGACTGGATAGGTTTATCAGCGATCACTCAGTTGACTGCTACTGGCATTTTTAGATGAGAGTGATTTCTCTAGGGTGTTATTTATTGAAAAAATCTGTTTGGTTACAACCAATAATCACTGGGCAAACTGCACCTAAGGAAACAACTCCATGTTAGTAGCCAAATTCAAGTCATCCACCTATGGACAAGAAAGTTGTCACGCTGACTTCCCCCCNTGTATAGGTGTCTTAGCAGGCAGTGACTTCAACTGTCATGAAGGTCAGAATAGCTCAGCTGAGTTCTTCCTGTGATAACAGGATTGAAATAGGTCAGTGTGATCTACATGTGCCTGCTCAAGAAACAGACACAGGCTGGAAAGAATGTTCATTTCATTTAGTTACTCATTAGATAGTTGAGCTAAGTCATCAAGCAAATTTTTAATCAGGACTGACTCTTTTCCAAGCAATGTATTTATTACAATTATGTTTGTTGGACCTGAAATAGTAAGGCCCAATTGCTAGATGGGGACCGTGATAGCTCTCTTCTAATGTTTAGCTATTAATTATTTGTGTTACTGAGGGTTGGTTTTTCATAGACTTCCAGCACCTACATAACTCTTTCTTTTCCTTTCAGAGCTCATCTGTTCCTTAGTCAAAGGAGCCATCCAGCATCCAGATAATGTCATTCCATGGAACTGAAATATTGGTGAATTAGTCCAGGTTACCTAAAGGACTGTAAAATGGAGCCAATAACTTTTAAAGTTAAAAAGTGTCAAACACCTAGTGATTTCTCAGCAAGTTTCAGTCTCCAGCTCGTGGGTTCTCTCCCAGTGCATTCCCTAACCACTATGTCAATGCTGCCTTGGATTGTGGCCGAGATCCAGTTGCTCAGTGCAAAGTCTTCCAAAGAAGAGCCCAGCGTCAGCCAAATCCGACTTTGTGTTTCAGCAGCCAGTTTGCGATGTGAGCCAGACATGGGGAAAACCCAGCAGTGGGATCCTTTAATTTGTTCAAGTTTGTTTGAGTACAAGCCACAGCAAGTCCACAAACTGATTCACAACAGCCGTGATCCAAGCTATTTTGCTTGTCTGATAAAGGATGAAGCAGCAAATCAGCAAAGTATCTGCTATGTATTTAAAGCTGATGATCAGACAAAAGTAAGTAAAAAGAGAAGAACCAAAGCAAGCATCCCTGGAGTTGCTTTTGTGCTGTTTGAATTCTTTCACTACACTGTAAGACTTTAAGGTTGTACTTACAATTAGAGACTAGATCTCATTAAAACTTACTGACTTACTTTATTTAATATTAATTGCTCAGTGGAATTTGAACTGCTCAGTATGTGAAATGAAAGGTGCATACATCTCCTACAGGATCAGGGCCTGAATTTCATCAACTTAAAAAACACTTTAGTTTGAGATATAGGCTGAAATCTTGGCCCTCAAGTCAGTGAGAGCTTTTCTGTTGATGTCACGAGGGCTTGTATTTCACTGTCAAGTCACTGTGAACTTTATCTAATCCTGCACTCAGACCTCTCAAGTTTCTGTTTTCCTGAGTTGAGACCTATGTGACTGGGAAACAGAGATACCTTCTTTCTCAGAAAGAGGAGAGGGTAGTGTGAACCTCCATATGTATCATATCTCTAACAGCAGGACCTGTGAAAACCTTTACCTAGCTCTATAATTCACAAAACCTGGCAGACAGGTTTAGGGAGTGGGATAAAGGCACAGTCTCTGCACCTCCATGATATGCAGGCTTGCTGCTGCGTGGTATGAGGCAGGAATTGGGTATGCATGTCTGGCAGTGGGTAAGATTTGGTTTAGTCCGCATTTCCTAACCGGTTCCTAAGCAGTTGTGTCTTTGCTGGAAAAGTAGAAGCATTAAAATTGTCGATCTCTTCTCTTTGAGAGTAGTGTGAGACACTCACTCTCATGAATGAGTAAAATGAATAGGATTTAACACAAAGTTACTGTGAACTACCGGGGACAAAATGGTGACGTATCCTTCTCCTCTTGAATGTTGACTCTAGTCTCCATAATGTTGGAAAACAGCATGCTCACTTCACTCATAGGTGGTGTCCTGCTGAAGAACCCTGGAGGTATTATGTGAATATACACAACACATGGGATTTATGCCAACCTGCTCAATAGCAAAACATTGTACAATTCCAAATCCGTGGTCTCAAGCTTACAGCTCAAAACATATGGAAACAGCTTTAGTTAAATCCCTCCAGATAAAACAGCAATTCCAGTAAATTAAAATGCAAATATGTTGTAAATCTTAAGCATTCAAGAGAGAAATCTTGTCAAGTTAAATGTAAAATACTAAGTTTACGTAAGAGCAGAAATAAGGAATAGACATTTCAAAACATGGTGTTGAATAGCAACCGGTGAATACATTTTTCAGTTTGCATATGCATTTACTTCTGCTTGTGATTTTCCAGGATTATGGTGAGAACACAGCACTGATCATCTCCAGTACATTTTCTTAGCCATTTTCTTTTGCAACAAAAGATTCAAGTACTTTTTCTTCATGTTTGATCAAATTTCTGCATGTTTGAAATGCTCAAGAACAAATTAAGTCTCTAGTTAAATTTGCAGTTGTGTCTGCATGTTTCTGGAGACAGCACCCAAAATTTTTGGATGCCTGTTTTAACACAGCTACCTATCCTTTCAAATACTACCTTCCAGCTGGTCTCTTAACTTGTGTTGCATGCAAGAGTTGTTCCTCTTCATTTCTTTACAGTCTAGGTAGACATCTAATCAGCATTTGTGGACCGATGTTTTAACAAAAGGGTAATGGAAATGTCAGGTGTTCTTACCATCTAAAGTGAAGCCATGCCTCTTTTACCTAAATTTTGTGTAAATTCCACATTTTAAGTAAGTTCTTTGTGCTTTGTAGGGTGTTTTTACTTTGCCCTGAATATGGTCACATAATACCTTTTAGCTAATTGATATCTGTGGATTTATCTGGAGGAATGAACTGATGTTACCTGTTTTGCAGATGCCAAACTTGAAAGGATAGGGTGTGCACATGTGCCTTTGTTACAGACTGAAGGAGCTGTTTGTTAAAAGCCAGTGAGTTGGGATGAAGAATTTAGAATTGTTACTACAGTTTTTGTTCAATTTCCAAAGAAATAAATTTTTGAAACTGGACTTTCGCAGCCTGTGCAACTCAGCAGACTCCTGTGCACTCTTGCTGGTGAGGACTCTTTTTTTCCTATTTGCTTCAGGTCTGTGAAAGAATCACAGCAGTCCAGATACGTTTAGTCACAGAATTTACATATTCGTAACAATCTTTAGCAAACAATCTTGGACATCTAGACTTTTGTGGTAATTACTAATTACAATAATATTGTAAACTGCAAGACCCACAATTCTTTGTGTCTGCATATATAAATCTGTAGTAGGGTTATATTTGACAAAGAGTTCTTGGATTAGGTCGGGTCTGACTAAGGATTTGAAGTAGAACTAGAACGTACTTTGTGGCTTTGCAAATAAGTTCTGTGTGTATCCTCGCCTTAAGATAAGTAGAATAAAAGGGGGCTGAAGTGTGTCTGTGAGAGAAGTACAGTAGGAAGATTAGGATGTTAAGACAAAGAGGCAGTTGAGCAGAAGACTAAACACTTAAAGCTTTTAATAGGAGGACAAGAAACTTGAAAGTCATGCAGACAGAGGCATACCACTGGAGGTGGTAGAAGGTGTAGAAATCCAGGAATGGTCAGGCTTTTAGCATTGCCATTGCAGATAGACTGCAGTCCATTAACTGTCATTTTACTCCTTTATAAACAGAAATTGAGCAAGAACATACATCTGATTAGTGAGGAATTATTTTACTGTTTAATATGAGAGTTTTGTTAATGTTGCTGGGTAGTCTTTAGCTCAGCTCTAGAGTTGATGGAGGTGCATGCCTCCCGATGTTTTTCCTGCGTATGAATACAAGGCTCTTGGGTTCCTTGTTGCTGCATTTCCAACATATCCACTCTAGAGAAGAAATAAGTAGACAGGTAATTAATACTTAGTAATGTCAGGATTCTTTGCTAGGAATTCTTTGTTATGCTGCTCTTTAGCAGTGAAAGAAAAGGTAGTGCCCCATTGTGGTCTTTGTCTTCCCTCTGTAGGATCTTCTATAATTGTTTCCATTGTAGCATCTTGGTGATGTGTGGTTCACTTTCCCTGCTGGATGGCAGTAAGTAGGGAAGGATGAGATGACATTACTTGAAAAGAAGCATATGGATATGAAGATCATTCCGCTCTACTTTGTGCTTAAAGAATGAGTTTACTCTGCCTAGAGAGAGCTTCTCTTACGGATTAGAATCTTCTTTCCAATTGGATTTGTCAGACATGGGATCTGGAGTGTTGCTTCCTTCCTGTATAACCTCTGTAAGTTTCCACTAGTTACAGATAGTGGCGTTTCTCATCCTTACACCCTCATTTTGCAGAGGTTCTGATGTGGCCTCATAATTGAGGCCTCATAATTCCTGCCTGAGGGTGGGGCTGAAGCATTAATGCATATTCTTTGTAGGTGCTCAGGAATGGAGCTGGATTCAAATATATTGCCTGCAGGGAGCTTATGAAGGCTACTTAGAGGTCAGGTGAGTAATGGTGGGGGAAGCTGGGGAAAAATTAAATCTCCACTAAATCTGTTTGTAGAATAGTCCCTTGAGCATAAGAACACAGCCTTGCTGAACACCTTGGTGAGAGTGCTTGGCTACTGTAGGAGTGCAGTGGAAATTAAACCATACATGCTCCACCCTCTGTATGTCCTCAGTGGTCTCTGGTCTGACATTTGCTTATGTACTGCAGAAGTGGGATGCTATTGATATCACTGTTGTTGTTGAAAACTATATGCTTAAAAAAAATTATTGGTATTTTAGTCCTACATTTGAGATGTGCTAGTTCTAAACTGTTTGGAACTGCAGGTGAAGTGTGCTGTTTCCTTCCTGAGCTGATTCTCTCCAGCTTTCCTTCTGTATGATACCCTGCTTTAACACATCATTCAGTCCAAGAAATGAAAGAGATAAATAATGTGAGGCTAATGGCATACTGTAGCAGGGTATCCCCCTCCAGCAAATGCAAAGTAGCCAAAGCATTACGGAGGATGAGTAATTTCTGTTCTTATTTTCAGCCTGGAAAAGTAATTCCAGAAGTCATTATGTTGATCCTTCTTTGTATCTGTGTATCAAATGCTTTGTTTTACTTAGGTATGTTTAATCTTACTTGATGGATGTTTGGGCTGGCAAATGGAACACGGGTCACTAGTTTATCTGACTCATGCCCTGAGCTAGTATAGATTTAAGACAAGTTAAGGTTCTGCTGTCCTTTATTATACTTTTATATTTATTGTAAATGAAGACTAAGAGTTCTAAATTTAATGGTTTCACAGAGGTCTAAGTCAACGAGGACATTCAGTATCTCAGCCTTTTTTCCATGTCCTGTGCTCTATTCAGCAGCAGGCTCACATTTTCCCAAGCCTGCCTTCTGTCACCTGTATAGCTATAAAGACTTTTTTGTTGCTTTTGACAACCCTTGCTAGATTCAATTCCAGGTGGACTTCGGCTTTCCTAATCATGTCTCTGTCTTGGGCTGGCAAGTTCTTATCAAGGCTCTCTGGAAACTGGCTGAATTGATTTTGCCCTGATGTGTTTTTACTACTCCAGATATTTCAATGGTTGAAGTCCCTCATCAGCACCAGGGTATCCTAACGTGACGCTACTCTGAACTGTCTGTAGAGTGCATTATCCACATGTTCTTTCTGATCACAGGGTAAAATAGATTCCTGTATGCAGAGTAGAAGTCAGCAGACAGCACTGTCTGTCATTTTTTAATTTATTTTTTAGTGAAGCTCTGAATGCTTGAAAGTGTCCCCTTTTTTATCCTGTGATGTGAACTGGAGGTTTAGAGAATTTGAGGGAAAGCCTAGAAACTTGAGCCTTATGTCTTGTAAGGAAAATATTTCTGTGACATTACCAATGCAAAACTGTACTATGAAGAAAGGTAAAAAGTTCAGTTCGGATTTTTAAAGGGTTACATTTTGTACTGGTGTTTTTGTTTGTGTGGGTTAGGGTTTTTTTGTCCCCGAGACTCTGGACACAAGTTGTCATAACAGCCTCTAATATATGCTTGTGTTTACCAAGAGCAGTTAATCCTATCATGGCAAAACACTGGGTAGAACTTTTCTGCTAATAGGAAAATATTGCCTGTGATTTAAACAGGATCACAGCTGCACAAGACGTGCACAAGTCTGTGTGGTGATTCTGAATCTCTTCTCTGTAGTGTAATCAATCAGGGACAGCTTTTGGCCCAGGCCAGCTGCAGGAGTTACCATGAGAGTTGCAGTGTCTGTATGGTTGCAGCAGACTGGGACACCTGCTCGAAACCTAAGCCTGTGATTGACTTCACCTGTGCCAGATCTGCCCTAAGGCAAACACAGATAGGACCCATCACATTTTTTGAAATGTAGCACTTGGCCTATTGTTGAGCTTTTTGGTTACAACGTGATGTCTTCTGTTGTCAGAGGTCTTCAGGTTTTTTGTCCACCTATTGCTTAGCAGTTACTATGCTTTTAAACAACCTTCACCTACTTTCATGAGTTAAAATAGCTTATGCACTTAAGTAGATCATGCTGTCTTACCTGGAATCCAGCACTCTGTTACATGTTGTTTATGATCTGATTATGTGCTGAAGAAGCTGGTTTCAGATAATCAACACTTAGCTCTCTCTGAGGCTGCACAGAGCTGAACTTCACATTATTCATCTATAAAAGGAATGGCAGGGGCCCAGTGAACTCCTAAGCAGTTGTTGTGAGGCTTGGCTGCATGACTGTAGACTCTTACACAACTTGTTTTTACATTAGACTCTAAGGTATAGCCTCACAAAGTATCTCATTTTTAATAGCACCATTTCTCTTTCTTAAAATAATTCAGGGAAGATAATTTTAAAGATAGAGGTGATCTTTTTCTTTTGTATTTTACTGCCTGATGAGTCTAGGGAGATTAGGTTCTTCTTTTGCAAAAAACCATTAAAACACTGAAACAAAATTAAGTAACTGGAATTATGTCAGTGCAAATGAGAACTTAATTTGGCTGTTTTCTGCCTCCTTATGCACCTTTCGGATTTTTGATTGAATTTGTGTAATTGTGAACTGCTTTTTGATTTAGGACATCTTTCCTGTCTCCCAAACACTAACTGAGGAAAATGTAAAATACAGAAGGAAAAAAAATGCAGCAGAACAAATGAAAAATCAAATACATATTTGTACTGTGCACATACGCAGTCCAGTTTATGAAGTAGGTCAAAGTTTAGCTGTATAAATCCTAACAGAATATCCTGTATAATGCAAACAACCAACTGTGCTTTCAGCACTCTCACAATTCATCAAGCTTTACAGGCTTCTTAAGCATGAGGGTGATGATACCAGTTCTATCCTGGGATCTGTTCAAACAATTCATGTATGTGAACTCTTCTGTCAGGGAACTTTAGTGGCCAGTGACCCTGTCCCTAGCAGCACTATTCCAAGCCTCTAGGGGGCTCTTGTCAAATCTTAGAGTGACTTTGTGACGTGCTGGATCAGCTAAGCGCTTGTGTGTTCACTCTCATTTTATAAAAATTGTGGGATTTCCCTAAACCTTGTGTGATTGCCACATGGAGGAAGTAATTTGTGTAATACCAGTCCTGCTGTCTGACTTAAGTCCGAGATAGTGTCTGATCAAAGAAGATGTACAAGGTTTGTAAAAAGAGTTGCCTATTCCTACTCTTATGGCAGCAGCAACATAAAAAATGATATATTCTTGTGATTTCTTATCTTTGTGTAATAGTTAACTGTATAGTAAACTTATCAGGTGACATTGTTCCTGTATTTTTTAGCTTAAATAATACTGAAAGTAGCTGTGTGTTACTTGTGATTTTGCATGCACTTTATTTTAGGGTCAGAGTTCATGCCAAGGCTATTTATTGTTCAAGGCTTTTAACTGTTCCTTTACTTTCCTTGTTGGGGATTGTAGCAGAAATACAAAATAGTAGAACTGAGGCAAAAACATAATTAGTGTATTTGTGATGGCTTCTCATCTGATTACTAACCATTCTTTTTGTCTTACTTGTGGCCTATGATGTCCAGCACAGATAACTGGAGCCATGAATATCTAAGCATCCTCCAGAGCTGTAGAAGAGTTTTCTTTAGAAGTTCCTCTTCAGACAGAGAGGAGCTTCCTTACATACTTCCAATGTGAAGCTCACTCTTAACATCCTAACCAAGTTTGAGTCAGCTTTCCATGGCCTTGTACTCCTTTGTTTGCTGATTTGCACACTCCCAACTCTCCCCCTATTCTTTATACTGTGGTATCACTCAGTGAGGTATTTCAGAGCAATTTGAATATTCCAAAGGAAAAGTGGCCAATTTTCAATGAAATCAGCATCCTAACATGATCACAGAACACTCCCATGTGCACCTTTGTGAGAGTCAGGGCATTGCCACCCAGAGCAGAGAGGAGGCCTGGCCACAAGATCCCCAATTCATTCAGTCTTAAACTGCCCTGGGGTTTTCATTCAAGTGTAATCTGTGATGGTACACTGAGGAGATTGTATAGCTGTTCTCTGTCAAAAGAGGCATCTGTTATTCTTTTCTCTTCTGATCCATCCCTTGATGTGCTTCCTTGGTGTTTTCTCTTGTGCTGGCACTGATGTTTGTCCAGCTCTGTGTTGGGCTGCTTTAGGGGCTAGGGTAAAAGAAGCGAATTTCATTCTACTCCAAAACTAATTGGTGCACCTTGCTAGATCACCATAGATGTTTTTTGTCAAATTTCAAGTTGACATAAATTTGGAAACTGAAGTGAACATAACATAATTTGGGACCAGATTTTCCTGGTGCTTTTGTAAGAAGGTGGGGGAAATAGAGTGCCACACTAGGAGTACTCCAAAGGGATTGGGCCGTGGAGCAGGCGCAATTGTTGCAGTCCTGTTGTTCCTTCTTTGTAGGATTACATAGATCTTAAAAGTAGGTGCACAGGGACACTTGCAGGCTTCCTTGGCCTCTGTACACAGAGCTACCTTGTTCGGAGCATGGTGTTCTTACCACCAAGGTTGTGGATTCATTCCCCATATGGGCCATTCCGTGAAAAGTTGCACTTAGTGATCCTTGTGGGTCCCTACCAGCTCAGAATATTCTGTGAAAGTGTCCCCAACATTGAAATCTGCCCTGCTGGTAAAGTGTGGAAGAAATGACTGCATACTTGCCCAGTGAGTCCAAAGTAGCCTTGCTCTGAAAAGGCGTGAACATCACTGAGTGGGTGGTCTTCAACGGGGGAACTGTCTATCCAGGTATTATCCAGGCACTAATCATGTTGAAGTCCTCAGCTTCACATAGCTTGCAACAATAACAAAATGTGTAGCAACAAAGTCATCCAGATCACCTTACTGTGGCCCTGTAAAGTCTGATTTCTGTGAAGGTGTTGGATGCGAGAGGCAAAGCCAATGGGTCTCCTCATTGCCTTGCAGCCTCATCAGTCCTACAGCTTCAAACAAATGCACAGGAAGCAGACAGTGCTGGGCAAATGAAAAAACCCAAACCAAACTGAAAGACTTATGCCTATGTAAAAGTTCTGAGTGAGAAATAGGAGTGTGGAAATATAAGTTGTGTATACAGAATTAAGAGTTCAGAAAATACTGTTTGATTTATAGCAGTATTGAATATAAACTGCATGCACACTACTATACAAAGAAATACTTAATGATGAAGGAACTCCAATGTATTTTCTGAGTTACCCACTGCTGAGGCTTGCTGAAGTTGATTTAAGACTAGAAGAAGTTTAGAAGTTTGCATGCTGCCTTATTGATCTCCAAACTCAAGTCAGAAAGTCTAATCTAGACTCAATAGATGGTTTTTATTTTTTTGTTTAATTACTTAACACTCCTAAGTAATATGAAGTATGCACTTGAAGTATGAAGTTGTGAAGTTCTTAAATTAATTTTGTGGATACTTGGTGCAATTATAGTTGTATGCAATTTGAAGCCAGAAAGTGTATATTAGAGAGGGGGGAAAATCTGCTAGAAAATAACAGTTTTTATTTAAAAAATCTGTCTTACCTAAAACAGTGTTAGTTTTTGTGGCACAAAGTACAATAGCATATTGAGGACAGTGTGATTTAGTTAGCAAAAGTGAGAAGATTGTTTTTGTCAAATGAATGAATAAACAAAGGCCGTATCTGCCATGTAGATTAGTACAGTCTCTACAGACAGACTCAAGAGTGGTTCTGGCTCGTAACTTATTGAAGCTTCCTGAAGACTAGTAAAACCAAAACCTCCTATTTTCTGTGCTTTGCAAGTTTCATTAAGGAAGCTTGGGCTTTAGCACACTTGAAGCTGCTTAAACATGGACATTCATGTTCAGGCAGTTGTATTTTCTTCTTTTCAGATTTTAAAATGGCTCTACAACACACATGCAGGCCATCCACATTAAAATATGAAGATGTCAATTTGTAAATTATGGTACTGAATGAATCACCTTCCTGAAATAGCTCGTTATGTTTCCATGCAGTTGGCTTTTCATTTAGAGTTTTGCCTTTCTTGGGCTGACATTTGTGCTGTGCCCCCAAGGTCGTCAGATGGGGACTCTGGCTGTAGTGGAGCAGAAAACCAAAGCAGAGGAGGCATATATAACTGCTGTATTTACTTTAGCAGCACAATCTCCCATCCTGCTTTATGTCAAAGTGAATAATGGTAGAAAATCATTGTCGTAAAATCAGTGCTTTCTCTTGCCTGGTGTAGACACAGTTGTTCTGTATTTCTGTTTTTTTTACCCTCTCTGTGGACGTCAAGTTATGGGAAGGGCTGTGGGAAATATTTTCCTAAAGAATGATTTGTGTGACAGGACAAATACAGGCTTAAATGGATATGTGTGTTTGCCCTAAAGGTCGATCATCGAGGATCTGATACAAGGATTGAGTGGATAATGCCAGTTTATACTTGGTTTGTCCTTTGTATGAAACTGCTGGTCGATGTGGACTTCCCTTTCTTTCCCACCCTCCCCCCACTTTTCCCAGAGGGACAGTAATTGAGATCTATTGCTAGTCATAAAAACAGCTTCACTGATGATGATTCCTTTTGCATCAGGTTAAGTTTGGTCCTTCTGCATAACTGATTGAACGCTTTTCATTTGCAAGCTTCTAGTTTCAGCCTTTAAAAGAACCCTGCAAAACTAGCTTCACACAGGCAGAATGTGCTTCAACATTGTATTTTTAATAATCATGCTGGGGTTTGTTGTGTTGCTTTGTTGCTTATGTGCTTTACTTCTACTTATATTGTAAAGAACTTGCACAGGAAGAGGGAATAAAAGCTAAATTTTATTACTCCTCATTTGAGATTTTTGGAAGCCACTCGTTCAGCACAAAGGTGTCTTGAGCTCGCAGTGAATACCTGGTGGTGTATTTGCATCTAAACCTTTGGCTAACTGAAATGGAGAAACTGGAATGGTTCTTTGAGAGTAAGTTATACATAAATCTTGTTTCTGAGTCTCTGAGGCAGAAAATCTGTATGCACTTTAACTTCAGGCTAGTTCCTTTGAAGACAACAGACATAGTTGCAACAATGACTTGAAACATGCTTGTAGATACTTTCTTGGTTAGCACTATAATACGTAATATATTATTCTGCTTGAGTTTATCCTTAGAGTTTTCTTCAATGACAGTTATGTTGTTCACATAGGAAAAAAAGGTTTCCAATACCTGAAATTAATTAATTTAGAAAGATTTTTATGAAACAGAAGTACTTTTAAAACCAGACAAGAAAAATTATAATTCAAATACAAGAATATATTCAGGATGATTAACATGATTGATTCAACACCACTATTACAAAAGTTAGGTTTCTTTCCTTATTTAAACTTTCAAATAGAAGTATGCCATATGTCTATGAAGCAATAATTTACTGAATTCTGAAGAAGAGCAAAGCCCTGTTCATCACTTTTAATTCACTGCGGACTATGAAAACCGTGTTCTAATGTGCATCTGCAAGTACAAATAGTGTTGGTACCTTCAGAGGTGTCTCACTGAAGCTGAATTCAGAGGCGTTTCTAGAAGTTGTTTTGTCATGTTAGGATTGCCTTTGTTGGACCAGCTGTCCAGCTGCAATGAGGCACTTCAATTTTCCCGATTTAAGGGCATATTTCAAAGCGACACAGTAGTAGGTAATGACATACTGGAACGAGGCACTCTGATTCTCGAATCAGGACTGGGATTTAGGAGAAAAAGCAGCTGCTTCTGCAGAGCTCTCTGCAGTATCTCTGCTGCTGTGGAGCACTGTACAGCATTCCTGACAGTAGCATTCCTACCCAGGCCAGTAGGAAGCTTTTCTAATTGCAGCAAGAGAACTTCATTGTTCTTAGAAGGGCTTACTACCCAGAGTGCATAACTCCTTTTGTCCCCTCAATCCCTTCACAAGATCGCAGATTCATCAGGGTTTAAGATGAGGTGTTTAAGTGCCACTTAGTGGCTGTCCAGAGCAAATGTAAGATACTGCGATTGCTGTGAGTTTTCACTTCTGCTTCTGCTTTCCACCAGCAGGAGAATTGCTTCCCTTACTGTGGAGATACTGAAGGCTTAATCTAAAACTGGTTGAAATCAGTTGAGAGATGCTGGTGGGTTTTCAGTAAGAAAGTTTAAGCACTGTAATTTCCATTTTACTTTTTTTCCCCCAAATTGTCCTACTGAAGTTCTGTTCGGATTCTCCTAGTGGTGTGGTGGTGTTTTTTTTGTTTTTTTTTGTTTTTTTTGTTTTGTTTTGTTTTGTTTTTCATTGGGGTGTTTCTTCAATATTTTTGCAATGCCTCTTAAAGTGTTGGAATGAGTATTTTACTATGTAACAAGAAGCAGCACTATGTAAAGTCTGTAGAACAGAAATACAGCTGTTTCTGGAGTTTATTCTTGTATGTTAAATTTCACAAAACAAGATGTGCTTAACATTGGTTAGTGTTTGACATCAGCCACTGTTCTGGGGTGTTTCAGCTCCCCTCAGCAGAATATCGGATAGGTGTGAAAACATTAGCTCTCAGTCATGTTAGGAGCTTGCTATAATAAGTTTTTATGTTTGTAAGGACAAAAGTTTATATTCTAGAAACTTGCAGGACTTCTGGATATTCTTTAGATGTATGTTATTAACTGCGTATGAACCAGATACATCCTTAGGACACATGAGGGTATAGTAGCAACTTGATCTGTGATTTAAGTGGGGCAATTCTCAAATGAACAGCTTTTACATCTCAAAGTGCATGCATTGCCTGTATGCAGGCTTCCTCTTAACTGGGAGAAGGTTTTCAGTGGGCTTTCTGCAGGGAGTTCATGTACTGCAGGAGGCATGCTTCAAGTTTTTCTTTAGAATGGGCTTGTCTTTTTTTTCCTTCTCTTTCAGTTTTTGTGTTTAATAGACTATCCATATGCATGGTAGATTTGGAAGAGTCAGAAAAGTTCCCAGGAACCTCAAACAAACAAAACATAGATTTCTGATTACATTTCTTGTTAAAGTTACAAAACAGAAACTGTCGAGGTCTCAGGTTAAACCCCTTCACGCATGTTGAGACAATGTACTTCCAACAAGCCATATAAAACCTAGATATGTGACAAACTTTCTTTAGCCAGATAACCCTCAGTGACCCGGCTTTAAGTACCCACGTTTGCACAGGCATGTCAGCCTGTTCTGGAAGTCTTGATGCCAGCTTGAAACACCCGGGTTTTTATCTTAACTGGAGTTGTGAGTAAAATCAAAGCACTTGTATGGGGATGACATTGTGTCTCTACAATGAGAGAAAGTCATACTTGATTAAGTTCTTCTTGTTTGACTGTATATTACAGCTTTTTGCATGCTAAGAGAAAAAGCTGGGAAGGTTGATTAAAACTGGCCTACATTCTGCTCATAAATTATAATTGAAAGCAATGGGACACTTGAAAATTTAATATACCCTGTATGAAATGTCCTGCTTAATATCTTTATCAATGATCTGGACAGGGGGATCGAGGGCACCCTCAGTAAATTCACAGATGGTACCAAACTGAGTGGGAATGTTGATCTGCTGTAGGGTACAGAGGCTCTGCAGAGGGATCTGGACAGGGTGAATAAATAGGCCAAGGCCAGTTGCAAGAGGTTCAACATGGCAAAGTGCTGGATCCTACACCTGGGTCACAACAACTCCAGGCAGTGCTATGGACTGGGGGCAGAGTGGCTGGAATGTGGCCACAGCTGGGTGAACATGAGCCAGGGTGTGCCCAGGTGGCCAAGAAGACCAGTGGCTTCCTGGCCTGTGTCAGAAATACTGTGGCCAGCAGGACTGGGGCTTGGCACCGGTGAGGCCACACCTTAAGTCCTGTGTCCAGTTCTGGGCCCCTCGCACCAGGAAGGATATTGAGGGGCTGGGCCAGTGAAAGGCAATGGAACTGGTGAAAGGTCTGAGCACAAAGCTTATGAGGAGCAGCTGAGGGAGCTGGGGCTGTTTGGCCTGGAGAAGGTTCAGGGGAGACTGGATCACTCTGCAACGATCTGAAAGGAGATTATAGTGAGGTGGAGATTGGCCACTTTTCCTAGGTAACAAGTGACAGGATGAGAGGAAGTGGCTTCAGTTGCACCAGGGAAGGTTTAAATTGGCTATTAGGAAAAATTCCTCAGTAATAGGGTTCTCAGGTATTGGATTAGGCTGCTCAGGGAAGTAGTAAAATCACCATCCCTGGAAGCATTCAAAAAATGTGTGCATGTGACATTTAAGGACATGGTTTAGTGGTGAATATGGCAGTGCTGGGTTAGTGGTTGGACTTGATCTTACAAGTCTTTTCCAACCTAAATTGCTTCTATGATTATAAAAGGCCTGCTCAGATGACTTCTGAGGTTCACTTAGCCATTTGAGTCTTTGTGCCGGTGAATACATTCAAATATGTGAGTTAAGACTTGCAAATTATTCAAATACATGAGCTCAGACTTGCAAGTTGCAGTGGTATCTGAAGCTACCAGATCATTACAGTGAAGAATTCAGCTGTCTAGCCCATCCATCCAGCTTTGTGCAAGTTTCTCCTGGAATGACAGAGTTCCCTCTTGGTACTAAGAATACCCAGAAAGGAGGAAATGGCAGAACTGACCCATTAGTTATGCATTTATTTATGTATTTCAGTAGTGTACTGCATGTCAGCTAATATTTTAGATTTTATTCCTGAAAATATGTACACATTTCCAAATTTTACCCACTCCAAGAGTCTTACATGAAATGATGCAGCTATCTCCCCTTCTCAGTGATAAGATGGTTAACAGAAACTGTGATGAGGGGCTGTGTTCAGTCTGTGTGGATCCACGTTTTTTTGGATGGCTGACTCAGCACACAAAGGCTTCCATTGTTCTGGAAGAGGAGCGGAAGCGCAGTCAGCACATATGGGTGAAATGTGCAGTGGTGACTTACAGTAGTATATCCTGAGCCCTTTGAAGTGATGCTGCTTTATCAAAACCACAAAAGAGTCATAAGGGCAAATCCTGCCTTTCTATTGTGTGTTATATTTCACGAATGTTTTCCAGTGTGTTTTTTAGGAGTTAGAACAGAATTGTCTTAAAGTAACTAAATGTGGAATGTTGTTTGTAATGAAACCCGGAATTGTAAGTTTCTGAATGGAAAGCCAACTGAATCATGGGAAAAGGGATTTTTCAGATTTGTGGAGACAGTGCTTGAATCTTGGTTTGAAAGATGGTTTATTGCCATTTTGTGGCTTTCACTGTAATTGAAAGACACTATGACTTAGCCAAAAAATACAAAAACGAAAGAGTTCACATCACTGGCAAAGATACACTCGATGGGTTAATAAGCCTGCAGAAGAGGGTAGGAAGGGGAGAGATTAGAAACAGTAAGTTAAAAATGCGTGCAAGGAAATATTGCTGATAAAGTTTTCCACTTTTAAGACAGATGAGAAGGAATATAATCAACAGCACAACATAGCAAAATAGAAATCACAGACAATTTAATGAAAAGGCAGATTTATATGCTCCATACAAAATTACTGTACATGCAGGTTATTATGTTAGTAGGTTCCAGTAGTATTCTCAAATTCACATTACACTGGAAATATCTAGGGAAGGACTGTGCTGCAGCTTGTAATAAAATTGAAGGCTAGTGATGAGAAGTGATGTAGAGCAAGGGTTGGGCAGGCAGCTGAGTGCACTTCTTAATCAACTGCAAGGGGCTGCAGTAGTTCTCAGCTGGCTGCTGTAGTTCTCCCACCAGGGTTTTGTCCCAAGAGCACCCGAGCAGGGAGGCTTATGATATGAGGGCAACCTTACAGACATTCAAATTTCTTCAGCTTGATTCTGGAAAAGAACAGGAAAATACGGTATTTGTTTCCTCTTTCTGTTATCTATGCTTAAGATGCATAAGAATGTAGTAACAGCTTGATCTGTGATTTTAGTGGAGGCAATTCTCAAATAAATAGCTTTTACACTCAGCTGCTTATTATATGTGAACTGCAATATAGCTCCGTTGACTGTAGGTAAGTTCCGGATCCTACGCCCTGAACTGAGAGATAACCCTGAACTGATAGTTCTTATTGTTAAGCAATTCCCAGGAAAACCAAGAGTATTTTGGTTTTGGGGTAGAATAGTTAATACTTAAAGTTTTATTTTAAATCTTGGAGTTTTTTCAGTTTACTGAAATGGGGGTTGCTTTAGAGTATGTCAACTACAATATAAGCCCATTAAAATCTGTGTACTGTCTGTGGGGATTGTGGCTGAATTAAATAATGAGAAATCAATGCTGTTAAGAAATAGATTTATTAAGTTATTAAGTAAATTGGGGAGACCTGAGAAGACTGGCTGCTTTTCATGGCTCTCCATATGGAACTCAATATACCTCCCTAGTCTCCTACTGTTGCAACTGAAGTATACAAAATAATATGCCCAGGCCAGTGGGACTATTTTTATATCTATAATTAATTATGTGAACAAAGAGCTAGGCTGTAACTCTGCAAAATGTTGCATATATGATTGCTTATTTTAGATTATTCATTACCTGAATATTCTAGTAGGCTACAGTAAATATGGACTAACTGAACTAACATGAAGTCCCATGTAATGGAAATAGGCATTCATAATATATATGTCTCCCATAGCATATGGGGAATTGATAAAATTAAAATTATGTTTTGATTTTAACCAGTCAAATGAGGGGTGCCATATTCTGTTTATAGGTTTTCCTCAATACTTCCTTATTGTAAGTAGAAGTGCTTAGTAGTTCGGGGGATTTTTTCCACTGTGATGGATGTAATGCTTCTTTAAAAAAGAAATGAAACCTATCATCAAATGAATTGTCTTTTTTCCCATCTGACTTGAGTTAATCGTATAAGCTTCAAGATCAAAAAGCACTTTAAGTATAACTTTTAACTAATTGCATTTTGAAAATTCTTTTTAAACTTAAGGAGGTTTGTTTGGTTTTTTTTATCTCCTGAGATCTGTGGGTGCTTGTCACAAGGAAGCAGCAGGAAGCTGATGGAAAAAGGTGCAAAGTCCTTTCAGGGCCATGTGTCTAGTGCCAGGGGACATAATGGCAATTTGATTTTCACATGTTTTGCATCACAGTGTTGGGATATTTTTAAAATCAGCAGTATTGCATGATTAATGTTTTATAGTTTATCCGGTTGTGTCAGGGTGTGTGTGCAGGTGTGTGTCATCTCTGTGGCATCTGCTGCTCTCTCCCCAAAACCACCTCAGTATTCTGGAGAGCTCAGCTGAGTTATCCCTCAGTTTGGCGGCACTGAGAAGACCAAAAGCTACTGTCCTACAAGGAGAAAAAACAGGAGGTTTTGGGTTGTTTCAGCTACAGTCAAGTCTTACCTGATGATCTCAATGGCTTGACCTGTATTTTTCTCATTGCAGACTGGGAGCATCCCCATTTATTTTGAGCTCTGTGATTTGCTTCTGCAGTTTCCTGGTTTGCTCTGCCTGTTTTCTGCTCCTCCTGCTTATTTCAGAGTTTCCAGAAAACCGTCATTGCTAAACAGAATATATGCATGGAACCTCTGATGTGTCTTTGTGGCAATTCCCTGCTGTGCTCTGAGTTTCCCCTGCTGCTGATTCGCCACATTGTCCTTGTGGGTTTTTTGCATCCAACTAATGAGATCAAAGTGATCTCCTCACAAGAGATCTTCGTAAGTCATCTTGGACTTATCTGTAGATTCAGGCTGTGTTTTTTCACTCACTTGTAGATATCTGATCATTTGATTACAATTAGATCACTCAGCAGTGCACATTTTATCTTGGTCAAATGCAGACAAGGATTATGCTTGAGAGGAATTAGTCAGAACCCATGGCAAAGTTCCTGACAGCTTTAAGCTTTTTTTTTTTTTTTCTGTCTATAGGAAGACAAAAAATACACAATCCAGCATAAAGCTTTCCAATCCAAAGTTTGCTCATCAGTGTATTTGGAAGTGTTTGAAGTGGCACAGTCATTTCAGTCCAGATGTGCTCTTTGTATCAGATAACCCTAATGTTTATGAATGGGACCCTAAAGCTAGATTGTGTTACTGTTATGCTATTTATAGCCTTGGTTACCTTTACAGGATGATGGGTTCCACATGCTGTAAGTAGTATTTTCTCCAGTTCCTTGTTTGACTAAGGATTTCAACCAAACCCTTCCACTCTGAACTTTCCGCAGCAAATATTAAGAAATTATCCATTCTGTTCAAGGTAACTGACTGATCATCCCAGCATCTGCTATCACCCACAACTGCCTTCTGACAGGGCATAAGAAAAGCACAACACAAAAGTATTTATCTAGATACAACTTTTCAAATGATAAAAAAAATGCCTGAACACATTTTTGTACAAAACAGACCCATGAGGAAGAATCTGAAGATAATGGCAGCCAATCAGGAAAGCTGTTTCAACCTTATGAGGTGTTTTATCCTCTTAATGGTCTCATGACCTCACTCCAGTTGATGTAACCCTGCCTCTAAGATACTACTTGCCCCAGGAAGACTTTAATTCCACTGTCTGCTGAGTGAGCAACATGGCCCATATGCTCTTATGCTTTTCTCCTGCAGATAGAATCACCTTTCCCTTCTTGCTTTCCCTCAGTCCTCTTGCTGAGGTGCAATTGGGCCTCAGCAGATTGTAGCCCTTTTATGCTCTGACACTGTTGGAGAGACAAGGAATGGTGGTGCTAGGGAAGAGGACAGATAGCCCATCACCAGCACAACTTTTCATTCCCAAGTGAGAAATCCTAATATCACTTGAATCAAAGCATTTTAGCAACTACAAATTTTGTGATGGAAAAGACAATTACAGGTAAGCTAAACCTACAGGAGAGGTTGGAAAGGACTCTGCTGCTGAATCAGTGCCCAGCAGTCTGGTGAGGAACTGTTCTCTTCTGTGTGCCACACAGGGAGTGAATTGCAAGTTATCTCTGGGCACCAGCCCAATGCCAGCATTTTTCATATTTGCCAGAAAATTTCAGTCACGGTACTAAGAAGATTATCCAAATCCGTGTAATTTCTGTTTCCACTGAGTGTCTAGAAACCACCAAGGAAGTCATTGCAGGTGCTTTGGTGAAAGCTGGATTTCGTCTTTACCGTGGGCAGTGGGCTCCTATGCACTTTATTTCAAAGGGACAGCCACAACCAGCCTGTGGTTAGGTGTTGGGTTGTGCTGCTGTCTTTCATCAGGGGGCTGGTGCAGATCTGGTTTGATGAAGTAATTTGGTTTTATGATTAATATTTTGTTTTGTATTGCAAAAGTTTGCTTATAATTTAGCCAAAAGCAGTAACAAAGCTTACTCTTTTCTTCACCACAGTATTTATTCAGAAGCCACTGACTTAGGCTTGAATGAGTCTTTGGATAGGATGAAATCCAGAGGATTCATTACCCTTTTGTGCTGACCAATTCAGATAAATCAGTTTTTGCATCTTGCATTGTCTGAAGGTGCTGTAAAAGTCCAGTGTCTCTTTAGACACCTTTGTTTTGGTATGATTTAGTACAGCTGCATCTAAGAACCAAAACATTATTACATTTTGAATTCATATGACAAACACTACTCTCACAGTAGTTACTTTCTCTCTTTCCCTGATAAAGTAGAAATCGTCACACCTGGAACAGGAAAGGATGAGACAATACTCAGGGAAAGAACAGTGAGAAATAAGTGATAAAGGATAAAAATTGTGGGTGTTTTTAAACAAAGACCAAATATTGGAAAGTGATAATTGATGGTAGGCATATTTTTTTCTTGTATTTTTTCACCTGAATTTATCAAGACCTTCTTCTGTACAGAAAGGAAGGAGATTAAGTGCAAGTTGCAAGTGAACGTGGATAGAGGGGATAAATCATGAGAAGAATAACTGCCAAAATGTGTTTAAATACAATACAGAAGAAAAAACTTTAAGTGGAAATGGCATCTACTTTAAAATCACCACTAGTGGTAACACAAGAGCAACAGGAGAGGCCAGTTGTCAGGTATCACAGTTGTGGCTATACCCTTAATGCAAGTTCTTGTGAGATATTGTTCAGTGATGACACACTGTGAAGACTCACAAGAGTATTTATGGCCATAAAACTTAGAGAAACTTAAATCAGAGGAAAATGCGTCAGAAATATTCCTCCTTTGAGTTGAAAGGTCAACTGCACCCTCCTTTCTTCTGCATATTTCCTTATGTCTCCCTTTTCTTTTTATATCTCTTTCATTCTCCAAATGGCTTCTTTTAATGGAGAAAAAATAATGGGAGTACTTGTGTATGTGCAAATTTATGTAGGACATCTGTAAAACAGAAAGATCACCTTTCTGATGATGTAAGCTTTAAGTTGTATCTTTGAAGTATTTTAATTGTTACTATTTTAAAAACAACCACGAATATCTTGCTAGTACTTTCCATGATAACATGGAACAGCTTATAGGACTGAGGGCTTTGTTTTGATTTTTAAGAGATCATACACTTGGATAAGATGGTGTCAAGTGCTACTTACTATTTATGCAATACAGATGTTATTGCCTGACCCTGAATTTTTCCATTACCCCAAAATGGGTATGTAGTATTTTTGGAGAGACAGTTATCTACACGAGCCAAACTTAAAATACTAAAATACAGAGGTTCTCTTTTTAGAAATATGAACATCCTGAAAAATGAATGCAGTTATTGTTCCCACTACATTACTAAATGCATCTTTTTTGGAAGGTAAGCAACACAGTGACCTTTTCATTTACACTGAAGAATTTAATGCATTTACTAAATGTTTTTATAGCTGAACACTTAAGCCTCACTTCCAGCTGTTTCCCAAATGCCAAAGCATGCCCACTTCTCCTTCCTTCAAGGCCAGAATCTATCGTCTTTGTTCAACAGGTGAACTAAAGCAGAGAGAGCAGTTATTAGCATGCCTGAAAGTCATGTTAACAGCAGAAGCTGGGACTCATTCATTGTTACTCTATCTCCTAATTCAGTATCTTTGCCACAAGACTACTCTTCTTCCCAATCCTATAGAAGCATGTAGAAGTTTTCAGAGTGCATTTAAAATCATACAAATATCACTATAACAACTACATGCAACAAGTTTCAAAGTTAAGTAGTGTGAAGTGACACACTGGAGATGGCTGTTTGAGCCAGTTGCAGACAGGGTGAGAAGCCAGATATCCTGACTGACATCAGTTTTAATGTGGACTTGGGGCAGATGTGTGTATTGTTAGTTTTAAATTGTGTAAAGATGTCAGTCAGGAAGGGGAGCTGGAAAACTCCCAAGCTGGCAGGATCTCCTCGGAGAAAGGGGAAGAAATAATTATTTAGTAGTAATACTGTTCACACTCAGGGTTAGAGAAATGAGACTCTTGAGACTCTCATGCTACCATCAAATATAGTGGTTATACTGTACAACTATGAGCAGCATATAATGAGGAGCCTTCTGCCTTGCTCATGCCCTCAGTTACTTTATGAAATAAAAGCAGACCTGGTTCTATACTTCAGATGGTAATATTTCTAGAGTTCTTGTCAGGTTCTGAGTTTAAGGCCCTGGGAACAGATGTTATTTTTTCATGTATGTGCTCTGTACATCATGAGCAGTAGCAGCAGTGAATTTCCCCCTGTATCATACCAGTATGCCTTTAGAGACTGGTACCAGAATGGATATCAGTCATATTCAGTCATTTATTGGGCTTATGGCTAAGAACATCTGTAAAATCGAAATGTGCATGACCACTGTCATAATTACAGAGAGAGCCGTTGGCTATCCTTGTGAATTATCTGTAATCTGTAGAACTGTTAGAAAATGGAACTCTATTCTCCTTTTATGAAGATCTGAAATGTATTTGTTAGGGTTTTCATTTCAGAAACTAGCTTAGGTACAGCCTGAGAAGAACTGCTTTTGTATTGTGCCCTCATCCCTCTGCAGCCCATTACAGACATACAGCAGTGCTGTGACCCTCATCAGCACCACGTTAGGAGGTGATAGAGCTCTCTGGCAGCTTGCTGCCTTGTTTGCTTTGCATGAACCAAACCCAGGGCTGCAGGGTCATGCAGTCTGGGGCAGGTGCCAAAACTACCCCTTTTCTGCCTCAGTGAACTGTGGGATTGGCTCTGCTTTTCCCCGGCCCATGTGTGTGGATGTCACTCTTTTCCCTCCTGTTTTCATTTAATAACTCAAACAACTGGAACAGTGTCAGCTCTAACCTGGAGATCATTCCATTGCCCATACGTGTGCAAGTGCAAGCATGTGCAGGGCATTCTCACAGTGGAGTAGCTGTCTCAGTGAGAGTGTCTTTGGGCAAAACGAGCTGAATTTGGCACTTCATCATCCAACTTTGACCAGTTGAATTTTATTGAGAAGTGCATAGCAGACTCCTATGCTTTCCTGTTA
>VWZS01002580.1:803213-944461 GCA_013397075.1 Rhabdornis inornatus
CGCCCGCCGGGATCGGGCGGCCGCTGCCCGGGCGCGGGGAGCCCCACCGGAGGCGGAGCGCGGCGGGGGCGGGACGCGGTCGCGGCCCTTCCTTTCCCTTCCCTTCGCTTCCCGCCCCGCGGCTGCAGCCGGCGCCGGCACGGGCAGTGTCGCCGGCGCCCAGAGCTCGCCGTGCCGCCGGCCGGCGCTCGGCGGCGGGGACGTTTCGGGTGCCCGCGCGGGCTGGTCCCCTCCCCTCCCGGCNTGAAAGTCATGTTAACAGCAGAAGCTGGGACTCATTCATTGTTACTCTATCTCCTAATTCAGTATCTTTGCCACAAGACTACTCTTCTTCCCAATCCTATAGAAGCATGTAGAAGTTTTCAGAGTGCATTTAAAATCATACAAATATCACTATAACAACTACATGCAACAAGTTTCAAAGTTAAGTAGTGTGAAGTGACACACTGGAGATGGCTGTTTGAGCCAGTTGCAGACAGGGTGAGAAGCCAGATATCCTGACTGACATCAGTTTTAATGTGGACTTGGGGCAGATGTGTGTATTGTTAGTTTTAAATTGTGTAAAGATGTCAGTCAGGAAGGGGAGCTGGAAAACTCCCAAGCTGGCAGGATCTCCTCGGAGAAAGGGGAAGAAATAATTATTTAGTAGTAATACTGTTCACACTCAGGGTTAGAGAAATGAGACTCTTGAGACTCTCATGCTACCATCAAATATAGTGGTTATACTGTACAACTATGAGCAGCATATAATGAGGAGCCTTCTGCCTTGCTCATGCCCTCAGTTACTTTATGAAATAAAAGCAGACCTGGTTCTATACTTCAGATGGTAATATTTCTAGAGTTCTTGTCAGGTTCTGAGTTTAAGGCCTTGGGAACAGATGTTATTTTTTCATGTATGTGCTCTGTACATCATGAGCAGTAGCAGCAGTGAAAATTTCCCCCTGTATCATACCAGTATGCCTTTAGAGACTGGTACCAGAATGGATATCAGTCATATTCAGTCATTTATTTGGCTTATGGCTAAGAACATCTGTAAAATCGAAATGTGCATGACCACTGTCATAATTACAGAGAGAGCCGTTGGCTGTCCTTGTGAATTATCTGTAATCTGTAGAACTGTTAGAAAATGGAACTCTATTCTCCTTTTATGAAGATCTGAAATGTATTTGTTAGGGTTTTCATTTCAGAAACTAGCTTAGGTACAGCCTGAGAAGAACTGCTTTTGTATTGTGCCCTCATCCCTCTGCAGCCCATTACAGACATACAGCAGTGCTGTGACCCTCATCAGCACCACGTTAGGAGGTGATAGAGCTCTCTGGCAGCTTGCTGCCTTGTTTGCTTTGCATGAACCAAACCCAGGGCTGCAGGGTCATGCAGTCTGGGGCAGGTGCCAAAACTACCCCTTTTCTGCCTCAGTGAACTGTGGGATTGGCTCTGCTTTTCCCCGGCCCATGTGTGTGGATGTCACTCTTTTCCCTCCTGTTTTCATTTAATAACTCAAACAACTGGAACAGTGTCAGCTCTAACCTGGAGATCATTCCATTGCCCATACGTGTGCAAGTGCAAGCATGTGCAGGGCATTCTCACAGTGGAGTAGCTGTCTCAGTGAGAGTGTCTTTGGGCAAAACGAGCTGAATTTGGCACTTCATCATCCAACTTTGACCAGTTGAATTTTATTGAGAAGTGCATAGCAGACTCCTATGCTTTCCTGTTATGATTGTGCAAATCTAGTTCTTCACGTTGTTTCTGTGAGGTGGTGGAAAATAAAGGGCTTTTTGTTTTGAGCCCAGTGGATTATTTCCTGTGAACTCCAAGCCTTTTTTCCTTTCCTGGTTCTGTGCCCTTCCTCCAAACTCAGGAAAATTAGTTGTTTCAGGTAGCCCTAAGGCCACTGAGTAGGAGAGGAAGGTGTTCACAGCCAGCTCAGCCGGAGCAAGGACAGGAATGAGCATTCCTGGCTGAGTGGCAAGTAACATCCCTGGACCTGCCGGAAACATGTATGCTACTGTCTGGCCTTCCACGACAGTATGAGTTCTGCAAGTTGAGCTGCTAGCGTTTGATGTCAAATGCCATTAGCTAACACGAATGGCAAGACAGACTGGAAATGTAACATTTCACAGTGGTTTCAAACACATGATTTTTCGCTCGATCTTTTAATGTTAGGAATGGCTTCCATGCCGGGATGTTCCCAGAAAGTTTTCGTTACGAATCGCGCCGTCAGCGCTGAATTACGTGGCCGGGCAGCGCGAGGCGGCGGCTGGCGGTTGTCTGCGTTGCCGGGCGCGCTGCCGGACGGCGAGNTTCAGCTGGGTGGCCAAGGTAGGAGGCGCGGCGCCCTCCGCGCTCGGAAAGTAAAAGTCCAGCCTTAGGGCTTGCAGATGTTCGCGTGTAATTTCAAGGCAAGTCAGTCATCTCTGGGAAGGAAGAAGAGCCCTGCTGTATTGTTCAGCCAGGGGAAAGGAGGAGCACTCAAAGTGACCAGTAAAGTCACCCTGCTGTCAGGCACGGCTTGAGTTTAGGGGCTAAAGGCGAAGCTGCAGGTCTGGCCGACTTGTTCTGCGTTGCTGCGGATCTGCAAAAGGGGAGAGCTGTAATTAAAACTGCTCAGAAGGCCTGATTTTAGTGCCTGTGGAAGTCTAACGCTACTTTTGCACTCTGGGGAATGTGTAACAGCGCTCCCACTGTTTGTTTTGGAGTCTTTTTTTTCCATGGTTTTTGTCATGCCCTGAGTTTAGGAGGAACAATAAGATGGATTTTAGTCGGACACATGTTTAACTGATAATGCATGTGTCTTGCTGGCTTCTTCATCTGTGTGTCTAGGGCCTCAGTAGGATTTTCCACTGTAACTGAAATTACGTATGGATGCAAAGCAGTAAAGATGGTTAAAGATCTCTAGAATATAGTTTTGAGCTGATGTTTTTAAGAAATTTTAGAGTAACAGTAATTCTGAATTTAAAATGAGCTGCAAATGATATTCTGTCTCAAGGCACAGTTTAGCATGTAGAAGGGGACAAGTGTGTGAAACAGCTGTAGGGCAGCTAAGAGTTGTAGGTTCCTTGAATAATTAGCTGGGGAAAAAAACTATCTTGAAATTCAACAGTGTAGGCTGCTAGGCAGATCACATAAAATCTGTTTCTCTCTGTTGTCGGGTGTAAGTGGTCAGTTGCTTAATTACTTCTGCATACCTGTTCCTGAATATTTAACAGGTGAAATACCTACCCTCGGAAGATACTAAGAGGGAAGTGCTTGTTGTGTGACTGTTGCCTTTGTTCCGATTCTCTAGAAGATAGAAGGATTTGTTTTAGTTTGTTTTGAAAGGAGACTGCTGACTTTTAGGCACACCTTGAAAAATCGAAATGTATCCTTTTCTCTTTCCACTTGCCTTTTTTTCTCTGGGTGAAGACCTGTTGGGTGGAGCACGTGTAGTTACCTCTCCTGTCACTCCTCAGGTTCTATCTCATGCATAACATAAGACCCAGTTTGCCGTGTTATCTGAAGGAACGATAGCGGCTGATGCCTGTCCCGACTCTTATAAAAATGTCCCGGTTTCCTATGCAGGTGGCTGCTGTCAAAGATGAGTGATGCCATCGAGTAAGTACTTCAGGGATGCCCCCAAGGGATGGCTCATTTCCTTTCCTCATTGTTCACTTGTCAGCTGGGCAAGGCAGCTGGTCGGAGAGGAGTTGGTGTCGGAGGAGGTCAGAACTTGTAGCACACGGAGTTCACTGTGTTTTCAGAGAAACAAGCTCTTCCACAAACACACTTCTGACTGCTTTTAGGAGTGCTTTCTGGGCTTTCAAAGCTAATTATTTCAGTGCTGGTTCCTCACAACTTCTTAGTTTTATTCTTTTGATGGCCATTAATCGTCAGCACTAATTTGGGAGGGAAAGCAAGGCAGTGTACTTAGAAATATAAAATGAGGCTTGTTAATAGAGAAAGCTTTCCCGCCTGCCAAAATCTGATCAGTAAAAATATAGGAGCTCTTGTTGCGGGCTTTCAAGGCTTTCCAGTTTTAATGAGATGGTGGCCCATTCCAGAACAGGGAAGGACTGTGGGATGAGGGGGGGAGGAAACTGCCCCTCTCGAAGGAAAGCTGTGCCCTTGCATCTATTACTTAAAAATTAGTGACCCCATCGCTTAAGTGTTTAGTCTCACCAGGCAAGTCACCACGCCTGCAGATAGTTACATGTGAAAAAATTTACTCCCATGTGCTATGAAATTGATTTCCCTGGTGTTTGTGTAAACATTAGCTTTTAATTTATCTTGTTTACATGCAGTTTTACCCAGCTTGTCTCTTACCTACACACAGGCTCCTCAGGGCTGAGTTTTGCAGTGCTGCCAGGTTCAGCCATGGGGCCCATTCTGGGCTGGAGGATAAAGCCCTGCTTGAGTCACATGTGGATTTATGTTGCCCCCATTGGCCATATGGATGCTGGCTAAGGCCCTGAATGATGGCTCTGTGGATAATGAATTCTAAAGTACTGACTTGTTTTAGTCTCCTAAAAATATTTAAATAAAAAAGAATAGTCATACCTGTTTTTCCTGCATGATTTGATACGAAGTTAGACAACTGGTTTAAGGGAAACCTTTGACTAAGCACCTAAAAGCACAGGCTCTTGAAAGTGTAAACTATGTTTGCACTGTTTTGAGTAGAAAATAGACATGCAGAGTTTTAGTGGTGAACTGGCACATTATTAATTCATTAGTAGGAGATAATAATACAGTGACAAGTATTAAAAGTAATTTTATTTCTGTTCCTATAATATTTAATATGTCTTTAGTTTAAAAAGATTCATCTTAGTTCTTTACAAAATTGCTTAGTTTTATAATGCAAGTTTCTATTCAGAAGCAGCTTTACAGCAACCAGAATTAGAGAACTGATTCCTGAATAAATAGAAATAGTTCTTAGTGCAAGAAATTATATAAATAGAGAGTTTTGAGTAAATGTGTCCTCAGAGTCTCAGCTAGCTATGAAATTCATACAGTTTGTCTGTCTAGTTACAAAAGAGGTGCTGTATATAATTTAATAGCTGTGTTAACTTCAGCTTATTTTGTCTGAAGGATTATGAACCAACAAGGAACCAGTGAAGAAAATAACTAAGATAAAATGCAAAGCAAAGTTACACAATTTAATTCAAGGTTTCTTCTATTAATGATTTTGCTGGTAGGGATCAATCCACCTTGAGCAGCTTCCTCCAACCTGCAGGACAGCAGGTGGGAAAGAGATGCTCCCTCCTAAGGGGAGCTGAGAGTGGTATGGTGTGTTGAGGAACCTCCACTTATATGCCACCAGCACTGGAAGAAAATTGTGGATTTACAGTGTCGCTGTCCCCAGCTGGGTCGGCTAATCTTGGACCTTGAGTTGAGAAAGCAAATTGTTTGGATTGCTTCTTCTGTGAAAATGAGATTTTAGGGTGTATTCACAATAGATGCTCTGAAATTCCCAACAGCCACACAATAAGTAAGTTTTATTTCGGTTTGGGTTTTTTCAAGGATTTCTGAGTCGAAAGGGCCTATGAGCTTTCCTCAGTTTGGGAAGCTCTGAAGCCATCAAAAAAGAAAGTTTCTATCCTATTCAGTGCAGAAAGACATGGTTACTTGGCTTGTGCCATGAAATATTACTGAAGAAGTAATCATAATAATATTGGAAATGCCACTTATATTTCTTGTAATCCTAATATAGCTTTATATGCTCTGTTAGAATTGATCTTCTAACAGAGAAGATCAATTCTAACAGAATTGCTGTTTTGCCATAATTTCTGCTATTTTCTATATAATAGAGTGCCTAGTAGACCTCTGGAGGAGCATGCATGGGAGTAACAATATACTTCTTAGTTTAGATCAGAAGCTACAAATGAAATTAATTTGCCTTCTGCAAACGAATGAAGAGGAGTGAGAGACTGAAAATCAGGATGGCCAACAAATCCCTTCCTTTTTTTTTTCCCTCCTTTTTAAGAGTGTTCTGAAAGGATGATTTTGGCTTTTTTTGCTGGTCTGTTCTAGGGTATATCACACTCACTTATGAGGATGTTTTGCTCCAGTTTAACTGACATGCCTCTTTCTTTTATTCACCACAGTTTCCAGCAAAGCTGAGCACCTTTGAACATCTTTAATCCCTCAGTGAATGATTTACATCCTAGCCAAACACATCAAGTTTTGGTCTCTTCAGGAGCCCTCATAACCAGGCATTTAAAAAACTGTCTAAAGGCAAAAAACTTACACGTTTGTTAAACCTGTCTTTTAAGCCCATCTTACTTATGATAAATTATTTGGGTAGGTGAGTAAGTAGTGGTGGTATTCTGTGGGGTGCAACTCTTGTTTGTGCTAGTGCAAGTATCGCTGATAACCCTTATTGTGAAGGAATTTGAATACTTGCATACTGTATCAAGAATCAGGTAGTTAGTAGAGAACCGGTGCCAGGGAAGAATTGGGAATCAGTGAAGAGGGAAGGCTCAAAAGCCATAGTTTTGCTTGTGGAAGAATCTCCTTGAAGCCATTGATGCTGTGGGTAGGGCTGAAAGGACAGACCCTCACTTGTCTCCCAGGCTGGATGCCAGCAGTGCGGCAAAGAGAAAGTGCAGATTTCTGCCAGAGCTGTGTTTTGGTGCCCAAGTTTGCACAATGCACTTGTCAGAGAACGCTACATTTCTACTCAGTGTGATTCTCCAGGTCAGTTTATGTTGGGGTAAAATGTTGTTGCCAATTGACAGCTTTCAGATAAATGCAGATTATCACAAAATACCAAGCAGTTCAAATGCACTGTTTTCTGTATGCCAGTCACTCACCACCTTCCCCTGCGGGGGCCTGGGTGATGACTGAGGAATATGCACTCAGCATTTGAAATGAAGTCAGTCCTGTGGTGAAACCCCTCAGTTACTCAGCAGTTAAGTTCCCTTTGGAACTATTTGCTTTCATTCTTCGTCCTTCCATTTCTTTTTCTGCATGCCAGGCTCTAATTGCACCTGCTTTGCTTAGATGTTCCCCGTTTGATGGGAGAGGGCTGGAATACAGTCGCTCACACGGCTTTTATTTGGCTTCGAAGGTGTAGTAGGGCAGTGTCCTCTGCATTTGTCAGGTACATTAGGGGTGCTTAGTAAGGAGCAGAGCTTTCCACAGAGAAATTTCTGGCCATGTAGATTGCAGCTTAGCAAGGTTTTTCTCTTGAATCATTTATGCCTTTCTGAATTAATTTCTCATGAGTATCTTCTTTCAGGTTCATGTTGACCTTCAGATTTAACAAGCCAAGCCTGACAAGGTAGCTGAGCTTGCTCTTTTGTACAGGTTCTGTCCTCTGCAATTCAAAACAGAACTTTTACCCTCTAGTCAAAGACTGTTTTCTTTGCTGAAAGGCACTCTGGAAGTTGGTGCTAGCTGTCGTCTTGTGGTTAACATGTTCTGAGCCAACCAGTAGCAAAACTACTAGTAAATCCTGCAGGATCAGGGAAAACCCCAGGTCATATCAAAGATGGATAATACAACTACAGTTTTGTTTGGATTTTTTGCCATATATACATATGTCTGCAGCACTGCAGTTTAACTTCGTTTGCCTTACATTTGATGATTTAAAATACTGTTTCACATCATAGCCTTTTTTTGAGAGGCTACTGTAATGAAACCGTCTTTTATGTGTACTAGAGGTGTTCCCAAGAACACCAAAGCAGCAGTTCCACTCTGGGTCCCATAAATAGAAATATCCTTAGGGAAAAGTCAGGTAAAGAACCTCTTTACAGTTTGTAACTTCCCATCGTCCTGAATGTAGACGCTGCAGCATTTCTGAGAAACCTCTTCTTTAACGGGTTGTTGGAACCTTTTTATTGTGCCATCTAATAAAAACTTTAAATACTTTAAGAAGTCTTCTGAACCATTTTATTTTAAATTTGAAGGAGCTGAGGTTGTGTATGTGTATACAGAGGTTGACTAATGACTTAACAAGTAAATCCTCAATGGAATTATTCAATTATTATTCAATTAATAGAATTACGGCTTCACTTTTTTTTTTTTTAATTAGAAGCCTTTACAGCTCAACTGTTCAAGCTGAAATACTTATGGACGGCAGTGACTCAAAGGAAAAAACATTCTCAGCCTCTGGTTTGGTAGTATTTTACATATCAATTAAGATACAGAAAATATATCAAGAGATGCTTACTAATTTGTATGGGGAGGTGAGGCAGCAGAGCTGGGAAAAGCAGCCAGAACTCAAAGAGCAGAAGCTGAGGTAAGGGAATTACTTTAGCTACCGTGTATTGGTTTTATCACTGAGTTAACTCTACTGAATTGTATTGGAATTGTTTTCAGTTATTCTTGCTTTTTAACCAAGGTACAGTAACAAATCCTGAGATGCATTAATGCATAAACGTAGAATGTTAATAGGAGTGTTTCCACAGAATCACAGAATAAGCTGTGTTGGAGGGACCAACTAGGATGAAGCCCAGCTTCCTGGCCTTGCAAAAGACACCCCCAAGAGTCACACCACATGCGTTGTCCAAACACTTCTTGAGCTCTGTCAGGCTTGGTGCTGTGACCACTTCCCTGGGGAGCCTGTTCCAATGCCCAACCACCCTCTGGGTGAAGAACCTTTTTTTAATGTCCGACCTAAACCTCCCTGACATAACTTCAAGCCATTCCTTTGTGTTCTATCACTGGTCACCAAAGAGAAGAGATAAGTATTTGCCCCTCTTCTTCCCCTCATGAGGAAGTTGTAGACTGGAATGAGGTCTTATCTCAGTCTCCTCTTCTTGAGGCTGAATCGACAAAGTGCCCTCAGCCACTCCTCATACAACTTCCCCTCAAGGCCCTTCACCATCCTCATTTCTCTCCTTTGGGCACATTCTAACAGCTTTATATCTTTATTATACCGTGACACCCAAAACTACACACAGCATGTCAGGTGAGGCCACCCCAGTGCAGAACAGAGCAGGACAATCCCCTCCCTTGCCTGGCTGGTGATGCTGTGCCTGAGCTCCACAGGACATGCTTGGCCCTCCTGGCTGCCAGGGCACTGCTGACTCATGTTCAACTTGCCATTGTCCCCCAGGTCCCTTTCCATGGCACTGCTTTTCAGGATCTCATTACCCAGTCTGTCTGTACAACCAAGGTTGCCCCATCTCAGGTGCAGAATCTGGCACTTCCCCTTGTTGAACTTCTATGTTTGGTGATTGCCCAATCTGCTAGTTTATCAAGGTCACTCTGCCGGGCCTCCCTGCCTTTGAGAGAATCACAGCTCCTCCCAGTTTTCTGTCATCTGCAAACTTGCTTAGTATCCCTTTTTTAAAGTAAACTCACTCTGAAAAGCATGGTTTTCTTACTGAGAAGCAAGAGTGAGGTTCAGGCACCCTTACCCTGTTTCAGTGGACTAGAGCATAACAACAGGGTTTCTGCTGCCTCTTTTCCCTTGTGCTTTCAATTTCCCAAAAGCCCATGCCAGTATTCCTGGATCAGATGGCCAGGTGCATGAAAGCTGCAGTTCTTAGCCTGGATGAAATCCCCTGTAGGTTGCATGTAAATTAGTAGGTGCCATGCAGCAACATGGTGTTCAAGGGGGGCCGCTGGTGCTGAGGACAGGTTCTATACCTCACTCTGGGAAGTGACTTTTATTTTGAATTGGCCCTAATTTGGTGCTGTGACCAAATGCCTGTTTGCAGTGAAATGTATCACAGAATGAAGGTTTAGTTTTGTTTGAATGGGTGGCAGTTCTGGTGTTTTGAGACACCCCCATAAATGTAGTCTGTCACACAAGAAGTGAAATGAGAGAATCCACTCTCAAACACATTTGTGGTTCAAAATAAAATAGTGAAGTAGATTATACTTGATTATACCAGATTATACTTGAGAGTCCAGTTAGAGAAGCTGGACAAAGAGCATACACAGGGCTTTGGCTGTGTGGACAGACTGTGGCACAGTGGATGGCCCTGATGGAGGGAGTAGGAGCCCATCAGGGAATTTTTGTTTTATTGGGATGTTGACCTTTCGGCTAGTGCTTGGTGAAAATATCAGGGTTGGAAAGGTTATCTGGAATTTCTGTGCCCTAGACTTCTGTATGTTACTAACTGATGAACTGTGAAGAGCATGCAAAAATGTTTCTTGTCTTCCATTCTCAGGGCACTGTGTATGTAAGCACACATGTTGTTGGTCACATTTTAAAACCAAACCAAACAGTATTCTGGAGTATCTGGAAGCTTCTTTCCAACTCGAGTGCTAGCTTTGGACATGTGAATGTTTGTCTTTATAGCTTTGCTGCACCATGACTATAATCAAAAGCATGGGTTTTTTTTCCAGGGGACACCTTTGATATGCAGCTACCAAACAGGATTTTCAAGTATAGATAGTCTGTGAAATTGTAGGTTTGGGGAGAAGAGGCTGCTTATGCATAGTTACACAGGTACACTCCCTGCCACTGAAAATGGCAAAGCTGGGCTAAACTAAACAGCTCCTTTCTTTTTCAATGAACTATTTTGGAGGATTTATGTGTTTATTTCAAGAAGCTATGTAGCCAAATATCTTACTTTTACCAAATCTTAACAGTTGCCTCTCTATTTACTGAACTACTGGTCTGCTGCAGTAGTACCAGTGAGGTGAGCTTACTGAAGCCGTTGTCATGGAAATTTGGATGGCTGGCACTAAATGTTTCATGCTGGTTTTGTTTCTGTGGAGCTTTTTATAGCTTCTAATCGCCTCAAATGCAACTCATGGAAAAGGAAATTCGTAGAAATGCTTTGGAGTTTTAGACTATTATGTACAAGGGGCCTGTCTTTAAAACTGGTGTTACCCGGAACCTGAACCAGTAATATGTTTTGGAATTTCAGATTTGGGTATGTCCCATTGGAATGTATAACCTACAGAGTTTATCATTCTGTGAAAGCAACATTTCTGCTTGACATACAGTCATTGAAGGCTGACCTTTTCAGACTAAAACATATTTATTATATGCAAACAGAGTTCATGCAGTGATGTGGTTTTGTTTATGAAATATGGAATCATATAAAAATTATTTATTTTAGCTTGTTATAATTCCATCAGCATTTTTTTTCTTCTGTTTTACAGCAGAGAAGGATGAAAACTGATGAGCTAACTGCTCTTTTAAGTGAAAGTTGCAGTAGTTTTCATGGGATGTTTAGTCATTACTTTCCCATCCTGTTCTCTTGAGAGTTGACCTGAGGCAGCTGAAATCTGTTACTGTGTGAAAAAGCAGTAAATGTGCTCATCCACAAGCAGATCAGTTCACCAGGATTTTGTACCAGTCAGGCAGAATGCTGGAAAAAGCTGATCAGCTTCTTCACTCCAGTTCCCCTGGGGCCTTTATAAGTTTAATGTTCGAGTAAGATTGTTCCAATTAAAAACATCATCTGTCCCTGTGCCTCCCACCAGCAACCCTAGGAAGAAGAGCTGTGTTGCTGTCTGTTTCCATGGGAAGTCTGTCAACTCTGTTGTCAGAGTAAGAGATGGCATTTTAATCCGCTGCAGATAGAACTTACACATCATGTCAACCAAAAGCATTCGTAGGTTGACTTCCCTCCACTACCTTCCTTTGTGAAAATGTCAAAACAAATTTTGAGGGGAGGGGGATTTTGGCACACATTTGGATCAGCTATCAAGAAGGTTATATCAGAAATAACCTTAGTTGTTATGAGGATGCACATGGAGTTTTCCTCCTTTCTTGTTTGGAGTTGGATGTTGATAAAAAGGACAGAAGAATTTCAGGCTTTTTTTTGAATTTGTAAAGAAATTATATTCACTTCTGTTCTGCTTATCACTGTTTTGCCAGTTACACCAATTTTGATAACTACCAAAAGCCCAAGAGCAAAGGAGACCAGGAGAGAGCCTGTATCCTATTGTACAAACGAAATTTAATCTGATTAATAATTTTTTTAAAAAAAGGTACTAATGTCCTAAGTCCTGTTACTGCCTTTCAATAAAAGGCAACAATAAAACACAAATAACAGCAAAAGAAAAATTCTCTGCACCACTTCAAAAAAAGTCAAAACAGAAAAGAACTCTTGTCCTGAAAGCTTTAAAATGCCATTGCTTTCTTTTTCCATTTATAGCTATTTAGGAATAGGCTTCCTTCTGTTTCCCACCCTATAGCCTCCAGCAAAGTCCCAAACCTGTCTCAACCCTGTGAAGGGAGCTGCTTGCAGTTCCATCTTGCACCTCTCTCAAAAAAGGGATTTAATCTCTGTTGATAATGAATGAGCACAGATATTTCTAGTTATTGCTTTACGACAGGTATTGCCTCATTGTTCAGTACTCACCTTGTAAAATGGGAGGCAGGAACCCTGTAGGTATGACCAGCAACTGCTTCTGTGTCTTGAAATACTGTTTTCATTTGAGAAATTGTGTGAAAAGAAAATTTTGAAAAAATATGGAAAAAATACAACTGAAGATGTTAATGCCTTATTTGAAATATCTTTTGATTTATTCCACAATTGTTCCATGTAAGTTTATGGTACTGAATGGAGGAGCTGATAATTCTGTACTAGATGAAAAGAAATGGTTTTTATTGTAAAGACACAAAGGATTGGGCAAATATGAATTAGTGAACACCATGTAATAAGCCCACCAGAGTATACCTATATTCTTCCCAAAAGCACAATTTGTAGGAATACCCCCTTCAGAGCCAGTCCAGTGCTATTGTGTTTGGAGGTATTCTCAATACACATGGAGACTTTGCCAACTGCAGTTTGCTTTTGGGTTGTGCATTTTCATGGGGAAGAGTCCAAAAGTAAAAAGCAATCTAGGACCTGGCAGTTTATTTATGGAGAGTAGCCAGCTTTTTTTGTATTTCAGGCTTCAAGTAAGGTATATCTTAAAGGGTTTCTTACACATGCTTTTAAGTGCATTAGCAACATGATGCATCTCTCTTGGGGTGAAAGCACCATCACAAAACAGAACAGTCCAACTTCATTAGAATACCAAGTCCACTTAAGTTATATTTCTGTGCTTGTTTACAGTACTCTTTGAATGGATTCTGCAAATACTGGTTTGGGGATCTTTTCAAAAGGAAAGAAAACCTTTTTCCGTCTCTTTAAATTACATGGTGTGCTCTCAAACTCACCTGACTTTGCAAAAAGTGTACTCTTTTCTGTCTGGCTGAGGAATCATGAGGAATGTTCTTGAGCTGAGATTTGCCTGTAATATTAAAAGGAATGCGATACTGTGAAAGTGGCACAAAGTACTCATGACATCAGTCTGCAGTACTTTTAACAATCTTCTGGAGATAGCACTTGGTGTGTGTGAGAAGTCTAGTCCCCTTTACAGCTTTTTATGATAATGTGTATACAGTTAAGAGTATGTGTTGGCTACATGGAGCTCTACTTTTGGTGCTTACTGTGTCAGTCATCTCAGATGATGCAAGTGGCATTCATCCACTCATCCAAGTCAAAAAGAACTAGATTTAAACAGATAATTCTCTTCTGCCGCACGCAGAATATCCTTTGAATTTTAGTGCAGATTCATCAGCTTCTTGCATGCATCCCTGCAAAGTTTGAGTCTTAGCCTTATTCTCTGTATAATGCCCATTCAAACCTTACTAAGGAAACCATGCCCACATGTAAACATGTGTGTGACTGTTCTTCCTTTCATGGGCCCATGATGATATTCAGCTGTTGAACTCTCCCTTATTAAGGCTGAAACAACACCTCTGTCTTGCTTTTGTAGGTTTCACAGCCCTTTCTAAGCAGCACACCTGCACTGTGGTTACTCCTGCTGGCTGCTACCCTGGCTACCCCTCCAAGCCCTCTGGTTGTGCTCCAACTTGTTCTCCTTTTCAAAAGACATTCATGAGTTCCCTGGTTAAGTGAGACACCCAGTGCATCTGATGTACTATAGAGAGAAATGTGCTAGACCAACGTGTGTGGCTGGTGAAGCTGCTAAGAGTGGCACAGTTCATAGCTGTTTTGTGAGCAGTGAGGATACGGCAGCAAAATTTTGGATCATATGTGTTGAGAAGTGAAGTCATGGAGTAAAGGTGACTTGTTTGTCTGTGCACCTGTCAATCCTAAGTACTTAGTGAGCTGTTGGTAAAAATGTTGCTTTAGTTCTGGTGCCTTCACTATGCACAGAAAAACTGACAGGAGCCTGCAAGGATAGTGGTCAGCCAGGGACTGGAAGGCCTGTAAACTTTGTTGTTCCCTGAATTAAATCTGGGTTTGATTGGCTTTGTGGGAGGAATAAAAATAAAATCAAATCTGTTCATTAAGGGTCAATGGGTAAAAAGGTTTTAAAGCAATGATTGAAGTTAATGACTGGAAAAAGTCAGGCAGGTGTAGGAGACTGTAGACCAGTCTCTAAGCAAGATAACAGAAGAAAAAAAGGCCATGTGAAGACACTTGAGATAAGATGTGGATATAAAAAGCCTTTCACTGAAATAGAAATTAACTGCAAAAGTTTATAACTCTTTTCTGCCTTGAATTTCTGCTAGTGCCAGAGAGTAAGGAAATTCTGCCTTGGTATTCCTACTTGGAAGTTAGCTGGATGTGGCCCCCAGCATCTCACCAAAGTTTGAAGTTGTATCTAACTTGGAAGTTTGCCTTGCTTTCTGTGGGAGGCTGCAGCATCAGAGGTCACTTCCAATTAAATTATTCTGTAATTTTGGAAGGAGAAATTGTGCAGTATCTCAATTTAAAAGAAGAAGAGTATCTGTAAAATATGTTAATTAAAATGCTTTTGATTTAAAAATGCCAAACTTTCAATCCTATGAGTGGAGAAAAGTGTTTGAGAAGTCAGTTGGCCACTACTGCGGATTAAGGAGTGGTAAGGACAGGAAATGCTGATCTATGTTGATTTCTGGAGAGTTATTTTGCCACCAGTGTGCTAAAAACAGACCAGCTGCTTTTTATTACATATCAAACTGCTGAAGTAAAGACTTCTATGCAGTGTTTGTAAAAATGCAAATAAATACTGTGCTGTATTACCTTTTATAGTGTTGTATATGTTTAAAAATTATTTTAATTTTATCATTCTACTACTTTTACAAAATATTCCATGATTGTAAATAACTCTGGATGACAAAAATATTGCTATCTGTCCTGACAACCAGATAGCTTCTCCCACAGTTAAATAGCTGCGTACCGTATCTTACTGTAGCAGTACTCTCTGTTAAAATAAAGGAGGAAAGATACTAACAGCAAGCAGTATTAGATTTCTTGACATATTTTATTGAGCCTGCTCTATTGATCAGGGAGAAAAAACAAGTAAAAGCACTTTAAAATAATTCAGATGTCCTCTCTTGCTTGAGTAAGCTAGCAAAATTCAATCAAAACATCTACTTGTTTCAAGAGTTTTTGAAAGATTTTCAAGTCTTTGTTCTAGCTGGGGTGGTGTGAGACCTTCTGAGGTTCAGCCTAAGAATCTGACCCTAATGTTTTTCAGTCTCCAGCAATTTCTGGAGTCTGTTGCATAAGACCAGTTCCTGTCACCACAGGTCTGTCTTAGGTTAAACAAAACTCCCTATGTCCTTGAAATCGTTAAGACAGTGCTTGAGCCCTTCACTGACCTGAAGCCTTATGCAGAGACTGGTAGGTATAAACAGGTAGATTTGTACTGCATGTATAAACATTGCATAATAGAATAATAAATTATCCCACTTTTTTCTTTTTTCACCTTGTCCTCCCAGCTGATATGCTAGCAGTTCTTTTCCAGTGGCACATTCTGCTTTCTTAGCTACTATGTATAAAAGAAACAAGGAATCTTTTTTTTAGTCTAGTCTTGCTTACCAAAACTCAGCTGTTGCATTCAGCTGTTACTGGGCTCTTTTATTTAAATAGTTTCTAACTCTTTCTTAAATCTACTGACAGGATAAAGACCTTAACCTCTTACATGCTTGTAAACTTACAGGGTGACTGCTAGTTTCAAGGGGTAAAAATGCAACTGCGATTTGTGTGGGGGGGAAGAGCTGTTCTTTGTTCTCAGATGCTGCAAACCCATGCATTCTTAAAAATTACTGCCTCTTGTGATGATTTGGTGCATGGCATAGAAGCTGTAGCTATTTGTCTTGTAACTGAGTAACATGCACTAGGAAGTCCTAGGTGTTGGTTTGTATTTTGGTTGAATACCCACAAGCCAAGTCACAAGAATACTCAGCATTTCAGTTCTCTGCTTTGTCTCTGCAAAGTAAACATTCTCATTATAGCAGAAATAATGTGGTACACTTAAAAAAACCCCACAAGTCCAGTGTTATTTTTAATGGTTATAGATACATGATCTTTTTCTGTATCTAATTCAGACACTCTAAACACAAAACCTTTTCCTTTGTACATTTCAGTTGTGTCTTCTGTTCAGCAGGCTTGTTTGGCCTGAAGTGATAAGAAGGTAATGCTCTGTGTTTGATAAAGGTTCGTTGTTGCTTACACTGATGTTCTGCACATAGTTTTTTGGTTTTAGGGAAATAATTTTAGGTCAGCAGTGTTTTTTCTGATTACAGAAATAATCTTTATCCACTAATTATTTATTTATATTAAGAAAAAAGTCAGAAAACACCTAAGAATAGAAGTATGCTAGAAAAGAGGATTTGCATGACATGAAGAAATCCTACCTGTGTGCAACAGTCTTCCCGCACTGTCTTAGCAGGTTCAGAGTAGTAGGTACGATTACTAACAGTTCTGAATAAAAGCAGTTGGTATCTGTATCACCAAGGTGATGTAGGGTGGCCCCTCAGGAGATCATCTAGTTCAGCCTGCTGCTCAAAGCAGGGTCACCTAGAGCAGGCTGCTCAGCCCATGTCCAGAGTTCGTATATCCACAACGATGGAGACTCAGCAATTTCTCTGAGCAACCTATGCCAGCTTGTGGCCACCTTTGCAATAAAAAAAAAATATTTTTTCTTGTGTTCATGAAGAGCCCACAGCCTTTAAAAGACTCCAAACAACATTAATTTAATTCAGGAGCAACTTCATCCGTGCTGCTTTTTGATACAAATTGAAGAGCCATAAAACCTGATTCTGTTTACATCCTAATTAATTTTTGGAGGTTTGCAAGAGATGTGGTTACCGATCGCTCAGTAGCATTCTGCTTAATCTGGAAATGTTTCAGCTGTGGTTAATAAAGGTTTGCCAAGATAGAGCCTATAACCTGAAATAATTATAATATATTTGGTTTTAGCTACTGTTTACTTCATGTTTGTTTACTCAGCATCCAGGTCTGTTTACTTGGAGCGCCAGTGTCAGGGGATACAGAGGGCAAGTGGATTGTTCATTTTCCATGCTTGCATAAAAAGTTTGGAGTGGTACAGGTAGATAAAAAGAGCACAAATCTTGATCAGGCAAAGAGCAGTTCCAGGGAAATAAGTTAGTTTTTTTTTTCATTCATCATGGATCTTGTCTTTATTAATGAAAATAGATAAATGTTTAACATACATAAGCATCACAGGAAAGTGAGGTGGTGATTTGCTGCCTCTGCTGCTGCTGCATCAATTGCCTAATCATAAGTAATAAAATTTTATTAGCAGGCTGAAAATTTTTTTTGGTCTGTAAGTGAGAACAGAAGAGCCTGTGTTTTTTAGTAAGTGTAGCACGGAAGCCAGCTGTTACTTATCAATGACATGATTCAACCCCTAGCATGTGTGAAAATAAATAAATAAATACTCCCCTTGATTTTTCATCAACAGGCCTGCTGGGTCTCCTCAGACACAAAGTTTATTAACTACTGCAAAGTCCTTCTGTGTGATGTAGTGTCTTTCCCTAACCACTGTCTGTATATAAAGTATAGCCACTGTTGAATAGCTATTTTGTCAATGTCCAAGGTGTTTGATAACAAAAAAACATTGAAGAAGTTAAATTCAGTAACTGGATATATGTGCTGGATCCCTAATGCCTTGTCAGGGCTTTAGCTCAGCTGTAACCCTTGCAGCACCTGCACTGCTGGAAATTGTCCTTATAGTTATTGACAGTGTGTGTTGCTGGGGGAGCTTAGCTGGGGTTGAGATAGTGGCCATCTTTGCATGGGTGAGAGCTGATGTTCCTTGCTTTACCAAAGTAAGCAGAGTTCAGAAAATGCCTCTGCAGCCTCAGCAAAACTGGAGTTGGGTTTAGTGGTCTCTGCATGTATCCTGGGCAGCTCAGTAGTAAAATTGCCTATGGCTGGTGAGTCCAGACACTCCCACAAGAGTAAAACATGTTTATTAAAAATTGCTAAAGCAGTTGCAGCTTCACATGTGGGTAGAATGAAGTTTTATGTTTTATTGTAATTCTGATATGTTATGCCAGTCAAAATTGTTTCTTTGAAGGAGTGTTGAGTAAATAAAACTGAGGTAGACCTTAAGCTCACTGTAGAGCAAATGCATATTGTTTGAGGTACTAAAGATTTGTTATACCATTAATGTTCTTCTTGTGTATGAATAAGAAGTTAGGCACAAAGCTGCCTGAGCCCAAGGCTTTCTGGTGGGTTTGTGGCATATCAGAGAATGGATTTATGAATTCCTGACCCTGCTTTTCTTGCCCATTCTTCCCTATTGTCTGTGCTGAATGATTAGCTGGTGACTCATGCCTTGCGCTGAAGGGTGAAGTAATGCTTCCTGAGTTCCTGTTTTGAAATGTGTTACTTACTGTTTTAAATCCACTAGCTATATGTGTGTGAATATCTATCTGTCTATCTGTCTATCGCTCTGTCTCTCTCTCTGTGTGTACCTACCTATCCATATCTTTATCTTTGTTTCTTTGCCTATAAAAGGAATCCTATTGAGGTCTTTATGAGCACCCAGAATATTAATTCAATTTTCACTGTTCAAATTTGTTTTTCCCATCAAAGTCCTTTGCTGTTTCCTGAGTTGGTTTATGCACATTGCTGCATAGTGATTAAGCAATAGATAGCCATAAAAATGTCTGAAAAAGAGAGGCCAGGTCTCCAAAATATTCTCTAGGTTTTTTGGATACCTTTTCTCATAGGGGAAGGGGTTCTTCTGGGTTGCTATTTTAGTCTGCTGCTCCCAGACTTCTTTCTGTACTATCTGCAACCAAATACTTGTAAGTAAAGCGAGTTCCAGTTGGTCCTTGACAGGGGAAATTTGTTTTGTCAGGAAATCAGCACACTTTGCATGGATTTTTCTCAAAGTAACTTTGGTAAAAAAGCTGGCAGAATTAGCAGTTGCAATCAAAGACGGTGGCCTCACATTTTTCATTACAGCAGGAGCAGCACAGGCTGCAGAAAAACCTTAATCTCCTAGGTCGGTCAAAGCAGTGTGATGTAACTAAGTGTTTGCCTCACAGCAGCTTAGCAGAGACCATATGCATATCACTACTGTCTAACCGTAACAGCAACTGGGACCGTTTGCTGTCACTCAAAATGTGTCATGTGGCAGTTTGGGTTCTAATTACATCATTTGTCATCTGTAGCAGACTGCTGTCTCATACAGATGCCCTGCAAGTCATACTGTATGTGAGGTAATATTATTTCAGAGTGTCATCTAAGACAGTAGAATAAAAATGAATGTCTAAAATAATGAATATAGTTATTAAAAAATACAGCTATTTACATTTTTTAAAAAACCCACCAAACTGCCATAACAATGTAATATGCTATTATGAAGGGGAAAGCATATTTGCAGGAGACTTGTTAATCTACATGTTATGAGTGTTTGAGTAAGAGAAGGGAGTGAAAAATAACAGAGATTAAATAACTTTACCAATTAATTAGTCCATAGCTTCTTGTGTGCTTTCTGAAGTATTTCTGTCTTTTGTTTTGAGTTGGAATGTCACGTTTTACTGCTTGCTTCAGCAGCAAAAGTTTTACTGAAGACGAAAAGCGTTACAAGGGACAACGCTCTTTGTCCATGACAAAGTGTTAATGGTGGTGGACTCCTGGCAAGCAGACAAATGAGAAATTCCTCTTCTCAGTGTTGTTTAACTGCTATAATGTGTCTCTTGAATAAATAGAAGATCACTTCAACTGGTCTTTTATTTTTGAAACTAAATCAAAGTATCCTTCCAGGAAAATGACAACAGGGAGCCTCTTAATTTTGCAATTTGTTTGTCATAAAGCACCCGATGCTAATGTGTGCTTTTTCCCCTCCTTTAGGTGCCTGAGATTATAAGCTCTATTCGACAAGCTGGAAAAATTGCCCGTCAAGAAGAGTTTCAGAATAATCTCTCAGATGTCGAAGACCCTTTTGCCAAAAAGTTTGAGGTGCTGTTCTGTGGACGGGTAACAGTAGCACATAAAAATGCACCTCCAGCACTTATAGATGAATGCATTGAGAAATTTAACCGTGTAAGTTGTACAAAAAGTTCAGATTTCAACTCGTCATCGCAACAACGTGAAGCCGCCAACAACTTTGGAGGCTTCTCTTTCAGCAGCAAATTGCGGTCTGTATTCCAGCCCTTGGTCAATGAAGAGGAGGAAAAAAGACCAATTAGGAAATCTTTTTCTCAACCTGGACTTCGTTCGTTTGCTTTTAAGAAGGATTTCCAAGAGGGAGGCCTTAGGAGTAACAGCTTTGTCAGGTCTTTTGAAGAAGATGCAATTTCACTGAACCTAAAAAGTCAACTCATCTATGGACACAGTGTTGTGCAGCCAACTGACATTGCAGAAAACCGGACTATGTTGTTTACGGTAAAGCAAGATTTGCGGCTTCTGGTGGCGTTTTTACATCTTGGAGTTTGGAGTGGCAGACACCAAAGCAGATGTTCTGACAGATGGCAGTTACTTCTTTGATAACTTAATTGCAATTACCAAAGCTTAACTTAAACTTGCCTATTTCTCTGGAGAGCATTACTTGTTAGTGCAAATTGGTTTACATATTCTAAATAAGTTTATATTAAATAGTTTAAAACAGTACTACCTGGAACCTTGCACTTCTGAAGAAAGTTTTTAGAAAGTTACTGCAAGTTAGTAGGTAGTTGTGCAATTGCAGAATGATATGTACACTTACAGTAGCTAGTAACAGCAGGAATAAATTTCCAGGGGAATAAATTACCTGTAACTAGAGTAGAAGGACCAAACCGTGACTGAGAGCTAGTAGACTTTTTCCCATGATAAGCAGTGTAATTGATGAAGGTGCTCTTGCTAACAACATGTCTGTGTAGTGATGGAGTAGAAGTGTAATAGCTTCCTATACTACTCCACACATGCCTCCACTCCTGCCCTGCTTTGGTGTGGCTAGCAATGCCCTTGCCTTGATAGATGAACTGCAAAACTATTTTCCAAGAACTGAGAAGCAAGTAAGGAATGTGGTATTTGCTCCTCTTAAAATCCTCATGATAGATAAGCTGTGTAACATATTTTACTTAGCTTGTGTCTTCTGAACATAATACGAACCTGGAGCTGATACTGCAAAGGCTGACTCTCCTAAGATCATCTTGGATCTGTCAGCTGCTGTTGGAGCTGGGTGTTCTTAAGACCAGTCATGGAGTGGAGTGTGTTCAATTATAGCAGGTTTTTTAAAGCAGGGAAAGAGAATCCTTAGAAGGATTGCCACTGTGTTATATCTGTAAAAAGTAGTATGCAGAAAACATTGCAGTCAGCTATACCTGAATTAAAGCTTCTGTTTGGTTGTGGCAGGCTGACATCAAACAGAGAGGTGTTTCTTCCCCAGTAAAAAGAAAGCAATGTTCACCTTCCTCCCTTGAGTGTGTATTTCACATAGAAAATATAGGTACCCTTTGCAATAATAATGCCTAAGTTTAAATAAATCATGGCTCCATTATTGATTCATGGCACATATTTTAGAAATAGAGAGATTATAATTGGGCTGGGAAGGTACAGATCCTCTTACTCCAATGAGTACATTTTTAATTTGTATTAAATAGATGCAGCGGTTCTCAAAGACACCTGCAGCTTCAGCATGAGTATGATGTCAGTCACCTGCTGGCAGGCACATTTCGGAATTGTGAGGCTTTGCTGATCTGGCTTTGTGTCTTGGGTTGCTTTTTGCCTAGGAAAATATTGTTTAGTATGCACAGCTGTATTCTTTTTGTATTCAGCCAGTCTATATTCAGCTGAATATATGGAAGTGAAGTAACTCTAGTTTGTGCCTTCAGTATCCACAGGCAGCAGCTGATGGCAGAGCTGAGTTTGTTGGCTACCTGTCCCCCGTGTTCAGCAGGTTCTGAGTCAGGGAATGCAGGCAGCATGCTCAGGTCTCATCAGTTTGTGTGTAGCTACATATGAAATGCTTACAAATAACTTAATATCCAGAGGAAAAAAAATGATTGGTATGTTCTCAGTTGATTACTTAGATTTTCCCCAGGACTGAAGCAAAGGTTGGTTGATGCATGAGGTGTGAAAAGTATTCAGATTAGTTATCTGCCAGCTTTCCTCACCTGATTCAAACAGTCCTGATTTTCATATATCTTCCTGAAGAACTGCTTTCCTAGCCAGTTTCTTATGATTTGGGGGGAGGAAGGGGTGTTTTTAGGTTTTGCTTCTGGCTGTATATTGGGGGTGAGTGGGAAGAGGTTCACTGGTTTGGGTTTTTTTCCCTTGTTCAGTTGACTTCAAAGGATTGCTATTGCCCAGGGGCCAAATGTGAAAGAATTATGTGGGACTGAGTAGTACGAAGGAGCCTCTTGCTGCAGGGAAGGGAAGACAGCAGCAATCAGGAGGCTGCTGAGCAGGTGTTGGAAGGAATATCCCCATGAACAGAGGCATGATCAGCCCCAGGGATAATGCAAGGAAATCAGCAGGCATCTGGGGAAAACCATTGTGACTGATTAAGTGAAAGAAGAGGTGGAAGGTGAATGCATAGGACCATTTTTAGACATACATAGGTAGCACATCTGACTTGATCTATTCACACATAAGATTTGTCCCTTCCCTCTTTCTTAAGAAAGTACAGTTATATCAATGCTGCTGATGTTTTTATGTGCATCTTTTGGGATTTGGTAGTGATTGAAGCAGGTTTCTCTAAGTCATGTTCATGAGTGGATCCAAATTCCACCTGCCTTACTAAAATCTGATATGAGACTTGTTTTTGGCAGTCTCTGATGTGCTAGAAAATATGAGGAATTTAAATTTTTCTGTTACTATCTTACAAAGATGTTGCCAGAAGCTGAAAAGATGAAAACAACAGTTTCACCTTAAAAATGCCCTTTGCCCATCAATACTTAACATCATCTTTTGACTGTACAAATGGCCTACATTAGGCCATTACATTAGAAAATATACTCCAGTAAATTCATTTGTATAGGTTTCGAGTTAAGTGCTTTAATTTAAATGTTATGTGTGCCATAAATAAATAAATAAAACTCTAAAAAATTATTAGGTGGAATAAAGGAAGAGGCGCACACTTAAATTTAAATTTCAGAGCAATCTCATTAAGTAGCTTCTGTGACTGTGGTACATTTGGAGACTGCAGATAATGAGGAAAGGGAGTGTGAGTATATCTCAGTGCAAAGTAGGTTACTTGTGACACAACATTGCTCTCATCTGTTTAAACATTATTTTCAGTTTCTTGTCTCGTTAAACCTCAGTGCCATAATGTGCAGAGCGCTCAATGCCAAATCAGTGTTGCTTCAGTGCTCTTTCTGGTAGTAATACGCTAACTAGTATAAATATACAGGTAGAAAAAAATTTGAGATCTATATTCAGGAAGCATTTTTATAGTGGGACAAAAGGAAGTGTAATGTTACTTGTTAGCACCTTGCAATTTATTTTGCTCTTTTTAGATTGGCCAGTCTGAAGTTTACCTTATCAGTCCTGACACAAAAAAAGTCGCAATTGAGAAAAGCTTTAAAGAAATATCCTTTTGTTCTCAGGTAAGATTGTAGTGTATTCTTTTTCTCATTTTAATTGTTTAAATATTCTCTACTTGTGAATGCTCATGTAATCCTTTCTCCTTGCACTCCACATGGATTCTCTCAGCAATCGGTTTCAGTGATTCCTATTGAAAAGCTTCTAAATAATAAGTAGTTTTATAAGACATCATTCTTCTTTCATGCTTTGCATTGTGATTTCTGAGATAAAGACTCACTTCTGTGTGCAGTGGATGCATAATATTAGCTAGAAGGAACACACTGGTCGGGAACACACTCTTATTTGAGATTGCAGTGAGCGTGGTTCACAGTTGTGCAAATCTTGGGATCTCTGAGCCATATTTTTCAAGAAGTAACAGTGAAAGGAGAAAAATTATATGTAAGAGTTATCTGAAAAATGCTTAAAAAGTGTGTTCTTTTCAAGAATATTTTTCATGTGTTTAAACAAGGACAGTCCTCTGCCATGCAGAGATAGTGTATGTGATGCGCTGAGGACAAGAAAGTGTCAGAGCCTCCTCATTCACTACTAATCCCTGTTCCTTGTGCCACAGAGTTTGCTTCTCTGTCCTTCTGACTGAGGTTTTTTAGTTTGTTTTGTGGGTTTTGTTTTCCATAAATTACTTCGGTTTTTAATTTGATAGCAATACCTTTCATCACTAAACATACAGGCACATATTCTGAAAATTTCAGAGTAAAATTTAAATAGAATTTATTAATCTCTGGGTCTGCTATATGGGTCTTTTATACTTCATCCATTAAAAACAAAACAAAAAAAACCCTATGTCTGACTTAATTGAAATTCAAAAGATTAATGAAGTATTAGGTTCTATAACAGGACAGAATTTTAATGGCCAGATGTCTTTAATGTAGCTCTAACAGAGATAAGTGACTTGTATGTAATGCTATTTTGTTCTTTTCTTCCTGAGAGAAATACAAGTACAAAACATTGAAAATAGAATGACTGTTTCATTGCTGTTGTTTCTTTGCTAGGGAATTAGACATGTGGATCACTTTGGGTTCATCTGCAGGGAGTCTTCAGAAAATGGAGGCTTCCACTTTGTTTGCTATGTGTTTCAGTGTACAGATGAAGCACTGGTAAGTGAAAGAAAAGAATAGCCAAATAGAATATTAGGCCCTAGAAGTCTTCTATTGCTCCATGCTCTGTATTTTGCTTAATGTCTTCAAATCCTACTCCATTCAGAAATACAAGTATTTCAAAAATGTAACTAATATAGCAGTCTGCAGGAGACCTTTTCATTTGTTTTGAGGGCAGAAGTTCAAATCATCTTTAAAATCCACAAAATCTTCCTTTCATTTCACAAACTTAGCTAGATCTTATGCCTCTTTTTTGGGGAGAGTTTTCTCTTAGGGCACCTGTTCTGAAAATCAGGACTATACCCCTGTGCTCTAAGTAAGGCCAGTGCATCACAACTGCAGTAAGCTTTTTTTGTCATAGACAAGAAAGGGGTTTGAGATAGAAGGTGGGATCTTTCATTAGACTACAGTAATAAAATTGGGTGGTCTGGAAGAGACATGAGTTCATGATGAGTTTTATCATGTTTGTGTGTTTGTGCACAGAACCAGCATAGGAACAGCTTGTCTTTTTAATCACGAGCACATTCCCGAGCAAGGGGCAGTACCGTTCTAAAAGATTGTTGTGTTTGTGTTAAGGAAAACTGGAAGAGAGAAATTCTGTTCTTTTGCATGCTGTTCTTTTCAGGTTGATGAAATCATGATGACATTGAAACAGGCTTTCACTGTGGCTGCTGTGCAACAAACTTCCAAGGCACAGCCCCAGCTCTGTGAAGCGTGTCCTATGCAAAGTTTGCATAAACTCTGTGAAAAGATAGAAGGTGAGGTTTAAAGAATTTTCTGGTTGAGTATTTTTTCTGGCAGCTTCATTGGGGGACAGTATGTAAAATTCTAAGGAAATTAGTGCTTAAAAAGAGCTTGGGACTTGGGGTGGAAAGTTGAAAAACAGTACTTTTATGTAGAGGACTGTAGTCAGGTTTTCTGTAAAGTAATCAGAATTTTCTAACAAGAGTTAAACTCCTTAACTGTGTTTTAGTTGAACTTTTGAAAACTACTTAAAATGTAAACATTAGTGAGTTGCAGCTTGTTAGGCTCAATTAGCCCTATAAATGGAGAAGACTCTAGGTAAGGAACCTCTGAAGGATAGATGCTGCAAGAGCTATGACCTGCTATCCTATTGTGAATCCATTTAGAAACTGGCATTATGCTATCACTAAGCAGGAGCTGAACAATATGCTTTTAATATGTGTGTTTGTGATGTTGATCTATGCTCCTTCATGAAAACGCAGAAATTAGAATTGTAGTTGTTGTCCAGAACAGAAGTTCAAGACACAAAAAACCTCTTTACGTTTCAATAAATTTCACAGTTAGATTTTGTTCATTTAAGTGATGTGTGGGGTGAATAAAGGGCAACAACAGCTTTGTCAGATCACATGACAGTGGCTTGTTGGACTAAAACCTGCCTAGTTTATTGCCTCCAGTTAATTTGATGAAACTGGAGAACTTCCAAAAGTACTTTCACTTCTATTTTGGTTTTGAGCTAGCTGTGATTTTTGGGAAGTTTCTTAAAGGCAAATGTTCCTTAATGCCTTCAATCATGTCGTTTTATTAATCTTATAATCTGCTTCTGAAGGAGGTATTCCATGATCTGAAACTGAAGTGCACAATACTGTTGATAGTTTGCTGTTTTTCCACAGAAAATAGAGGAAAGGAATTTAATCCAGGATGAGAATAGAAAACATGATCTGAATGAAAGAGTAGTCTGCCTTAGACTGTCAATAAATGTTTTCATCAAGAGGCAAAGTAAGACCTTCACTAACAAGCAATAAATTTACTCATTTCAGAAGGCCCACAGCATAGAAATTGAAGAAAATGAAAGGGAATTCTATTTATACCATAAACAAAATCCAAGCAGCACTGCACAGAACACCAACAAAACAGTCTGCTAAAATGCAGAAGATTGTGGGTTTATTTTATCTTGGGTGATAATGGAATCTTCAGCTAAGAGTATAATCCTGGTCTGTGCTCAGTAAATCTCCTCATTGCAGAGTTCATTTCCCTCATTTTAAAGACATGAGTTTAGTAGTAGCTTTAAATTAACCTAGAGTTCTTTCTAATGCCCTCTTATGAAATCGTGGAATGGGCCAGCTCAAATATTTGACACGCTTTGGCTTAAATTGTGAGCATATTTATGTGATTGACTGATTAATTGTGAAAAATTTGACCCTGTAATTTGCTCTTTTTTGTTCCTCTTGGTAGGGTTGCACCCTTCTAAGACTAAATTAGAACTACAAAAGCATCTAACTACACTAAATAACCAGGAACAAGCCTCTGTTTTTGAAGAGGTTCAGGTAAGCTTTGTTTCCTACAAGATTTTAAAGCAGTTTTGTTTTTTGCTAACATCTGTGTAAAACACAGAAGTTATTTTCTGGTTTTGTGAATCATTCATTATTTTTGCTTAAGAGACTGCTAGCCAGCTTGTGCTTTAATTTCAATTGTTTTTCTAGGGCTGTTAAAAACTTATCTTTTGATGAAAATGACTGTTTTATTCGTTTTTCTTCCCCTAATACTCCTTGCTTTCCATGAAGATGTTGCCTTGTTACTGAGTAAAACTGAACACATTTTTTATGGGTGAAGGCAATAACTTGTACTGTGAGGGAATTCAAACTGTTACTTTGACCAAAACAAATTACTGTAATATTCCCAGATCATAAAATTTCTTGCCTAAAATTTATTCTAGATCTTAACTCTTGACAAACTAACTAAAGAAGTTAAACTTTCTATCTTCTTAATTAAATCTAGTTCAGGACAGAGGAAAGCATAGCTGCATTTAAAACAGATGATGTGCATTGTAGGAAATGTCACTGGGATTGACACACTGTTGAAGATTAAGAAATTTCAGTCTTTTTAAAAAATAATGTTTCCTTCCTCTCTTGAGTCATTTGAGTCTCTGTGAGTTTCCATGTGGCAGTTTATCACTCAATACCAAATTTGGAAGTTATTCTGTGGGACCAATTCCATGAGCTAAGTAATTTCTTAGCATAAGGCAGCTAGCTGCACTGGTGCCTTTTAGTGTTCTGCACACAGTCAAAAGCTTCTAGTAGTCACAGGAAACTGTTAATTGCTTCTGGTGAGGCTCTGCAAACGATTAACTTGGTAAAACTAAGGGTAAAGTACAAACCTCCTGCCCATCTTTCTCAGTTAACTTTTTCAGTTGGGCCTGGAATGTTGCATTCTTGCAGATCCATGTATTGTTACCATGATTTGCATTTTTAGGTCACTGTCTTCCTGTGGTATTTTTATTAATCTGATGTGCTACCTTGGCATTGATTCATACTGTAACCTCTGCATTATATCAATAGGCTTAAGGCAGCATATGTTTTTCAAAAGTTAAGTTTCTGGGATTAAGTTCTTTAATAAATTGTTTTAAAATCTTCTCTTACAATAATTCAGATCTAAATAAAATGTGGCACAGATAAATATGTTCACCTTGTGCACTAATATATAAAAAACCTATGTCATTTCCCACAAACTAAATGTCCAGTGTGAAGGATTTCTAGTAGAAGCATAATGAATCCTGTCTCTAGGACAATACTCCATGTGTGCTACAAACTCAGAACTACAGTGGTTCAGTTTTCTTTATATCAAAAGAAAATAGGCAAAAATATTTTTAAAGCCTTTATTTGTGGCAGTTTGATATCTGTACAGTTGTCCTCTGTCTTAGGTGTAAATTCTGTCGCGTATGAAGTGAGGTGAAGTGTTTTCTTGGCTGTATTGGTGCTTTGCCTGGAACACTGGTGTCCTCTGGTGGACCGGAGTAGTAGCATTAACAGACTAAACTTGTTCCTACATTGATGATTTATTATGGTGACAAATGAAAACAGTAAATATTTGCTAACTGTTACACAAATGTATAATTACTCTGCTTGTGGTGTTTTCAATTACAGAAATTAAGACCACGAAATGAACAAAAAGAGAATGAGCTGGTTATCTCTCTTCTGAGAAACATGTATGAAGAAAAACAGAAGGTCCATGTTCATGTTGGAGAAGCAAAACAGGTAAGTAATAATTCAATTTTAGTTCATGTAAGGAGAAGCCAGGAAAAAGTTTTCCATTTGATTTTTATTTCTTTCCAAAGGCAACTTTCCATCACTTGAATTTGAAACTTCATTGTGTAAGCAGCGGTGAATACTGAGTTTGCTTATGGTTCACAAACTATTGTCATCTGCCAAAACAGATATCTCTGAATTTGAGGTCACTGGTACACTCTGATTTCAGGCCTAGGAGACAGAGGTGCAAACAAGGCAGACTATTAAATTGTTTATTTGTTCTCACTGCAATGAAAATTCAATATATGTGAGAGAATATATAATGAATTTGTGATTGCTCTCAGCTGATCTGTGGCATTTGCCATCTTGCTGTCAGTGTTGAGTTAGTGAAATGACAACACATTGGATTTGATCATTGATAAAACCTACTACATTTACCCAAGACTGAAAGTTATTTCTTGCGTACAAACAACCATTTGAAGTGGCCTTAATATGAGGAAGATTGCTGCAGAAATGGCAGCAGAGACTCTCATCCATGTCCAAAGAGATGAGCTACCTTTTATTCCCTGAGGTTCCATCAATGCTGCTTAACTGGCTATTTATACAGCACACTTAAGGTTTTTCCAAAGGGGTTAGTGATTTTGGATGCCTTGGTTTGTGAGCAGCTACCTTGAGACAGTTCAAGGAGGTTAGTATCTAAAAAAGGATTCCATCTATTCTCTGGAAACATTCAGTTGCAATTATTTAGACCCTCTTAAAAGTCTTGACTGTCCCTCTCCTATTGGTTGGTAATTCCACTGTGATGATTGCTGTCAGCCGTTTGTGATATAAACTAGCAAATGAATATATGGAGAGCAATTTGACCTGTGAAGAAATTAGGAAAGTAGCAGCAAGTCTTCCTTTACTGTATTTTCACTTTGTTAATCTCTTCTACTTTTATGGCTTACTAGCTAATTATTTACCTCCCTGAGTAAACGGAAAGAAAATTGCATATTTCACTCTCTGATTTATTGTCTTGGGCATCTCACCAGAAATATGCTTTTAAGAAAAAAGCATTTCAGTTGTGGGGTGAAAGGAAGAAACATTGCCTGAGGTCCTCTGTCATCATATGTGATATATTTTTATTTGGTGTAATGCTAGCTGATGGTCAAATAGTTGTCAGTCACAAACACCTTGAAAATAGGGATATACACAGCGAGATAAGATTTTAGTATGTCTTCAATGATTTGAAAATTTATAAGGCCTGCTCAATCTGTTTGCCCAGTTCCTGAAACCAAATCAGTTAATCTGACACTTGCAAAAATGCCAGTGTTCTAAGAAGAGAGCTGACTTCCCCTCAGTCGATCATTTGTCTCAGCATAATATTTTATATTTATTCTAATGATTTATCTCCAGGCCTGTGTAACAGCAGATACCTTTGAACACATACTCTGTTACTTGTCTCAGCAATCATTAACCCATGACACCCTGATGTCCCTGTTCCCTTCTGTTCTGCATATTCACTTTCATGCTTTTCAGTGCCTTTTTAAAAAAAATACATTTAAATCAGGAGAAAAAAGATGAAATGTGATACTAGTACATGGATCTTGTTTAACAAAAACACTTCAAAATGAGTGTCTTTTCATAAGAATGTAATAGCAAGCAGCATCTGATTTACCCTTGGAGAATAAGATGAGGGAAGGTGACCTGATTTAGGAGTGGTACTCCCCATTCAGTGCCCCCACCAAGACTCTCCAAGCCAGGCACCTACTGCAGTGGGATGGAGAGGACAATAGGAGGCACAAAAGGCATGAGATAAGAACAACTTAATGGAAACATCAATGAGGTAAGAAAGGGACCAGTAATAGCAACAATACTAGTCACAGAGGGTACAAGAAAATAAATGATTCACACAGAATCTACCCCCCAGTGATAGACAGTAATGGAGGCTCCCTGCTGACACATTTATTTGACTGGAAGGAGCCCCTACCCTCTGAAGAGAGACCTTTTCCCCCTACCTCCAGCAATGACAGGTGGTATAAAATATCCTTCAGGTCCTGGCCATGCCCCTTTCCTGACTACTACAAAAATTAACCTTGTCCTGGCATAACCAGGACAGAAGGTAACAAGTAAGTACAGGAGCCTGTAAAGTTGTCATACTGGAAATAGGATGTTTTAAAATTACATCTAGGCAGGACAATTTGGTGACAGTTATATGTAATTCAGCTGCCCAGTAATATAATTGCACAGATCAGGCATTCACATGTCTGAATTTAGGGACAAGCAGGGACAATACTAATGTTTGGTGAATTAGTATTCACCAGCACTAAAAATGGACTGAAATATTTATTTAAGAAGAAGAACTCTCAATTGACTGTTAGCTTTAAGGTGGAAATACTTCTACTGGTGAAATATATAGAAGAGTTAGATTGTTATACATCTTCCTGGCCCTTAGAAAGACCCGTTTTACTACGGTGGAGAAAGTTGAGAGTTTCCGTTAATGATCAGATTTTGATTAATTTATTGGTTGAAAAAAAGGAAATCCATGAGAAATCTCTAATCTGTTACACTTCAATGTTTAGAATTTGTACAGTTCTACATTGGCGTAAATGAAAATTTGTCAACAGAGCTGTAAATCCGTATTAAAATGGTGATTCTTCCGAAGCATGCTAGTTCACTCAACATATTTCCTGTAAGAGATTTCCTGTCCTTATTTTAGGATAGTTGTTAAACTTCAGTCCAAGTATCGCTAGAGAAAAAGGCATGACAAGTTGAGGACACCAGGAAAAGCTATTGATTCAGGTTATAGAAGTCTTCAAAATGTTCACTGAGATTTTCTCCATGCTGTTGAGTATTTTGTATTTCTTTTTTTAAACACTTGCAGGCTTCACAACCTCCTGCTGAGAATGCTGTAAATGAAGTGTCCAGCAGTGCTCCGAGATTCAGATTAGATATGTTAAAGAACAAAGCAAAAAGGTCTCTTACAGAATCTTTTGAAAATATTTTATCACGTGTAAGTATCTTCATGTTTATTGTCTTTGAACATAGTGTCATTGCTTTGTTTATTTGATAGAAGGGTCTTATTTGTTATCATTCCAGGCTGTAGCCCAAAGGTTATAAAGTCACAGTGACAAAAATATTTGACTGTACATTTTAGAAGACAAAAAAAGCAGGGCTTGGGTAGAGAGAATACCAAGTCCTGGATGAAGTGAACTGATTCCTATGTAAGAAAGCGTGTATATAGGCATTTCAGAAAATTAGTATTAAGTTAACATGAGGACTTATAAAAAGCAGCAGTTGGTTTATTTCTCTTTTGGATTTAGAAAATTAAAACAGTAATTATAATTGTTTACTTTATGTAGAAGGAATACTAAGGAGCTGACTAAGCATTTCTAGTGAGATGTGTTTGTTAGTGACACAGAATTGGTGAATAATGTGATATCTGAACTTTTAAATCCTGTAGATTATTTGAAGGTGAGGAATAAGAACATGAAGGCAGCTAGGCAATATTACATCTGGTAAAATTCTCTGTAGACAGTGTCTGGAAATACTGATCAGTGGAAAAAACTTGAGCTTCTATGTGATAATGATTCTTTTCCAGCCTAGTTAATTTTGTGATTCTGTGAAAATGTTTATCATGAACAGATCACTGAAATTAGCTGCTGAAAGTCAACAGCAGCAGTTTGAAATTAAATCAGATGTCAAGTTTAGTAACAATTTAAATCTATTGAGTGTCTTCTCATTCAAATATACTTCATTTTGCACCTCATAAGAAAAGTCTGAGGAAAACAATAGGAGGTTTGTAAGGACTTCTGCTTGACAATGGATTTAAGAAAATCAGACCTTCTCCCATAAAACAAAAGAGTTGTGACAGAATGCCAAACAACAAATATTCAGGAACAGAAATAGTGCATTCTCATTTGTAGTCAGCAAAAAGTTACATTGAAGCAATATCTAGTACAATTTATTAGTTCACAGACAAGCAATTTATAATGACAAAACTAGGTTTTTAAAGCTTGTTTCAGACATCATATATAGCCCATTCTCTTAAGACAAATGATAACAAAAGCATGGTTTTCCTGTTACAATTGTACATATAGAGACAAGTTTTAGTTTTGTATCTCCTCTCATTACTTCCCAGACAGCATTTCTAGAATTCACCCCTATAAAACCCTGCTGCAGCTGTTCTTGGGATATGAAACATAATGTTAGTGTTGTTACATTAGCTGTAGTACTGATCTAATTTTCTTTCAGTTTGTCCTGACTGGTATGAGCTGCCTTCATATAAGCATAGCTGTACATTGGTTGTATTTTCCCTGGCATTGCTGTTTTGATGGAAACTCTTGATTTTGATCAGATCTGAAGCCAGAAGTTTTGGCTGAACTTCAAAGAGATATAGTCACTGTTGTTAATAATAACAACATTTTATATTTTAGCTGGGATTAAACTTCAAAGAGAACATGAGCTTTAACTTCAGAACATTAAGAATTATATGGTTTAAGATTAGGAAGATACAAGTTCCATAATTGTGTTAGCACATCAGAATTCATCAGATATTTTTCTTGGTTACACAAAAACATTACTCAAATGATGCAAAAATATTGTTCACAGATTCTACAGAATATTTATGCTTTCTGATTTATAGGCACTGAAATGGTAATAGAAATTATGTTTTCCTGTGTATTAAATTGATATGGGTTTAGTCCTTTGTAAAATATATCTAAGTACCTAATACAGATGGTACTGTAACAGTTCTACTACATGTGAAATATGTGATTATGTACATATAATGGAAAACACATCATTGCCCATGGGAATTCCTTAATTCTACAGGATCCTTAAAGTTGACAGACTATTCTGAATGAAGCTTCTGTTTCCCACAGGGAAAAGGGGTATTTTTAGGCATTTCAGGAAATTAAATTTTACACTGTCTGTGAAAATTACAGACACCAACTGTGCTACCGAAATCTCTTTGGTGTGCCCTACACATCATAACCTTAACTGCTGATGTGCTTTATTTCTACAGGGCAGTAAAGCCAGAGGTCCACTGGACAGGTCTGGTTCTGTGGATCTGGACAGCTCTATGTCCAGTACCTTAAGCAGCACGAATAAAGTAAGTAAAACCTGGAATAATTGTACATATTTAGACACTTTGAAAAATATTCCCTGAAACAATTAAGCAAGTATGAAATACGGTCAAGTGTGAAATGTTTCAAGTTGTTTTCAAGATTTTCATTCTGTTCCCTGTGTTATAAAGCAGAGAAGTGCTATTGAATTAGAAACTCCTTGTACTGTATATAACATATATTTTGTATGAATATGTGAATATAGGTGAAATAATATATAACATCCTCTGAATTTTACAAGAGTGTGTAGCAAAACAAGTGCCATAATGACCATTCTGCTGATCCTCATCTGACTGGTTTTAGCCCTGAAAGTTCATACCATGAATGCAGGACTATATTCATAAGAAACATAAAACTAAAACAAGAAGTAATTTCCCTGTTTGTGTGGTCAGAAAGCTTTTAGTCTGTAGAAAACAATACAAACAAACAGCATGGAAGAAGCCAGTCTTCTTCCCTGGAGGCAGTATAGCACTCTGCAGGCTTAGATATATAGCTATTGATTCTGTTGTAATGCCTGCTCACCTGCAGACTCCTGATGTCATGTAAACAAAGGTCTGTTCTTTCTGCTTATGTTTTTGAAAGAATCACTGATTGTGCAGGAAACATACAAGGTGAGGAATAAAGAAAATGCGTGGCTTGGGATTGAAACAAGCATCTGGCCATAGGCTTAAGTTCTTTGTGTGAATCTGCAGGTAGACAAAAGGAATATTATATGGTTAGATGGGTTGCTAAAGATACAGCATTCTGCAATGCCACCCTTTTAACTGTTAGCGAAACCTCACCCTTTTGTTCTGAAACTATTTCTTCTGAGTTGTATTCAACATACTATAAAATACAATTGCTCTCAAAATTACTCAAAATTTTTTCTGCAAAATAAAGACTCTGCTTTGTTGGCCTAAGTGATGAATAACAAGGACATAAAATATCAAACATCTTTCTTTGACCTAGCTTGATAAAAATGTGTGTGTTTGGAGCAGATATCTGTAGATGTGAATAATGACATGGTACTGTAATCTCAAAGATGGATTCTAAGCCTATATATTGATAACCTTATTTCTTGCACTGCTAGGAGCCACCATTGTGTGAAAAGGAGAAAGACAGACTTCCTGTGCTTCCTGCAGAAAATGCTGTCAGGACCAGTGGATCAGTGGGTGATCTCTGCAGTGACACAGAGGATTCCTCTCTGGAGCAGTCTGTTACGTTGCCCCAGCAGAGCTTTCGGAGGCGAGCAAACACGCTGAGTCATTTACCGACAGAGAGCCAGGAATCTCTGGGACCTGTCGAAACATCACCATCTGTTTCTCAGAGAAAACTTATGAGGTATCACTCAGTGAGCACAGAGACTCCTCACAAAAGAAAGTAAGCCTTATTAAAAGCAGGCTATGATTTTGTTTGTTGAGGGCATTTTTGGGGATGATAATTGCATACCAGGTATGTCCTCGTAATGGATAAGGGATGTGTTGCAGCAGTGTGTCACTCCTTGGAGGTTTGTAGGTATTCTTTTTTAAAACACCTTTAACCCTGTGTGCTACACGTGGGATGTGTAGTTCCACTGTATATGTCACAAAACTGCTCGATTCGGTTATATTTGTCCAAGCAATTATTCTGTTGTTTTGATCTGTGAGAGGTATAAATAAATGCTACGTCTTGTTTTCTATTTACAGAGAAAAATCCAGTAGCCTCTGTGATCCTGAAAACCTTACTAGTTGGTGATTTCATATGTAGCATTGGAGTAGCAGCCAAAAGTGTCTTAAAGTGCCTAGTTATTGGTAGAGGTGGGGCTTCTGTCTAGCTTTTCAATGAGCCTATCTAGATTTTACTCACAAAAACAAACTACTACTTGTTTTAATATGAACATTCTTCAAACTGTCCTCCTTCAAAGGCCTGTCTCTGCATCTCTAGTCCCCTCTTAACTTTATGGCAGTTTTCTCCCTTCATTCTATCTGTTTTTTCCAATTACTGTTGAAACAGTTCTGTCTATAGGTTTCTGTTTTACTGCCCAAACTTCTCATTTACATAAATTAATAGGAAATCTCTGTGTTCCAGCCCATTTTTTTCCTGCAGGAGGCAGGGCAGTAAGTAAACATGCCTGAAATGGATGATGACAGTGAAAAAAAAGAGAATTATAGTATTTGAAAGGAAACATAACCTGGGTTGCCTTTTTGGCTGTTTTTTGAACCTCTTTACTTCTAAAGTACTATAGAATGTTTTTTGTAGTGCAATTTAGGACTTGTTGATAGTCTATTATCTTCACAAGAGCTGCCCTGGAACTTGTAGCTGCTTGTTCAATCAGTTATTATCTTACTATAGGAATGCAGCTAGAAATTAAGTATATTTTTTATTTTCTTGGTTATTTATGTTTGAGTTTGGTCATGTAATTTTTAGTAAGGCCTGAGTGTGCTTGCTCCCTCATATAACTCAAACCCAAAAGAAATCCCTATTGTTTCTGTTTCATAGCAAATGTACAGAAACAGAGGAAATCGAAAACTTACAAGAAAAGTATACTTTAAAGTTTTCAAAAATTATGTATTATAGACTTTTAACAAGTCCTGCTTTATGAGTGTTCTTGAACAGCTTACCCATTGAAAAATTGTTTTCAAAGTAGAACTAAATTTAGTTCCTGCTATAGCATTTCGTTTCTCATTACTTGAAACTCTTGATCATATGCCTGACTTTATCATAGAAATCAAGGGGAAGCATATATAAGGGAAAAGAAATTGAGGTGTTAGTGCCATTTTTTTGTGAGTTATAATTAGTCATATTCTGAAATGCCTTGTTGAATCCTGTGAACATGAATTTAGGACTTTGCCGGTTGGGTTAAAAAAAGTTTGTGTTCTTAGTTACTGCGTTAACTGTGAAAAACGTAGGAAATGTCTCATTTACATATGCCAGCTCCCTTTCAAAGATCAGAGAAGGGATTTCATTTTTTTTCCCCTCCTTTCCTTTCTTTCGGTTCTCTGTGCTACCTCAACTCCATCGCTCTGGTTGGAATCCGCACTATATGGTGTGAACGAATCTGTCGGCAAATCTAAAAGTTCTTCTGGTCAACTTGCACGTTCTCCTACTCTAGCTCGTCTTAATCCCTCGGCCTCTTCACCCAACTTTTTAAAATATCTAAGGCATAATTCAAGTGGAGAACCAAGTGGGCATTTTGCACAAAAAAGGTGAGCTAGTACCTGCAAATAGTTTGGGGTAGGATTTGTTTTCCTATTGCATAAATATGAAACTCTGTAGCATAAATAATTGAAATAATTTAGCATAGACCAGAGATGATAAATTTTTATGGGAGAGGGAGCTCTTTAACAGCTCCACTACTGAATATAGAACTGGTACTTACATAATTTATTGTTTTAATCAATCAGATTCTTTCAGACAGTGTCTCTGTCTTTAGAGACAGTTGTTCCAAAGCAATTTGTTGTTATGCAACAGACAGCAGCACACCTTAAATTGTATGAGGGATAAGTTGGCAAGAACCCGAGAGCTCACTTTGTCCTTCCTGAAGCATTTGGTTCTGTCCTTTGTTCATGGTAACACAAAAACATACTACTATTCTTTTGTGCCTGACATTAAAGGGAGGTTGACCAAGTTAACTACGTGGGGTAAGAAGCAGCAGGAATATGGAGAGCTGATAGGAAAAAAACCCACCACATACCACCCCACCACCATCCCCACTCCTCACAAAACAAAACCCCAAGAACAAACGAACAAAAACCCCAGCCCATCAACCCCTCATTTGTCTTGGTTACTTGCAGCAGTATCAAATTATACTTTCCCATGCTTTCTTAGAATTAAAATATAGAGAGAGAACATTGAAGAGCACTTTGTTTCCCGGAGAATCTGAAACTAAGTGGCTCCCTAAAAATCATAAACTGTGAAACTCTTTCTTAACCCCTTGAGCTAAAACTGCTTATTTTAACTCAAAAAGCTAATGAGACCAAATGTCCTCAGAAGCACTGTCAACAGTCACTGGCCATTGGCAAGCAATTTTTATTGCTGCTGCTGTTTATTTTTTGTTTTTGTTCTCTTGTGTGAAAGTTTCCTGTTTCCCCAAGGTGCTGATTTTCTAAACCTGAGAAAATATTCAACTGAGGATGCTGTTTCACCAGATTCTTCAGTTGTACTTGCTGAGTACTAACTAGCATCTCTTAATTTAGCTTTACCTCAGAAGTATGACATAGCTCAGGGCAGGAAATGAGTCTGCAGAATCCTGTTCGTTGTTTGATTTAATAAGACTTACTTGAATCCTGAAGGTTAAATTCTCAAAGCAAATTTTTCCAAGTGATTTGGTAATGATTCTGTACACACAGTTGCAACTATACCTTTCCTTTCCCTGTCTCTTAAGGAATATGCCATATTGAACATCTAAGTAACAAGACTGAAAATGGAAATTGATAGGGATGTCAAATGGATTAATGAGTTTAAATCAATACAGTCAAGCTTCCTAATTCTGTAAATGGAATTACCATGTAATTGTAATAGATTTACAATGTAATTGTAAGTGAACCCTGTTTGCAGGGCATACCATGCTACAGCCTTATCTTCTTTATCTCAATGCCAGCTACTAAAGAATCTGCTTTTAATGCTAGTGATTATCCCAAAGTATTCTGTCCCCAGCCCTCCCACCCCCTCACTTCCATTCACATCTTCAGGAAACATTGCTAAATGCCATCCAGCTGGAATATTACGGTTTATCAGAAACAATTCTTTCTTAAACTTACTTTTTCTGGAGTAAATTCTCCTACTCATGTGATTTTGTGTCTGAGAAAAGGTCTATAGTATCATCAGCCAAGTAGTTTTCTGTATTTCCACTCCATGCAAAAACTTTTCGTTGTCTGATTTTTTCTTACTTTGTTCTATTAACCTTCGTCTGACTATCTTTCAGATTTGTTATTTTAAAAGACAATTAAATAATTGTTTTAAATTAAAAGAATTTCTTTAAAATAATTATGTTGGCCAGAAGACTGTTGATGAAATTTGATTAGCGCTCCTGTCTGTTGCATTAATAGAGCCACAACCCTGAATGATCAGTCAGAAGGCTTAGCTTTTAACTTAAAAGTTACAAGTTTGTCTAAATAAAACCCTGTTAATGCTTTACAAAAGAGTTTTTGCCAAAGTCTTATTTTTCATTTGCCGGCACGATGATTATCAGTGTCAACTTTTCCTAACCTTTTCTCTCAAATTTAGTTGGTCGTTGAAACTGATATTTAAGAAAATGTGATGAAGTTGGCATTGGTTCTTATTAGATTAAAGGAATTTATTTGAAACATGCACAAAAAAATCTTCTGATATAGCAAAGAATAATAACTTTACTGGAAGTACATTTATATACATTGGAACGTTTTAGTTTGCCCAAACAAATATATATCTCAAAGTAGGACTTTGTTAGCAGTTTTAGTTTTGACTTTGGTTTCCTTGATATTCGGACCTTCTGGATTTAGCTGTCTTTTGTTTGAAACTTAGGAATTTTGTATTATTTTTATTCTGTGGATTTATACTTCTTTGTTCTAAACTATACTTTTCCCAACTGCACTCTCAGCATCTCCTACCGTACTGCCTTAAGGAAAAAGCTTCATTCTTCTTCTTCTGTGCCAAATTTCTTAAAATTTCTGGCTCCTGTAGATGAAAATAACACCTCTGACTTTAGGAGCACAACAAGGTAGGGTTCTCTCTTAAAGCCTGGAGGTAAAACTGTGTTTTCAAAGATTTCTTTGTCTGAAATATTTTAAATGCTTCTTGCACTTGCAAAACCTGATTTGTGCAACAGTTCACCTGCGTGTATTCTGCATGTAATTGCTGTCAAAAGGATGAAGCTATTCCAGACTACTCTCCCCTTAAGACTGCAGATCTTAACCATTTTTATGTTGCAGTGGTCATGCAACTTCCTTCTATTTACTTCTATGATTTTTCCTGACATAGGAAAGTTTTCAGTTAAGAGAATGTATGATTCAGCCTAAGCAATATCAGTGTTCTCAAATTGGAAGGAGAGGATGACAGGTAAAATGCTCCTCCCTGTTGCTGCCAGAGCTATCTGGATTTCATTTATCACTTTCAGCTTCTACAAAGACTTCTGTAACCATTTAGCCAGTGGCTGGAATAAAGTTTAGAATATTTAAACAATTAATAGTTTGGAGTTCTAACAGATTAAAGTTGTTAGTGGGATTTTTAATAGGAAAACAGCATTGTTCCTCACTATTTCATTTTATATTCTGACTAAAAACCTCTGTAAGGCATGTGTGGATGACATCAAAGGAGTAATATCCAAGGTTCTTGAACTCTGTTCCCGAGTTCGTTGCGTATTTCAGAGGTAGACTTGCTAACAGAAAGGTTAAAAGTTTTCTCCCAGTCTGTGTTGGGAGGGAATATATTGCATACCCAGTGCACAGAAGGTTGGAAGTTTAGTTGGTGTTCATAAAGCTCCTTGATGAGTACTGATAACAGGCATCAGCAAGTCATTGTGTCTCCTATGAACAATTGCTGAGTTTCATGGATGGCATGTAAATAGTGTAATGGTAAAGCTACATTATTGTATCTTATCTTATTGTATATTAGTGTATGTGTCTTTAATATGTTCTGATTAATATACTGCTGCAAATAAAACTGAAAATTAATTAAAACTGGAAACAGTACACTGTTCAGAGCTGCCAGTGCCTGTTTGTGAACCTCAGTGCTGTTTGCAGCCATGTGTAAGCCTCTGCCACAAAGCAAGTTTCACCTTCCTAACACTGAGAGCTTGCCCCAGCATGTGCACCACACACTGCACTCCCAAGGCAGTGGCTGTATGTTCGCTGAAAGCTATGTCACAGTTTCTGGCAGACCCAGGTGACCTGCTCACAAACTGTTCTATGTTCTGCCGTTCTAGCGACTACAACTCCAAGCACAGCCAGCAGGCTCTTGACGCGGACAGCCCCGTAAGGACTCGGAGGCATTCCTGGAGGCAGCAGATATTCCTGCGAGTGGCCACCCCTCAGAAAGCATGTGATTCTCCCAGCAGATACGATGGTAAAGTCTGGGTTTGTTTGCTTCTGTGAGCTTATTCCTGTCCATAGTGTATGAAGTGTGAATCATTGTGTCTACCAAGGGGAAACATTTGTCTGGTGCTCTGTTTGTACTGTCATTGCAGTTTTCCACCTACTTTTTGGTAATACTCAGCTCATTAACTGTTGAGTTTTTACTTTCCAGCTTCACATGCAGATTTTTCCTATTGTCTCATGTTAACTAGCCAAAGAAGAAATTATTTTTGTGTGTACTATTTTAATGAGTTCTGGAGGAAAAATGCATCACGAAGTACTGCACTGAAAAAAGAGGATGCTTCTCTTTCATCTTTCTTTGTTGGAGTATAGAACTACAGACTAGAAAAATCCAGGTGTTTCAGCAGGAATTACATTTTTTTATGATCTCAGTTGAGTTCTGTAGTGCATACTTTGTCCCCATGTATGCTGCTCCAGTCTGTGACATTTGCCACTTGAGTCATAATTATCCACTGTTCCCAGAATTATTTAGTGAAATTCTGTAGAGCTGAAGAGACAGATACTAGAAGAAAACCACTGTGCATAAGCATGCATGTGCATCATTTTGCGCATTCACTTTATGTAAGCCAGCTAGTACAGGACATGCTGGGGCCAAGAATGCCTGAGAAAATCCTCTAGGTCACTAAAGTTTGAATTTCACAGCATGAGCTTTGTAAGCTGTAACTTCTGACTTACCTCTAAGGCCATTGTATAAGAAATAAGAAAAAGTATAAGGAAACAGAAAGGAACAGTACTTTAGTAAAAAGTAACCATCCTAATGTCACTGAGATGTTTTTCTTGCGTCTTAAAGTGAGATCTTGATTAACTGGAATAGGCACATAACAGAAGTGTTTCTACCATTAATGCACTACTTGCAGCGTAATTTGTCTGATAGTGAGGTAAGCTACATATTGGCACAGATGCCTCTCCAATTTAATGTACTTCAAAGTGAAGTGATCTCAGGAGCATGTTGTGTGAACATACATGTGAAATTCTCTGTTGTACTTAAAGGCATGTGAGGGGCTTTTATATGAAACTTCTATTTTTATGGGTTTCATGCATCTCTTTGAGACTGGAATAGTCTTACTTGTTTTTGAAAGCCACAAAACTTTCCCATATTAAATAGGAAAATAAAATCCACCTAAATTGCCTACCCAAGCATTTCCTCTGAGACATAATAGTTGCAAGATACAATCTTAACAACCTACAGCTGGGTAAGCAGAATAGTTTGGGAAACAAGTGCGGCCAAAATGGAAAACAGGATGTGCTATTAATAGGAGTAGCAATTTAAAATATTTGGCCTTTTTTCTTCATTCATTTTCTTTTTTGTTTCACTGTACATACTCAATTTATGAACAGAAGAAAACTCAGAGTTGGCGGGTTTTTAAAATTATTTAAAGCGAATACTGGGTTTTTCTATTTGGACTTTTATGCATCTCCTGGAACATTTCTGGCAGTGAAGGATACTCACTTGTTATCCAGTCTCTGTAGCCTTAAAGAGAGCTGCTGTACAGCTGGTCTTACACTGGACTCACCATCCCAGTTAACTAAGAAACCCCTCTAGTTCCAACGTAAATGTAAATGCCTGTCATTCACCATCTTGTTTTTCTTTCATATTCTGTCTTTTTTTAAGTCTTTCTCACTCTTTTTAGATTTCATTTAATTTGTATAAACAGCTGATGTATCACCAAAAGATCAATTTCACCCAAATTGGACAGAGGGCAAAGAAGGTTTTAAAGATAACATGCTTTATCATGTTCTGCAAAAGCAAGCATGAAAGGAGGGAGATGAGGGAATATCTGTGATTTATGGGTTTCCCTTTGTAGATGCAGACTCCAATGCATCTATAAACATCTAGAAACATCCACTGAAGTTTTTCCCTTCGGGTGTCATGGTCAACACCCTACTACGGAGTGATCTGGAGGAGAGGAGTAAGGAAAAAAGCTGGAAAAGGGGTGTGTTTAAAAGCTAGTAAGTCAGTCAGCCAAGAGACCCAGATCTCTGTGACTCAGAGATTATAGTTTTTCAAGTTTAGCCTACACTGCTTTACTAAACTTTGTGTTAAAGGTAAAATCCACCAAGGTGCCTGAACTCTGCATTGCTTTGACCACATGTGGGCAGGCATTGTCAACAAAATGAAACTGCTCTGGCTGTAATTTCTCTGGCTTGTAATGAGTAAATTGCACATAAGAATGCGTAAGTTGTCATGAGAACTAGAGACAGCTTTAAGCTTTATACTCACAGAAAAACCTAGGCTCTGACATTTGTGGTTACATTTGTAGAGGCAGGTGGTGAGCTGAATCTCAAGATGCATCGTGGTCATTGCTGCTCTCTGTGTGGTTAGCACAGCAGGATATGAAGGTGTATTTACTAAAAGTTTAAAAAAAAAAGAAATCCCAGACAACTGGTACATAGCTTTTGCTGAAATTGTGATTTTACTCTTTCAAGGTACTGAACTTGATAAAAATCTGATATCCTGAGTTTCCACTTGAAGTTTGAACAGCTTAAATAGCACTGAGTCCCACTTCTGAATCCCACTTCTTGCACTTCTGAATCCTTTAATTCTCTAGAAAGTGCTCATAAATAGTTTGAGCTAAAACTTCATTTTCTGTACCTCAGATGGAGCAAAATGGTTGCTGGCTGTGCTTTGGGGGTTGCATTGTGAATTACCAGGCAGAGAGCAGTTTATTTTGCAGACACCATTATTTAAAAGGAAGGATTTACTATACACAAAGGAGGGTATTCTGTCCCAAATCAGTAGAAGAAAAATAGTGCAGATAGATATGCTGGAAAGCCATTTTTTCTTGCTGGTTGAGATTCCTGCCTCGCATGATGATTGGACTAACGTAGCCATGCTCAGGAAGGCAAGCACTCTGAGACAACACAAAGCCTTGTAGAGAAACCATTCCTTTTGGTTGTTGTGGAAGCAAAGCCCCACATACACGCCCTTTTCCAGCCACTTCCTGCTTGTTAGTGCTGCCACTTTCCCTTTCTCCCAGTATTTTTCCCTCCTTCTGTATATAACTTTACCATTAAGCACATCAGAGAACTATTGTGCAATTTGCTGCCTGACAGGACAGCCAGGTGATGCCTGGTGAGCCTGAAGATGAGGCTGGTCTCCAGTTTGAAGACCTAGAAAGGATATTCTACATGGGTGAAATGATCTTTAGAGACTTCTAATACTTTACAGCTAGTAGGTGGAGGATGGAGTGTTGAATTATGCTAGTTCGATTGTAGCAAATGGAACTGCAGTTCGAATTCTCCAGCCTCAGCTCCTGCTGTTTGCTGCTTCCCCTGAACTGGTTGTGATGCTGCGAGTGGCGTGGAGCACCAGGGGGCAGCGTTTCTCTCACTGGCACATTCAGACACAGCGTCTCATCCCCGGAATTTTGTTTTTATTGTTTATTTGTGGGACTGTAATGAGTGTTGAATCCTGCAAAGTGGAAAGATGGAAAAGGGGAAGCAGAGTCTCCTTACAAAATGGATCACACTTTCATCTGTTACAATGCTAGATTTATTTTGAACGAAGGTTTTTATTATTCTTTTTCTAAAGCTCTGTCTCTCCTATCCACTATCTTAAACATTCTAAGTGATAAATGTGTTTCCTCAGTTATTTGATTTTTTACCTTTATACCTCCCCACCCTACTTGCAGGCAGATATTCCTACTTCTGTGACATCACTCAAGAGCCACATTTTTTTGGCTATGCAAGTGGTCTAGGACTCTTTAGTTCTCTGTTCACTGGTAAAAAGGTGAAGAGAACAACTCAGTGGTCATTTTAAACCAGATGAAGTATGGACAAACTCAAAAGCCCTAATTTTCAGTTGGATCAGTTTTCTAGTCCCACTCACAGTATTACACAAGCAGTAGAGCAAGCAAGGATAGGTGTCTGGAAGGTGAGGATAGGTGCTCAGGATCTGGATCTGCTCAGGATCAGGACATCCTTAAACCAGTGTAGACTGATAATGAAACTTCACCTTGCACTGCAGTGCAGCAAGATACTCACATTTATTCAGCATCTACAAATCTCTGTGCAGTGGACAATTTTCACTACAGTTTTTTCACATTTTGACTGTTCAGAATTGGTCATAGTAGGAGAACTGTTTTGCAGATTGTCAGAAACTTCAGCACAGTCAAGTCAATTGCTCGACTTACGAGGAATGTGAATAGTTTTTGAAGGAAGTGGTGGGAAAGTAGTGGTGCTTGTTGGACCTTTCTTGCTGAGGGAGGTGTGTAGTAGAGGAAGTAGACAACAAGATTTTTGTAACAGCTATGTCAGTTTTAGGTTGGAGAATGGGTGATTTGTTTTAATGTGTGCAATGTGTGATGAAGTTACCTGTTGAACAGTAAAAGAAGTTGAAATTCAGAGCAATGAGATGCTTGTATCACTTAGCAAATAAAATTTGCTTTGTACTCAGCAAATAAATTCAGACTAAAAAATAACTACATTTTATTTTAGAGCTTGAGTTTCAGGAAAAAAATGGTTTAGAAAGCACAAATATCTCTGTACTGGAAAATGATTCATTAATTAAAATTATTTTGGTTTCAGCCTCTGTCAGATAGAGGTGGCAAATCCAAATGTTAAATCCTAAGTGCTGAAGAAAAGTTTGAAGAACTGTTATTCTTGAAACCAGCTGTAGTTACCACCTACCTATCTCTTTATAGGTGTGGCCTATATCTCTTGATTATTTAAGCAAATTTTTTAAAAATAATTTTGTAGTAGCATTACGAATACTACAAACTGTTGCTTTAGCATTCTGTGCTTAGACTGTTTATGGGGTGTAAATTATTTGTAATGTGTTTGCCAATGCTGTTTTAGCAACACAGCTATTATTAATTAAAGCCAGTTGGTTATAATTGATTACTCAGTTCTGCTCCTTTCAGAGCAAATGTGTGCTCAATCTTGATTTGCAGCACAGAAGTTTGGCTACAACCGGTAAGTACATGATTAACATTTGATGGCCTCTGTGCCCATTGAAATATCAGGGCATTCCTTTCTCAGGGACTGATGATATTAGCAAATGAGATTTGGAGGTAGTGAGTACTTTTTAGGAAGTCTTGGCTTTAAAAGAAAAGCAAAGTCCAAGGCATCTTTCAGAGCTGATTTTAATCAAGAATGTTGAAATACACAATTTTTTAAGAATTCCTCATTCAGCCATTGCTTTAAGTTGTATGTCAGATTAGAAGAACTTATTGGTTCTTGTGATTCTGTATCTGAAGCTTTCTGATTACAGAAGGCTCCTGATCATTTTACCACGTCTGGTTTTGAAGTTAAATATTCCAGGCAGCTGTGTAAAATAATAGGAATGTTATATTGGTTATAGGAGTTTGCATTCCTCTTTATTTCTGTACCATGTGTGAAAGATGTACTACCTGAATGGAAAGTCAGGTTGGTTAGACTAAGTGCTTCTGAAAGAATGTTTTTTAAACTTAGGTTTTTAGGTTGGTTTGTTGCTTAAACCTTGTTTAATACTAATGTGGATTGATTAGGAAAATATTTGATAAACTAACTTTTTCTTAGTGATTTACAGATGAAATATCCCCGTTCATGTAATTTCTGATGAGATATTGTCTGTTTTAATTACTACTGAGGTCATTCACCATCTTTCCATGTACAGACTTTTATTGTGGTCCCTGGTAGTAATATATCATGACGCTTCCTTCTTAATCTTTTGTATTTTGTTTTTTTGTGTCATCTGTCCACGTAGGAGTTTTTTGTAATGCATTTGTTGATCCTTTCGCAGTGTAGGGATACTCTACACCTTAGAGTTGAAGCACTGCCATGTGAAGCCAACAGCTGAGTATAAATGAATAGATGAGCTATACAGATTCCATCTCAGTCCATTGTTCCTACTGGCCTTGTCCTTTGTTGGGTATTATAAGTGGTGGAAGCGTAAGAGGAGTGCTTTTGAGGTACATATGGATGTGCTAGAATATTTGATCAATATTTCCATCTGGTTCATGAGCAGTGTCATCTGCAATACAGTACCTTGAAGAAGTTCTCACAAGCCCAGGTAAGATGGTGGTTTTCCCAGTGAAGTGCGGTTTCTCGGGGAATCCTTGGGTTTGACCCACAGACTTGTAAAATTCCATTGTGCAGAAGAATAGTTTTGAAGTGTAGTCCAAGTATGAATCTCAAATGGAAAATTACCACAAAATTACCATTGATCAAATATACTAATAGTTATTGAGTCAACTTGGCAAATCCTTGCCAAATTAGAGAATAGAAGTGCAACAGACTTGTAGGAGTAGCATGTAGGGAGGTAGAATTTTATATGGAAGCAAAGGAAGCAATGTATTTGCAAGGAGTTAGGGTCAGGTCAAACTTGGAATAGGAGTCAACAAAAGCTGACTAAGTTGGCAGATGAACAGGGAAGCAGTCTTTCAGTGTGTGCTGAAGCATTCAGATCCTGTTTAAGTGCACCTAGTAATCTCATAAAAGCTCTGAAGGCTCCACATGGCAGTTTAGTTCCGTGGAATGTGAGCTCCCAGTTACATGCAGTTGGATCGCTCTACTGTTTATCTTTGCTTTCTCTGCTATCCTCCAGATCCCTGGTGCATAACAATGCAGTACTCAGTTCTTTGTCACAGTATTTCTGCTCTTGTCTGTTCTGGACCTGGAAGCTGGGTGGCATGTCTCTCTATCACCTTGCATGTTCATGGACATGGGTTAGTGCTGACTTACCAAATGTCTGAGTTTTTTATTTTGTTTTGAGGGATTACCTTCACGTTCCGCCTTCCTCCCTCCTTTAACAGCTGATGCAAACTCTGCAAACTTCTGATAGGCCACCTGAGCAGTTAAACAGGTTCCTTTTGCATTCTGTAAATCTTGCCTCATGCCATCGTACAGATGGGAAGGAAGGCAGTTTTTGAATGTGCTGCACTTTATCAGAGTAGACTTTAGACTTTCTGTTAAATGTCCACAAGTGATAAGAAGCAAAAGAGCAAATTGAAAAGGAGCTGCAGTTTGGAAGGCAAAATCAATCCTAGGATTCTTCACAGAAGCATTAGAGGTAGGGTTGATAATCATAATTGTTCAGCTTATAGAATTTTGTAACCTTTTGGTTTTCTTTTATAGCCTTAAGCATTATTTCTTTTAATGAATACTGATTTTATCAGATTAGTCAGCAACAGATGGGAGATTTTCAGCCTAAATGGAAGCAGGACCGTGGTCTTCAGTAATTAATGCTTTGCAGCAGTTCAGGTGTTGCCACAGTTTGATCACTGGAGAACGAGTGAGTAATGTCTCTGATAAATTTGTGAATTTGGTACTTGAAGACCAGTCCCTAAAATTTGTCCTGAGAAAGCAGGATGTGTACATTAAAGACAGGAAGAGTCTAGATGTTGAATCTGTTCATTCTTGCTTTAGGAATGCGACGTGTTTAATCCATTTCCTTGCATGTATTTTGCCAGCCTGCGTTTTTTGGGTTTAGGGTTTTTTTAGAAAGTAGGTGGCCATAAACTGTATCTGGACATAGTCTATTATTTTCTATCATATTAGTGCATATATGCATACATAAGATCAGAACACACATCTGATTCTAGAAGAGACACATGAACACATGGGATGATGTGTAGAAGAGATTTGTTTTCCCTCAAGATGTGCCTGCATTCTATATTGGATGCTATGAGAATGGAACATGAGTGTAAGATGTGAATAGACCACAGTGTGCAGTAAATAAGGAGTTTCCTATCTGGATTACTTTTACTTTTTTGCATTGGTGTATGGTGACCACTTCTGTTGATTCCTCTTTCTTATAGTGTCATTATTGTATGCAGCCTTAGAGGAAATTAACAACTTCTCTTGAAGATTGTCTTTTTATTTCTTTATTATTTTATTCAAGTAAATTAAGTGAATTCTACCAGCATTATCCTTAAGAGCATTTCCCTTTAAATATTTCTTATTATGCACTAAGGAAAATTGGGATCAAAGCCACTGCATTTAGAAATATTACATAAAAATGTACAGAACATTGTTGACATTGGTAGTGCATTTGCTTTGAAACCAAAAATTGCATCAAAGCCAGCCATCAAATAAAAATAATTTTCCTTTCATGGTCAATGCAAGTTGAAAATTATTGAGTGTATCTTCTCTGTGTGCTGACATTTGCCTATATCTCTTTCATAATTGCAGATCTTAGCCCGTTGAAGTCTTTCCATTTACCTGTAAAGAAAAAGGATTAATGATTTCCAATTTATTTTAATGAATATAACAGTCTCTTCATTGTATTGATACTTTTCATAACCAGCTGTATTTCTGAGTGCACCTGTCAATTTTCCTATTTGCTATGCAAAAATGGTGATTGCCATTAAAGTGTCAAATATTTGACCTTTGCCTAAATCTCATTTCCATGATATTCATTGTTGTTGGAAATGCTGTAAATACCAGAAGTGTGGGTATCCACATCTATATCCAGAGTGCATGGTTGTAAAGGTTTAAATTGTTCTGCTAGCTGCAAATGTTACACTCTCTTTTATATGTATATTTTTGCCCTAGACTTTGTGGTGGCAGGCAAATAAGTGTTGTATAAAAAATGGGTGGTATTTGAAGCCACTCTGTTTCTCTCTGACTCTTTGAGAGAAGATTGACAATGGCAAGACTTAGAAAAGCAGAAGTGAACAGCTGTGAACATTTCCATTCTTAGTCATCTGAGCTCAGTTGTGCGAGTGACTTCGAACAAACAAGGAAAGAATAGCTGCATATGAACTGCATGAGTCAGAGTGACAGTCTGGGCAGAACTTAGAGGGGGAAAACTTTCCTATTTTGTTAGTTTTGAAGAGATGAGATAATGTGTGTGTTTAATTCAAAGTCTTTACCACCATGCTAGGCAATGATATAAAAGTGGACCACTGAGCTGCCATCATAATAATTGCTTCAGGAATGCTCCTTCTGCAGGAGCAGTTCAAAATAGCACACACGGACATACTTGTTCTTGGCTAGTGAGTCTGTGAATGGATTTTGCTGCAGTAACTTTAAAGCGCTGTCCTGCATGTGCTCAGGGAGCCATTTCATAGCCATTGTGGTTGGGTGAAGAAGTGCTGTTGTGATGGCCTTTCATTTGAGATTTAGTAGGAAGAGATTGGTTGTTTTGACCATTCATTTTAAAGCTGGTGAATTGAGTAATTTGTCTTCTAGATATAGGTTGTGTCAAAGACTGAGACTCCAGAGAAGCCGTATAAAACAATAAAATTAAGTGATACTACAGCAGGTATTAAGAAAACAAAGTATAACAGCTTGTGCTTCTTACGTTGATTACTTGATTTAAAACAGTGTTATATACCCTTTCACTAAAAATAAATGATTTTTCAATTTGCCTGAGATTTATTTAATGTTCACTTTCTTTTGAAATGTTTTCAGCCTTAAAATTGCCTTGCATGCTTGACAAAATGATATATTTTGTGGTAGGCCAGCTGAAGCCAAAAGAAAAAGTGCAGAAGGTTATGATATGGTTAAAAATGAAAAGTGGAAACAAGCATGTCTTAAGTGCCTGTCTCTCTCTCCACCTATTTACTTTAAGAACTGGTAATCATCCCATGGCCTTAGGTGGTGGTGTGTTTGTGCAGCTAAGGGCGTGTGTTTTCTTTGTTAAACACGCTTTAGAGATTATTCTTCAAATTATGTGGGTGCTATATTTGATTTTATCTGCTATTTGAGTCATGCCACATTTTAGCTGTAGGTTGTGTTTTTGTAATTTCTCAAACTTGCCTTTTCCCTTCAGTTCTCTGCGTATAAAGTTGCAATTAGCAAGATGTGGTCTTGGTGTGTAGTGCAATGTTTTTACCAGGTTATAGAAAAAATTTTTCTTGGCTTTAGCCTGTATGATTCTTATTCTAAAGCAGCTTTTAAGTCTGCTTGAAACTGTCATTTGGGAAACCTTGCTTGGTATTGCTACCTATTATCTATCTATCTATCTAGATACAGATGGATACATGAGTTAGTGTGTACATATGTAGATGTGTGTATCTATATATGTGTAGTCTTTCAAATTGTGTCCCTTCATTCACCTGTTCTTGACATCCAAGTAGTCAATAACAGCTTCTGTTTTTTAAAGATTACTGTGAATTGGGAGATCTTCCACCCAGATCCCCATTGGAGCCAGTGTGTGAAGATGGCCCCTTTGGGCCAGTGAAAGAAGAAAGGAAACGGACGCCCCATGAGCTTCGTGAACTGTGGAAGAAAGCCATTATCCAGCAGATACTGCTCCTCAGAATGGAGAAAGAAAACCAGAAGTTACAAGGTTGGTGAAGTTCTTGAGTACTACACCCTACTGCAATACAAATTCACCTTTTGGTTTTCTCTGTGGTTTTGGTAGTGGACTGCACCAAGCCTTAATGAAACACTCTAGGAATACACAGGTAAATCAGATTAGCAGCATCTCCCTGTGCTCTCATTAGTGTAAGTGACAATGGGTGATAATTTTTTTATATACTTCACCTTATTATTTGTTTACTTGATCTGAAGGGACACTCTCTTTACCATGGCTGGGGTTTTTTAGGCTGGTGTCTAGAAGCTCTCACAAGGAATTCAGCATGATCAGTATCGTGAACTGAATTCTTTTCTACATTCACATCCACAGGTCCTTGTCTAAGTATTAGTCATTGCATCATTGTGTTTAGCCAGTCTTGGGGCTCAAAGGAAGTTCTTAAAGAGGTTGTTGTGGACTTGAAACTATGGGTTCCTGCAGTAGTACCCATATTGTGCAGGCAGGGTTTCTCTAGGGTGGTAATGACTTAGATCAGTCCAAAGGGTGATGAGAAGGAACTTGAGAAACTGTAATTTGCAGTTGTTCTTAATCACAACTTTTCTGTGAATGACTTAGCGGCGGCAAATACATTTTGGTGGCAATTCTTACACATAAAGAACAGCTGTATGCAGAATCACAAGTGATTGCCTTTGAGAGCTGCTCCTTTGAAGATATGAATGATGAGGACAGAAATTTTTATCTGGGTGATTTTAGATGTACAGAAAGGGAGTAGGCACCTGAACCCTCAAAAGGAGAGGTACCTGGCATGAAAATGGCAATATTTCTTTTTATTGTCTAAACTTGAGGAAGGTTTGACTTGCAAGAAGTGTGTAGAGAAAGGGCCCAGCTGTATGGAAAGTTCAGTGCACCAAACATGAAATCCTTCTTTAAACTCAGGCTAAGACATGTGGCTGGAAAGACAAAACACCTCTTGGATATTGGATGTGGCCTGTCAAAGCACTTGGCCCACCTGTAGGCTGTTTGCTCCCAGCTCTCTTATTTCAGCCCTATCTGAGCAACACCTGACACAGGTGACATCCGTGTTCCCAGCAGTGTACTAGCTAATCCAGTAAAATAAAATATGACAATGGATACCAGATATACAGTGTCCTTGGCCAGAGGCTGGGACCATCTGGAGAAGAGGTACTTAGAGAAATGATTTATACAATCTCTTCAAGCTTAGAACAGTGGTGTTGTAAATGAGTTTCTGTAACTTTTTTATGGCATTTAGAAATAAATTTTCCTGTTTTGTGTATTTATACTCCTGATTTTTTTTTTTAATTTCTCTTGTATTCAAATTGTCTGAATCTACAGCCTGCAGTCAAATTTTTGCCAGGTGCAGGTCATTAATATCCGTACACATTTTAGCAAGTTTAACTAGATGCTCCAATTTTGTCTGCCCAAAAGAAAAAATTGCAAAACCATCACACATACATTAAGATCAGCATGTCTAAAAAGCTAGTTAGTGAATGAATGAGGTGGGTGTTGGCAGAACTGAAAGCCCAGCTGTGCTGTGTGTCCTGTGGGGTGAGGAAGTTGTCCTAGGTAGCTGCTGAGTGAAAAGCTCAGATGGTGAGACAATACTTGAAAACAACAGGTGACTGTACTGCAGTGAGCACAGCCTCTTTACTAGTAGTACTTAAGTGTAATATTGGGAATTGGGTAGTGTCAGTATCTAAATAAGCTTATTGATACAGGCATATTCTCACCTCAGTCCTCACACGTCACATTTTTGCACATAGCCTAAGACTGAATAAAGCAGAAAAGTCTGAAAAGTTGCCAAGCCCCAAAAAACATTTGTTTGCAGAAGATGAAACATTAAAAGATTTCTCCAAGTTTGTTTTCCTATAAGCTGAAATTTAAATGCCCTTTTTTTAGTTATAGTCATACAATACCATCTGTGTTTTGAGCTTTTTAATATTCTGATTTATAAATGTGTTGGTTTTGACCTGACAAAAATGTGAAGAAGTTGACAAATAGTTTAGATAGACTGAATTACTTTCAGTGTGAACACACAGTTATAAGAAAAGTATGAGTGTGTGTATTTCATGTATCTGTAGCTAATCACTGAATTAAAAATTAAGTATTCTGAGGTCCAAATCTTGCAAACACTTAGGTAACCTCACAACTCACATGAATAACCTCATTGAATAAAATCATTCACATGTGAAAGCAACTACAGGATGAGGAGATACTCCTCCCAAATATAAACAGTTCTTTCCAGTTTTTGGAATCTAGATGCTTGTGTAGTCAGTGGGATAACTCTTTGTGACTCTCAGAATTCAATAATCTAAAAAACCTAAACTGCAGATACAGATCTCAGAACAAGTTGAGTGTAGAGTGTTGCTAGTGCCATTATGCAATGTAAATGTCAGGCAATCTTTAACTGTTTATTAAATTTATATAAAGGAGTTGGAAATATAAATAATGGAGAGTTAAATTATCAAAAGATAATATAATAACATTCAAGTCTCAAGACTTGAAATGGATAGGAGTGATTCTATGAGTTCATACTGTGAAATCCTCAAAAGTAGCAGCAGGCTTATGATATGTGGCAGAATAAGAGTATCTTGTTACCATTACAGTATACATCATCATGACAAAGAAGTACTGTAAATACATGAGGGCAAATTAATTAAAAAACATGGTTACTTCACAATACACTATTTCATAAACATAGTTGCAAATCGTGTTATTTGTATGAGAATTACCTTTTAATTTTTGTTTGATACTACAGAACCTTTCCAGACTTTTATGTATTTGAACTTTTGCTCTGCTTATTTTTTTGCAAGTAGAGAGCTGCTCTTGTCCTGGAACTAGGTGCATTGAATACCCAGCCACACTACAGCCTAGTTAAAAAATTGAAAACTATTTTGTTAATTTCTCCATAAATTTTCCACTGTCTCTCCTTAGTGCTGTCTTTGTAGCTTCATCTTAGTTTCCTTATAGCATTGTCTTTGATCATTTCAGCCTTTTAGGAATAGACGACTGACATATTTGTATCTCATATGAACTGTGCCTCTTTTTCTCCTCTTCTATTTTTTCAGTCTTATTACCTGCAAAAATCCATCCACTGCCACAAAACATGCTTTATTATTTAGTTTACATAATTAACATTAATAAATCCTGTTTTCCAGGCACATTGTAGTACTAAAATGCTCGCTGCCCCCCCCTCCCCCCCCAAAAAAAAAAAGTTTGCCAAGACTCCCTTTGAAATTCTTGCTCTACTTCTAAACTTCGAAATTTCACTCAGCTACAGAATCATTTTCATTTCTGCCATGGTTTTTTGATGCTTTCCCAGCTATTGTTTTTACCTTGTCATTACTGTTATGGGGCTGTATGCATAACAAATGGATACTAAATTTGGTTTGTGTTTTTATTTGCTGAAAGTCTTCTGCACTGAAGAGCTGGGGAAATGAAAATGCCAGTTATGAAAATCCTGTGTTTAGTTCAGTAGTCATCATCTCTCATGTTTCTTCATATTTAGGAGTTGATTAGGAGTAGGGAATTCAATTTAACTGTCCAAACACAATTAATGTTGCATATAATATCTTTGAAAAAACCAAATAAAGCAATCCAACCCCAGAATCATGAAATTTTAGATATTAAATGTTTCAGGTGGATAGCACAGGAGAGTTGTAAGTTAAATTAATCCATTTTACAAATAGTAACTGCTACATTCATTATATCACTTTTTAGCATCTGAAAACAATTTGCAGAACAGGCGCCTGAAACTTGACTACGAAGAAATCACACCATGCTTAAAAGATGTAACTTTGATTTGGGAAAAAATGTTGAGTACACCTGGAAGGTCAAAGATTAAATTTGATGTGGAAAAAGTACACTCTGCTGTTGGACAAGGTAAACAGTTTGTTTTTTGAGTTGTTGAAATGCATGTAAATTGTATCTGGAAAGGAATAGTGTGGCCACTTAACCACTCCTTATAACCATATTCTCTCTAGTGCTGTTCCTCAGGCTGCTAACTAAACAAGTAACAACTTTTGATACCACTGTGATTATGCAAATGCAAGTGCCAGTCCTTTTCAGTGGTAGCTGCAGTTGTATCACTGGAGCTACAGCATGCATTTTTGAATAACATCTGCCCTTATCAGGAGAGTTGTATGCTACCTTAATGTATTACAATTTTTACAATCTGATTTTATAAATTAAAAGTTACAATTGAAGAAAAAAAGCCTGCATAATGGCAATAAATGACTGTGAATAACCGAAGAAGCCCTCTGCACTGTTTTCTGGAAATTCTCTGTTCCAGCCTATGTGCTATGTCTGTGCACAAACAGTAGACATGGGTATCTCTGCAGAACTGCCTTTTCTCTGAGTTCAAGAACACTTTGTCCCTGCAAACAGCCGCTTAGAGTCTTCCTCACAACTGCAGGGCTGAGCAACCACCCCTATCTCTACTGCAGCAAAAGTAATATAACCTAAGGATGTTTTTTACATGTTCTAAGAAGTTGGGCTGTTACTCAGTGTTACATTTGCCATGGTTGGACCCAAAGGCCTTAGGCTGAGTGCTAGATGGACCAATGGTGAAGATGGCTACTCTAAGGAGCTTTTTATAGTTCTTTACAAAGCTTTCCAATGTGTAAAGGAAGTATCAAGATTTAACCACTGTCAGAAGTTTAAGGTAATAAATATTGCACCTGACTATGTGCAGTTATGCAAGCAAGTTAAACCAAATTGCCCATTTAAAATGACTGGGTAAATCTAGATTTCTAACAATATCAAATCCTAATATATTTTGTTATCTTTCCATGTAACTTGTATGCTTGAATAATTCTTGATTTCTCCTATTGTTATTGTCCTTCATATATTACATATATACCAAAAGAAAAAGCCAGTCCTAAAAACTTCAAACTGTAAGTTATTTCAAACTGTGGTATCTGGTTCCACTGCATCATGGATTAGACAGAACACTTCCCAAGTTAAAATGCATTGATTTCCTGTGTAGATGATTTAATAGTGAGTGATAGTCTTGTGCTGAATTAATTTTACTCTCAGAGCTTTGCATACAGTTTAAAAATTAAGACTATCATTACTTCTGTGAAATAGTTAAGTAGCATCTGCCCTTTTTAAAGAGAAATAAATTCAAACTTTAAAACTTTTTTATGTGTACCAGTCATTAAGCGAGCTGATAGCAAAACTAGAAATACAATACTTGCTATCTGATTATTTGCCTTGTGTTGTAGTCTCTAGATCATGTCTCATTTGTACCTTTTTATATTTTTGTATGTGTGCATCCCACCTTCCTAAAACGTACTCATGACATCAGAGTCCATACTATGTTAGTGAAAAGTGTGAATTAGTTCTATTGCAGTGCTTTCTTGTGTACTTTACATGGAAAAAGGGGAGATAAGCATATAGCTTTTCAGAGACAAGTCTAGCAATTCTTGATGCCTCTCCTAGTGCTTCTCAGACTGGATGTAAGCATTAACCTTATGCAGTTCATAGTATTTCTTTCTGCTTTAAATCATTCCTGTTAAGGTGATGTTGTCTTTTATTGATTGAGGAAGTAAAAGCACTGTAGTTTCATCTACTTCTATGGTCCACTGGAGGTAGCCAGTAGGGATCTGTCTGCCTGTGTAGCAGATAGGCATCTTCAGTTCCTCAATCCTGTTAGCTCAACTATAGCAGAACCCTCAGTAGGAGTACAAATTCTGGTTTAATTGCTTTCTCTGCTCAGGAGTACCACGTCACCACCGTGGGGAGATCTGGAAGTTTCTAGCTGAGCAATACCACCTTAAACATCAGTTTCCAAGTAAACAAAAACCAAAGGACACACCTTATAAAGAACTCCTAAAACAACTAACTTCCCAACAGCATGCAATTCTTATTGACCTAGGTAAGTACAGTAGTGGTCTGAAATTAAAACAAGAGGTTTATGATCTCTGTAAGATGCTTAAAGAAGGTAATACACAAAATGACTTTCACAATAACCCATTTAATAATGGGTTGTTGGTAAGAATTTTAATCTGGTGTGAGAAACCAGGAGCTGATGTTTTTCCAAGAAGATCACAGCTCTTGTGTGTGGGATAATCCCACATTGAACTCAGTATTCATCCCTAATAAAGGCAAAATACCAATGTCTTCCAGGGCATAGCACTGACACTTTGGTTCTGAGGAGCTGCGTGGGTCAATTTAAGAAGTCCATTATCACTGCATTTGATTAAATGAATTTCCAATTAAAAACTCCATCAAAGGAAATTATGCACTGCAAGTAACCAAATGTCATGTAAAAGAATGATAAAAATTTATGGAAAAAGTTGTACTTGGACTGATCTGAATGATTAATACCCCTTGCATTATTTTCTCTTACATCTTTTCTGTAAGGCAGTAATGAAGAATTGTCTCTTCATAATTCTGCTCTTTATAACTACTCAAAAGTATTTAAGCATTTTTCACTGCAAATTATTTACCCCCTTTCTTGCCTGATGAGGAAGGATTACCTATACCCAGAGCTGTCTGAGAACACCCATTTATTATTTTATTTAAAACTCAATGTGCTGACTGTCTTCAGTGGGTACTAAACTGAGAAGATTTGTCAAGTTTAAATGGTGACCTAAGCTTTAGATGATAAAGAGGCTATTTTCTCCTTTTTGCAACACTTGTAAAAGTGAGTCAAAATACCAAAGCAGTGCGTAGAAAATACATAGGAATGTGAAGGCACATGTGTGTTTCTGCATGAGGTGGCACAACTGGAGGTGGGAAAGGGTGGTGGTGGATGTCACCTCCCCTTTCCCCTATTTGGCAGACCTGTCTGGTTTTAACTTGGCACTGGGAAAGTAATAGTCCAAGGAGCTTTAATGCCAGCTGGGAATAGGCAGGGTGTGTAAATTGTCTCCCTTCAGACTTTGCACACCAGATCTAGGAATTCCCCTGGACTGAGCATGGCCACACAACAATATTTTGTTTGAGAGACATTTACTTGCAGCCAGAGACCATTTACTAGCAAATACCTATTGGTCCAGCGTACCTGGTGTCAATAGCCCTGGCAGTGAAGAGTGGGACACTGAAGTGGTTCAGTAAGAGGTGAACAGTTTTGTGCTGGGTTAATTAATTGAACACCTTAGGAGAGGGATGATGCTGGGATGACTCCTGGACAGTAGGGAGAACAGTCAGTTTCAGCTTGGTTGTCTCACATAGCAGACTGGGGTTTACTGGCTCGGTAAGCTGTTCATATTTTCTACCTAGTTCTGCACACTTCTCAGTATAAATAATTTCTCAGCCATGTGCTTTTCTTGTAAAAAAAATGACTGCATGTGTTGGCAAACTGGTAACTTCATGCTGGTTTTCATGCAAAGTGTTGTTTCTGCCAGGGTGCTCTTTGCCAGCCCTCTAGCTGAAAGAGGCATTGGGCCCTGTCATAACCTTAAAGTGAGTTAGGAAGCTGAAGACTTCCTAGTGATTCACATTGAAATAGAGCTGTGCTGCATGGTAAGAGACAGCATAACTGGATAGGCAGCTAGAAGGGATTTGCGTATTCTGACTTGTGTTCCTTCAGGCTATCAGAAGCATTTTTTCTTAATTCTTTAAGAATCCTTCTGAGAGCATGCAGTTCACCTTGAAAGAAAAAACCTATGTTCTCACAATGTAGTGGTTGTAATACTTACAAACCTTGCCCAAATTAGGCTAAATAGGTCTTGTTAACACAGTATGAGCCAAAGCTGTAATGGTATTGCTCGCACTTAGCTGAATTGATGCATCCTCAGATGTAAATAGTGTTTCCTGAGGCCAGGAGTGTGCATGTGGCTGCAGAGCTAAGGTATAGCAGCTGCTTTGCTGGCTCAATTTACATGTCACAGTGCTATCAGTGTAGGAAACCATCCATCATTGGGTGTTTGCTGAACATGGTGGAAAACTAGGTTTTGTTTTATTACATTTTAAAAAATAAAGTAATAGGTACTTATTTCACGTTCTGGGGCTCTAGAGATATCACAGTTCATTTATTCTCTTTTTGGCAGGGCCAGATATCTTTGCTCCAAAATAAAGACTAAAATTCTTAGTTAAGCCAACATCAGAGCACTCACAAGCACATCAGCTTGTGAGTTTAGCAGTTCTTCTCCTCCATTTACTGGTTTTTAGAACTTCTTAGCATTTTTATTCTTGCTAACCTTGTAACTCTTTTTCATGACTTATATGAAATGAGCTTTGCTGCCTGGGTGAGGCAGTGCAGGTCTGCCTTTAGACTGTGCTGTAGTAACTTGTCCTTCAAGCAAAGGAATGCAAGCTCCTTCTCCTTTGAAAGCTAGAAACACTTATTCTGTAACATTCAACTCTGACACCCTGGCCAGGGAGACCTACTCAGAACTGAATGCCATGTCCCAAGTGACAGGCTAGAGCAGCTACCAGATGTCAGAAGGACTCTGCTACGGGCTTTGTCTTGAAACAGGAGTTTCTGGTATTATCTGGCAGCACAGCAGCATTCCAGGAGCTAAAGGGTAGGGTGGTATTTAACAAGGGGGCAACCAGAAAGCAAGCTCCACTTAATATTAGAACAGAAGAGGTATTCACATTTTTCCTCTGTTGAGGTATTTCACAGAGGAAGTTTGATAGGGAGAGGGTTTTTCCTAAAAGTGAAAAATTTGCCTTTGGAAGTTTTTTTTTTAAAAATCTGTAAAGGTTAAGTCTTTAATGTCTTTGTTCACCAGAATCACAGAGTGGTTGTGATTGGAAAGGAGCTCTTGAGATCATCTAGTCAAAATCCCCCTTGCTCAAAGAAAGGTCTGCCCTAGGATCATGTTTGCTCAGACTTTGAATATGTCCATAGATGGAGACTTCACAACCTCTTTGGGCAGCCTGTGCCAGTGTCCATTCACCCTTACAATAAAAAAAAAAAAAAAGGGGGAATTTCCTTTTTTTACACCAAAAACATCTGGAATGTTTTTCAATGTGTGCCCATTGCCTCTTGTTCTGTCAGTGAGCAGCTGGGAAGAGCCTGGTTCCTTCTTCATTCCCTTCCACTGGGTATTTGTGCACACCGGTAACATCCTCCTGAGCCTTTTTTCTCTGGGCTGAACAGTCCCAGTTCTCTCAACCTCTCTTCATAGAGGAGATGCTTCAGTCCCTCTGTTATCCTAGTGGCCCTTCGCTGGACTCTCTCCAGTATGGCCATATCTCTTTTGTAGTGGGAACAGAGAACTGGGCACTCCAGATATGGCCTCACCATGCTGATTAGAGGGGAAGGATCAGCTGCCTCCAGCTGCTGGTGGCACTCCTAATGCAGCCCAGGATACCATCAGCCGTCTTTGCTGCAAGGGCAAATCGCTGGTTCATGTTCAACCTGGTGACCACCAGAACACTCAGGTCCTTTTCTGTAAAGCTGCTTTCCAGATGTTGAACTTGATAAGGTTCCAGGCAGCTCATTTGGCCAGCCTGTTGAGGTCCCTCTGCGTATGGTAATAGGTGTACCTGTCACTCCTCCCAGTTTTGTATTACCTTCAAGCTTGCTGAGGGTGTGCTCTGCCGCATTGCCCAGGTAATTAGTGACCCTCCTTTTTAAGGGATCAGCTGGAACAAAGGTTCCAGGCACCCTGTCATCAAGGGCAACTGACAAGGGTTGGTTAGCATCAGCTTTACCAGCATCAGCCTTACCAGCCAGCAGTAGTACCCTTACACTGCCAGGAGTCCCCTGCTGATCTTGGACATAGTCTCTGTATGCTCAAAGCTCAAGGAAACAAAGCCCAGAAATGGCTGCACAAAATGTTGTGTCTGTTGGCTACCTCCATTAGCTGTGCTCTCACATAATGCATATATAGCACCCAACATAGCTTATATATGGCTACACAATTCTTGGTATTGTATGGGCTGCAGGAAAAAAAAGGCAGATGGAGACTGGGAGGGACCAAGGTAAGGAGGATTGTGACAAGAGACACATTTACATGAAAAACACAAAAAGGAAAAGAAAACGGAAAGGGCCTCAGCGTGCATAGATCAGATGTTCTAAGTCTATGCCTGGATCCTGATAGTCGTCCTTATTAGGACAACTTAGAATACTCCTTATAATTGTTTATTATCCTTTAATAAACTGTTCAGGGGACAGTCTTAAGAATCAGGTATTCAGCTGTTTCAAACAACAGGTTTTCCTTACCCCCTGACAGTTTCTAAATTAACTTTGCAATGACTGTAACAAAACAGTGGTAGATTATAAGAGTCAATTGTTCCGTATTGTTAACTTTCTTATGGTCTTCCTGTGGGTTGGCTCAAAATCTACTTCTCAAAAGAATCTACATTTTTTAAAGGCTGCTTAATTTGACAACATGACATGGTTTTGGGGGTTTTCTTTTTTATTTTTTAGTTTAAGTCACTAACTTCAGCTCTTTTCACAGGGCGCACATTTCCAACACATCCGTACTTCTCAGCACAGCTGGGAGCTGGGCAGCTGTCACTCTACAATATTTTGAAGGCCTATTCACTTCTGGACCAGGAAGTAGGATATTGCCAGGGCCTTAGTTTTGTAGCAGGAGTTTTATTACTACATATGAGTGAAGAAGATGCTTTTAAAATGCTGAAGTTTCTTATGTTTGACATGGGCCTGAGAAAACAATATCGTCCTGACATGACAATTTTACAGGTATGATTTCTTTTTTTTTTAAGTAAAAGATACTAATGTTAAATAATAATAATGCAATACAGCTAGCATTGTCAAAACTTAAATTGAGTTCTTAAAAATAGGGAAGGATCATCTAGGAAAAGAATACACCATCTTAAATGCATGATTTTTAAATGAAAATACTCCTGGGGAAATTATGGAAACCATAGAATACTTCTGTTGTGTTCAAATGAGGTTCAAATGGCCCTGCAAATGAGCCTGTTGTAGGCTCACAGGTGACCCATCAAGTGTCCTAGGTGGCTTCCGAGTATTTTTTGTTTCCACACAATTTCATCCAAACATCAATTGACATTTCTCTGTTTCTGATAAGTATGAAGCATGGACTTTGCTATTATGAATGTTAAAACACGTTGATCTTTACTCTCTTGTTCTTATTCCATGCAGATCCAGATGTACCAATTGTCTCGACTTCTTCATGACTACCATCGAGATCTCTATAACCATCTAGAGGAACATGAGATTGGCCCCAGCCTTTATGCTGCTCCCTGGTTTCTCACCATGTTTGCCTCCCAGTTTCCCCTTGGATTCGTATCCAGAGTGTTTGGTAATTCTTCATAAAACTTCTCTCTGTTCTTTCTGAAGTCTTGCATTTGGAATCTTGTTATTAGGAACAGCATTACTATCCAGCCTGTTTCAGACACCCAGGAGGAATACTTTGCTTACTGTGAACAGAAGAGAAACAACAGATGTCATCCTATGGAGTGTAAAGTATATCAGTAAAACAGGAAGAGAGAGGAGGAAAGTAAATGACAGTCCCAAATGTCTTTTCATCCTCATTGTTACCTTTTCCTGCCTTGTAACCACTTCTAGAGAGGATGTAAAATTTGATGCCATGAAGGTAGCCATTGTATCATGACAATGACACTTCAACACCAACAATTATTTATTTTCAAGCTGACAAGAGATGTAACAAAGGCATCATCTGAGAAATATATCCATTCATTCTGTTATCATCATTTCCAGTAGTGTCAGCAGAAAATTAGCTGGAGGGTTATGTGTTAAAACACACACAGAGATGGCCCTTGCAGTGTAATCGTGGATTTACTCTGCATAAATACAAGACATCTAAACTAGTGTTTCTAGTTTACATCCTGATAATTTTAGTTTTAGTTCCAAAAATGTTTGGAATCATCTGGCGTTTAGTTTCTAAAGTCACTTCTGTTGCCTATTTTTAGAATCTACAGAAGCTTTCTTTTTAAATTCAATTCCAGTTAAGAATTTACCTTGATGCTATCTTCTGGATGTATATTTCATTGATTGTTTGGTGTTTGAGAAGATGCTTTGTTTCCTTTCCAGCTGTTTGTTTTTCAACTTCATTATGTGGTACTGGGTTGTCCATAATGGATGGGGTGAATTGGACCTTTTTTCCCAGTTCTTCTCTTCTAGTGAGAAGCTAGTTTGATTTTCCTTATCAGTCTCATTTAAGAGATAAAATGAAGAAATTATTTATTAGCGGATTAATATTGACACTTTCCTGATTTAAAAACAATATGGTCCTGTCTACCACAAATAGTAATATAGAGCTCAAGAAGAACCAACAACAATTCTGTCTGGTTTCAGTTTAAGAGCATGCTAAAAGTAGTGCTAGAAAAATTCACGGTGAAAAGGATGGTCTATAGGGTAGAACTGTATGTCCCATGATTAGCATACAAACTCCAGGGAAAACAGCATATTTTTTTCCTGGAAGAGTTCAAAGCAGGTTAATGTACATCAACAAGTATGTAGCTGAAAGTCATAATCTGTAGGAATCAAGTGAAGTGCTGGATGCAAGTGTCATATACCAAGTTTATAATCAGCTCATCTTTTTGTCATTCTTAATCTTTCATAGTATTGTACATGATAAGAAGCATTTGAATGGGGCAATTGACTGCAGTGAGATTATACAAGAGCCTTGTGTATCCAATTTATTTGGATTTCTGCCTTAATACACAGATTAGTATTTTCTCTGTCACTGAGCTTTTCATTAGAGTAGAAGGCTCAGATACATGATCTTCACACATCTGATTTTAGGTCAAGAAGATAAAAGCATGTGTGACAGAAACTGTTGCCTCTTTAAAACCGCTGATATTTTTTAGAGAGAAAGTTTCAATGTGACCAACACTTGCAGATTTGTATTTAGTATTTTCCTTAAATTCAGTATTTCCTTTGTATTTAGTTGTTTCCTTAAAACACTATTTACTGATGCTATGTAGGTTAGGGACATTGGACATTCTCTTACATTAGACAGTAAAATCTCATCCTCACTCATACTAAAGACTCTGAAGCACAACTTTAAACAAAAATGGTTAGAGCTGTCACTCTGTCAGTGGCTGTCATTAGCAGCATGACAAGTTAAAATCCAATCATTTTTGACCTGAAGTGAGTCTTCACACACTTTTGCAGAACATACGTATGTAGATTTTCATTGCTCACTTATTAGAACCCTTGGGAGGAAAGAATGTGGATGCTGAAGTAACTGATTTATAGGTTACTAACAGTCTGAGATTGCACTTCCATTTTCTGACGTGTTCTCTGAACCCCTAGTATTTGAAACTAGGGCACTCCTATTTAATTATACAATTGTTATAGACCATTCCTTTGGATTTCCATAAAGTGTGCTTTTTGCAGACATCTAACAGGCAATATGTAAAAAAAGTGGGTTAGACTGTTTTATGAATCAAAGAGCAAAACTCCTTTTAAGTTTTTATTTATCTGTCCAAACTTTCAACACTTCTCCTGAGCAGGAGCTGATGAAAGTACAGTGTTAAGAAAGATGTGTTCTTTAGTACCCCTTCTTACTTATTATTAGAGGAGATTTGATAGAATAGTGTTTATTTTATTTCAAGATTGTAGATAAAACTTAATTCTTTTAATCCTTAAAACTTATTTTTTTTAAATCCTGTAGGCTGCCAGTCATGCTGACATTAATTTGGGTACCTTCACTGTATTTTTGTTGGCTAGGAGCCCACTTAATATGAAGCATGGGGAGTGGATAACAAACAGGTCTTTGTTAAGTACTTGCTGTTTTAAATGAGAGAGGGATTTCAGCCGTGTACTACCAGCTCAGTCATACAGACATTCATTAACAACTTTTTTTGGGTCACCTTGAGTTAATCTGCATGTCATTATGGAGCAGGTGCTGAATCATAAAAACACATTCTTTTTAGCTCTGCTTTTTTCACTCTGTGTTTCTAGCTGTTCTTCAGTATTTCCTGTCCCAATATAGAGCTTTCCCTATGAATAATTTTCCCATGGTTTTGAGTTTCAATAGAGAACTGAGGTGGATGCCTTCTCTGTTATCACTTTTTAATCATTTCTGCCACTGGAGTTCACATTCAGCTCAACACAGAGCTGAAAAATGTTACACCCCTTTTAGGACAAACGACGAGAAAGTGCAAGATTTGTGGCTAGTTTTTACTTGTGCTTTTCTTTCTTGCTGAGAGAGAGTAAAATGAGTTATGGCTTCAACATTGCAAGGTGAAGAGTGCAAGAGGGGAATTTCATTATGATACAAATTTGGAAATAGAGTTTGGTTTTTCTAAGAAAGGCTGTTAACCAGTGCTTTCATAGGTTCTTGACTATATCAGAGATTACTGTAGTTTTGCTAGTAATTGTTTCTCTTACAGCGTAGTGGGTTTTTTCTGTCTCTTTGCTTTACTCTTCTTTTTCTTTTTTAAAATTTTTTTTCGTTTCAAGACATACCTTTTTTCTTTTTTTGTGTGTGTCACTATGCTACTTTGTATGTGATTGATTGTGGCTGAATTCGCAGCTTCAAATACAAAGCAGGGAAAGAGCAAGAGAGAAGCCCTTTCAAAGTAAATTTATATTTAGGAAATACGATAAAAATGCCACAGTATCTTATATTCCTCTATCACCTCCATCAGTATTATTTCATTTGTTAGATGTTTCTGTCTGTAACAAGGCAAGTCCTTCAATGAAACCAGGAGCAGATTCTGAGTTAACAGTAGCAGGAAAGTCAAATGCAAGGCAGTGCTGTTTATACAGACTGGGTTTCTTGTCTGATGTCTTTATTGCAACGTATATTTCTTTACTCTATAAATACACAGGCACTTTGTAAAAGAAAGGAAAGTACATTACATTGAAAGGTCACTGTGTACTGTGGTTTCACTGTGCTTGGTATGCCAGGTGCTGTCATTGCAGGGCCACCTGCAATATTTACACTTAAGCTGTAAGACTAAGGTTTCAGGGTACTTATTAATATTATTGGCATATTAACAGAAGTGATTGAGACACACACACATCTGAAACTTGAGGCTACTGGCAAGTGTGCATTTAGGTTCATTTGCTCAATGTTGTATTGTGGTTTTGTGGCTTTTTCCACCACATGAGAGAGAAACAGAATTTCAGATCTTCAGTTGTGTCTTCAGGTATAGGTTTTTTCCCTGTTGTATTATGATTTTTAAAGGGCATTGGGATTAGATTTCTATTCAAATTTATATTCCTACAAACATCAAAACAGCCCAGTAAAATACTACATGCACAAAAAGTGGCAACGTGAACTCGACTACCTAGTTTATTGTAGACTTAGCTTAAACTTGAATTGCATTTAAAAAAAAAAAACTCACTAAACAAGTTAAAGTGATTGTGTTAGTCAAGTGTGCTATTCATAATAATAATCTTGATCCTGTAAAACTTCTAAAGCCATAGCCAAAAGCATATCACCAGCACAGTGTATTTAACCTCCAGGTCACTCCTGTCAGAAGTTGTTGTCCTTGGACAATTTATTGTTTTGATACTCTTGTCAAAAGATGTGCTTGCTTGATATAACCTGTTTTTCCTTGCTTTCACAGATATGCTCTTTCTTCAAGGATCAGAGGCTATATTTAAAGTGGCTTTAAGCCTTTTGGGAAGCCACAAGCCCTTAATTCTGCAGCATGAGAATCTAGAAACTATTGTTGATTTTATTAAAAGCACTCTCCCCAACTTGGGTTTGGTACAGATGGAAAAGACCATTAGTCAGGTATGAAATAAACTGAACGCATGAGAGGTACGCAAAGGAATGCAGCTGTTAAGTTCTCAACAGAAAAAACAGAACTGCTACTTCAGGCTGAGAACTCTCTTGTAGTTTGGAAGATGTTGAAAACTTTAGGAAGCAGGTGACTTGTAAACTAAGACAACTTAGTATCTTTGTATGGTATTGTAACCATTGGTTATTGTCACTTTATGAAGCCTTTAGTGAAAATTAATTTTTTTTCATCAAAGAATCTTGCCTTCCAAGTCTCATGTCAGAAGAAAAAATTTATTTACAAGAGCCTTACAAATGTTAACCTTACTTAATGAAGTTAGGAGCCTCCCTACATTGACTCTGTGTCTACTGGCTTTTATGGCTCTGACTCAGTATGTACCAACAGCACCTTTGTAATTCTGTCAGGTGTGCATGGGGCAGTGCAGACTCTTGCAGTGAGTAGTGACTCTAGACAGCAGAATTTGGAATCCTTTATACAATTCTTTTAAATAGCAGACAAGGAAAATAATGCAATATTACTAAGATAGCAGAATACTCCAGATGATACTTACGGAATATGAAAAAAATGGAAATTATTTCAATTAAGGCTTGCCTGTTTAAAAACCCTAAGTGTTTTTACACTTAGTATCTACACTGCAGCAGGCAAATAGAAGGCTTTAGCCTGTTTTTTCTGAAGGCCTTTTGTGGTCCAGAACATGGGAGCTGTACTGTGCAGAACTGCAGATGCTGACAACCCCCCAGGGGCTGTGGGGTCCAAACCCGTGGGTTGATAAAGAAAGCGGGAGTAGCAGCACAGTGCTCTGCAGAGGGCTGGCCAGAGGCTTCCTCTGAGCCCTGGCAGCAAATCTGCTGGGGGGCACAGTCCACATTAGGGCCAGAAATATGGCTCCTAATGCTTATCAAAGGAAGGAGATGTGAGCTAGAAAGTCTCTGCAAGGGGAAGGAAAGCAAGGAATTTCCAAGGGGCAAAGGGGGTTGTTACCTGCCAGGCTGAAAGACTTGCAGTGCTTAGGTGACCTGCAGGAAACTGTGTGCTTTGAGCAGAAGGAGGGAGGGATGCTTTGTTTAGGCAGCTGGCAACCCCAGCTGCTCTAAATTTGAAGTGGGTAGGTAGAAGTGAGTAGAAGGATGAGCAGTTCCACCACTTTTGATCAGGGCTGCCTTTGAAGAGAGCAGCTGTTTGACCAGCCCACAGTCAATTCACAGCTCCTGGGTTAATCCCCATGCTCCTCATCCTTCTGCAGCATGGCCTTTGGTTCTGTGCCTTAACATGCCTTCAATTGGCTAGGTTTCAAATCAAACTTCTTATTGCCTCATGTTTCCCTTCTTTCAGATTTGATACTCTGGTTATGACAGCAGGGATTTCCCTCGCTCCTCAGGAGCACAGAGGCTAGAAGTGGCAGAGGTCATGAGAGGAACTAACATTCTGCCCTACTGAATTGCACTGCTTGTTTTATTGAAATTTCAACAGGATGTATTCTCCAGAGATGCTCAGATTCACAGAAAATGAAAATTCCATATGTGTAATCAAACTTGAATTAAAATTGTATTTTAGCCTTCTGTGCTTAGATGCTCAGTATATATGTTTCTGCTGCTATTTAACTACAAGATAATTTTTATTGGACATCTGACAGAAACATTTCATAAACTGATGTTTTCTTTAACCAGCAGTTAAAGTTTTGTAGATGCAGCAGATAAATAAAATCGGCAAATGTTCCTGTTATTTTTAACAGGTATTTAAGATGGGATTTGACTCATTTTCAAAATGAATAAAGTCGAAGAGGTTTAAAAATAAAGAATGACCCTTCTCTTCTTGGGCTATTTTTCAAATACATTTTTAAGTCAGCTTTTATTTCTTCTGTGTTCTGTGACTGGCACACTTGTTCTTTTAATTTACTACCTTCTTCACTGCTTGTAGAGAAGATTGGAGTCATAGTTATGAATAATTTGAAGGCAGATGCTTACCAAAACATAGAAAAAGGAAAAGAAAATAGTAGGTTTTTTTCCTTTGGGTCACTCTGCATGTCAATTTATTTATCTGCTTTTAAAATAAAAAGTTTTCTTAATGTTCATGGACAAGTCTGAGCATTCATTTCAGTGTTTTGTAGTTAACAATAATAGAAATCTGTTTTGATGTTATATAATGCTTTTAAGTCTGTTAGTGTAAGGATAGATAATTTCATTTTCTTTCAGTCTGTAAAAATACTATAGAGTCATAAATAAAGATAGATGTTTTTAATTTAAAGCTTTTATTTTACTTAGCCTTGCACTTGTACATGTGGCAGGTGTGTTTGGGCCACGCTTTTCCTGAACTGACAGCTAATTCAGGATATGACTAGAAGGGTTTATGCCAAACTGAGATGTATTAAGTTTGGAAAGGAGAATATTCTACAAAGTCCACACTCTTGAAACCTTTAGTGTAAGTAGTTTTGCTGAAGTCAGGCAGCAAATCAGTAGCAAAGTTTTTAAGTAGATCCAATCAATGTATTGCTCTCTACTGCCTCAGGCTTGCCATTTCCACAATAGGAAATGTGAATGCCAAAAGAGAAGTCCTTTTTTTGTATGCATTGATTAAATATCTAAGTCTAGATCTAGTTCAGTAGATTTTAAAGCCTTGAAAGAGCAATGTTTTTGGTCTGCACAGCACCTAATAATATTTTTATATCCAACAGGTATTTGAAATGGACATTGCCAAGCAGTTGCAAGCTTATGAGGTTGAATATCATGTGCTTCAGGATGAGCTTATAGATTCATCTTTAAATGACAATCAGAGACTGGATAAATTAGAAAAGGCAAACAGTAGCTTGCGCAAACAAAACTTTGATCTCCTGGAAGAACTGCAGGTACAGTTTACGATTAGCATTCTAATTTTCTAATTTGTACACCTTTTCGGAAGAGACTGTCCTACACCACATCACAGGAAGGATTAACGTTTGGTCTAGTGAATTTAAAATGTAGCCACTTAAGAGTTTTATTTAGTTTAGCCCTTAAAGTTTAAATGCAGAAGAAATTCTGAGAGAGGGGTGGTTAGAGCATATACTTGTAGTTAGTGAAAAGCTAATTCAACACACTGCCTCTTCTCTTGTAATTAAAATCATATCTGTAGAAAATAACTAAAAATAAAGTGCTTTTTCAACTTAATTTTTACATTTTCAGTCACTGCTTTATTACAGCAGTCAAAAATGGCTAAACTAATTGCAATGTCACAATTTAGGGATATGTTGGAGAAAGGATACATTGTCTATAAAGACATACTTGCTATTACATTTTTTAACTGTTATCCACGTTGTTTAAACATCATGTGAAATAATAATTTCTAATATATGCTCAATGCCTGTTCAGTCTGCAGCTTTTTCAGAGACAGTGCATCTATTTTGTATAGGGGGCTATTCTTTGCTTATCTGAGCAATAAGTCAGCTTTCTGGCTGCTTTATAACAGGATGTTTGCTATAAGACTTTTGACTGTGCATTTAGTTTGATGGAGAAAGGGACTTAAAGGGTAAGAAACAGACGTTTCCTATCTCTTGATTATGTTAAAGACATAAACTTTGTAAGATAATTGGTGAGGGAAGTTTAGCTTTCTCAGACATTGGTTCTTTATCCTGACTAAAGCTAGTCAGTGATGCAGAGACTTAGAATGCCCCTCCTAACAAAAATTTGCTTCAGCTGTTCATTCTGATCCTGTGAGGTCTGATCCTGTTTCAGGTTCTAGGTTGAGCCTTAGAGACGTCAGAAGGAGAGGTACTCTTCTGCAAGATATTTTCATAAAGCTTTTGGCAAAATGGACGGGGAAATTGTTGAATATAATAAGAGGAAGATGGACTTCTGGGATTATATTCAAGATATGATGTCCTATAAATACCTTGCCAAGGATCTTAAACTTGGAAAATGTGGGCTGGACAGTGGACTGTGTGGTGGATTGAAAACTGGTTGAATGACAGGTCTCAAAGGGTTGTGATCAGTGACACAGAGTCTAGTTGGAGGCCTGTGACTAGCAGTGTTGCACAAGGTTCAATGGTGGGCCCAGTATTATTTATTTTACTCATCAAGGAGTTGGATGAAGGGGCAGATGCCTCCTCAGCAAGTTCACTGGTGATACAAAGCTGCAGGAGCAGCCAATACCCCAGAGTCCTGTGAGCCCTTCAGAAGGGCCTTCGACAGGCTGGAAGGATGGGCAGAGATGAACTGTTTGAAATTCAGCAAGGGCAAGTGCAGGGTCCTGCAGCTGGGGAGGAATAACCCCAAGCACCAGCATAGCCTGGGGCTGACCTGCTGGGAAGCAGCTCTGTGTTGTAGGACCTGGGGGTCCTGGTGGACAACAACCTGTCCATGGGCTAGCAGTGTGTCCTGGCCAAGAAGGCCAGTGGGATCCTGAGGGGCATTAGGAAGAACTTTGCCAGCAGGTCGAGGGAGTTGATCTTGCCCCTCTACTCAGCCCTGGTGAGGCCACATCTGGAGTGCTGTGTTCAGCTCCTGAGACAGGAGAGACATGGAGCTCCTGGAGCAGGTCATCAGTATATGAAGAGAAGGTGTGAAGTGGATGGAGCCAGGCTCCACTCGAAGGTGCAGAGCAGTAGGAAGAGAGGGAACAAGCAGAAACTGATGTATAGGAAGTTCCACCTGAACATGAGAAAGAACTTTGCAATGTGCTTGACTGAGCACTAGCACAGGTAGCCCAGAGAGGCTGTGGAATCTCCCTCACTGTAGATACTCAAAAGCAGTCAGGACACGATCCTGAGTGATGTGCTCTAGGGCACCATGCTTGAGCAAGGAGGTTGCAACTAGATGACCTCCAGTGATCCCTTCCAACCCTGTCCACTCTGTGATTCTGTGATCTTCCATCCCCTCCTGTCTCTACAGACCTGACAGCCTTAAGCAGTTTATTACAAAGCTCATCTCTGCTTGAGTGCTGGCAAGTCAGCAGCTAGAATCACAGCAGGGAACTTAACTATTCAACAACACTGTAGTCTTGGAGCAATCCCTTTGTCTTGAAGGTGGGCTTCATCATTGTTTCATAGGTTACACCCTCCCCCAGGTGTAACCAGCACATTGACCTGTTGCAGATAGGAGGAAAATGCATCACCAGATAATGTGGATCAATATCATTTGTCAGTATTTTGTACCTAAAGGCTGAACTTTTTAACCCATCACAATTGCATGATGGGTAGCGAGCTCATCAAAAAGGCAAATACTTTCCTGAAAGCCAAGACCACCCCATACTCATGTCTCCAAATGTTATCCAGTGCTGAAACTTCCAAACAAATTCTGATGTTGTCAGAGTACGTACAGGTCTCACATGATGAGTTTGAACAATACTTTGTTTCACTGTGAAGTAGAATGCCAGTATGTGCAGCCTTTTGAGGGAGAATTTCTGAAATTTTTCACAATGTGTTTTCCATTTGCATATTGCTCTAAATGCTCTTCTCCTTTCTCTACAAACCTGGTATTTGTTGGACACGATGTTGAAATAAAATGAGGATGCAACTACCATGTTGAGTTGTCTTTGTTTTGCAAAGCAACAAGTGTGGCTGGCTAAAAATATCTCCCAATTGACCCATACAGAAGCTTATCTTAACCTGCAGTTCTGTGGTATAAAATGTGAAGATTCGGTAACTTTCTAGTTTCATTAGTTTGCATTATATTCTCAGTTTAATTTTTCATAATTTCTAATGTATTTTATATGTATTCATGTATCTCAAAAAATAGTTTAAAGATGGTTTCGGTCATTAATGAATTTACCTTTTTTTCCCCTCCCATCCTTTCTCCCCTCCTATCTTTTTACTTTGATAGGTGGCTAATGGAAAAATCCAAAACCTTGAAGCTACAGTAGAGCTTTTATTGACCAATGAAGGCAAACTGAAGCAGTCCATTCTCAGTCTTGAGCAGGAGCGAGCAGCTCTGCTGAAAGCTGTGGAAGAGATGCGAAAAAAGATGGGTGATACAGACAGGAAGCCTCTACTTACTAGGCAAGAACTGGAGGCTGACTGACCTGCACAGTTGTAAGGGAGCAGAGAAGCTGAGCAAGAAACAAAGGGAAGAACTGAGTCATTTTGTCATGATCCATGGGGATTTGACGTTGTCTTGTTCCTTGTACACACCTTACTGTGGCAAAGCAAGATATGGGCATGGTGGATTTCCATATCAGAGAAGCTGGTTTCGTGGGGAAAAGACTCTTCTCTTCTTAGTATGTAGAAATACTATGAAGAGTAAGATGCCACATAAGAAATAGTAAACAGGAGAAACTTACTAGTCTGTGCAGTCATACACAATACACTGTAAATATAGTATGGATTCTTCAATAAGTGCTTCTAAACCTAAGTGCTTTGGGTTTGTCACATTTTTGTTTGTGTCTGAATCAGCACCATGTTAAATAGCACATCCTTTAGAAGGTCTTTTGAAGAAATATGTCAGTGTAAAACCTTTGAATGGATGACTGCCCCATTGCAGCTATGCAGTGGTAACATTTACAGGTGATTTGTGGTTGGACTTGAGATTTTTGACAGTGTAATTCCCCTACAGTTTGTCTGGGTTCTGTTAATTGTGTTGTTTACACCTCAGAAAACTGCTTCCTGATGCTCGAAGGTGTCAATCCATTGGACTCCAGGGAGCTGGACATTGTCGTATGTAACTATGCATAACTGGGGGTTGCCTTCCTTTTTTAAGTATGTTGGTTTAGTATATTTCTTGTTTAACTACTATTAATTTAGTGAATTGTTAGTTAGCATTATCTGATAAACATACTGTATATAGTAACTGCATTATTCTTAACAAAATATACTGACATTAATTTGGTGAAGCCTGTGACTCTTGGCATCATTCAAGGATTTATATTCAGACTCCTCAAATTTCATCTTATTTATTTCTGATCTGCTGTGTGATATAAGACATCTTTTTGCTGTGAAACTAATGTCCACTGTAATTTTTTTCCGTTTATTTGCTACTCTGTGCCCACTCATCTTCTGAGAAATGTAAAGACTCTTTCTGAAGAAGTGGAGTCATTTCAAGAGATTCGTGATGTGCTAGATAAGCCTAAACCATTTCATAAAGGGTACAGAAGTTCTAATTAGAACACCATTCTTTTTGCAATGCATCTTTCAAGTAAGATTACATATCTAAAAAAGTAAGTCTCACTTTCCTTAGTGCAAAAGTAGTTTGCAAGCCAGTTAAAGCAACACTGTGCAATAATACCCATGGATATGCTGTTGTTTGGGTTTGCTTCAGAGTGAGGAATATTGCCATTGATTTTTTCAGTCTCTATGCACTGAGTTAATAGGCACTGTGTTTTATTATAGTGGAGATTCACCCAGTATGTGATTTTTATATGTTTGGTTTTTGCAAGTCCACTTTGTATTCACTTAGTATTGAAATTCCACATACATCAGTTGCTATTAATCCGTTTACCTCTTAAGCTTGTTTTTTTTATTTGGAAATCCACAGTGAAGCTTACGCTTCATGTTTAAAATCTTGTCATAATGGACCTCATGTTGTTAGATCACTCAGTAATGTTGCGTTTTTACAGCATAGTGCCATAGTTCATACACTGACTTTTTAATAAGAGCAATAAAATAATAATAATCTATGCCTACATCTATGTTACATTTTTTGACATTGAAAAACAAAACCACAGTTGGTGGGGTGCCAGTTCAGAACCACATAAGATGAGACTTCCCCTGGAAGTAAGGTACTATCTACAGTGGTTGTTAATTTCCATTCAGCTCCCTGGTTACAGTGAAACAGTTGCTTCTATATAGTTAGAAAAGCATAAAGTTGCTTGTTACCTATTTACTAGTCATGCTTTCTGACAACAGTGACTCTAGTTCTCAGTGCACTTAATCATAGACTTACACAAATTCTCAGTAAAAGGCTTTGGATTAGAAGTTGAAGGGAAGTAATACCACTTACCAAGTTCCCAACTCTGTAAAAGCTCAGGGCTTTTCCCTCCAGAAGTATAAGAAAGAAGTGATAGACCCCAGTGCTAGTCCCAGATACTTGATATTCCAATTAGGCTGTAGCTGAACATCCTTAAGAATGTGTAAAATTAGGTCTCCTGTTCTCTGAGTACCAGAAATTGTCATCACATACTGTCTTCCATATGAACAGTAATTTCTGATTCAGAGAATATTTTTTTTTAAATTCCACCTGTAAATCCATACATTGAATGCCTCAGCAGAAATAGCAAATGAACCACTCCTGGAAAATCAAAGCTGAAATAATCAACATTTTCTCTGTATCGCTTCTACAGATAAAAGTCCCCAGCAGTGATGCCTAATCTTTGAAGAAAAGAAGATACAGTGAAGAAGGAAGGAAGGAGTTGATTGGCATCTGCAACTTAGGCTTCCAAAGGTGCATGACAAAGGCAGCAAGGGGTGCAGTGTAGTGAATTGCATGGATTCAGTAGTCCAGAGAGAGATTAGCCTGAAACCTGGAAAGAGCTGATGTTGACATGTGCAACAAGAAAAAGGCAGGATCTCTGAAACCTTTACAGTGAACTGCACTGCATGGATGGAGGACCAGCTGCGCTGTGTTGTGGTCACCACTTCTGGTTTGGTTTTCTTCCATCTAATACGAATAATTGTGGTAGGTAGCTGGGACTCCCTGTGCTTCTGGCTGTTTGATATACTTCTTGCCCTGTTTATTTCCAGAGATCAGTATTTAATACAGAATCTGAGAAATTATATAGTGCCCATCGTGGGAAGATCAAAGCACTTTCATAAAGGCACAAATTCCCTTGTTTAGAGTGAGAATTGAGTCACAAAAAAGTGTGATGACTTGCACCAAATATTTCAATTTCTCACTGGTTGCTGGCATCCAGTGCAATCCAGATCTTCTAAGTTGTGTCAGACTGTCTTACTGGTTTTCTGAAAGATTGTTCCAGAAGGTCTGTAATGTGTACTTGGTATGTCAGGCAATGCTCTGCCGAAACAGTGTAAAGTGGGAAATGCAGCCACTGAAACCTTGTCCTTTACTGGCAGCTATTCCTCCCTCCCAAAACTCTGTCAGTCCCAGTAAAACATGTTGTGTCCTTGCCAGGTACCTCCTCTGCAGGTACCCAGCACCTGCCATCTCTTGCTGGACACATGCTGGAATGGAGGCACTGCCAGCAATCCTGAGCAGCAAGGACTGTAGTATAGCAATCAATCAGTATTCTTGGGATATTTTTCAAACATAATAATCTGATAGGAATTGCATTATTTAGGACTAAGTCACAAAACTGTAGCTAGTAGGACTCTGAATAAAGGACAGTAGTCTCTGCATGGCAAAGAAGACAACATAGCTCATGTTTTTTCTCCGCTGGGATTTTACACCATCATTCAGTGGAGCAAAGAACTGAATCCAATTTTTTTTTTGCTTTAAGCCCACTACAGGAGGTGCTACAATTCTGTAATAGAACAGCCTGGTATGTCAAAATGGTAGAGCATACCACTTCATTGCCAAGTCAGGTGGGATACTGTCAGTGTCCTCATTGCATTCCTCTCTCTCCTGGAGATTTGACTGCTTAATTAGATGATGCAGACATCTGTCTTAGAGGCACTTCAGGCCTCCAGCAGCTTAGGGCCTCAATGCCTGCTGGCCTTGCAGCCATCCAACAGAAAGCTGGAAGAAGCCAGGTGCTTCCCATGCTGTCACCATCTTTTAGGATGCATTTCTTGTCCTTGGTCCTTGCCTGAGCTATGTTGCAGCCACACCTGCATCTCGCTATGGACCCTTGTTGATCCTGACCTATGGACTTGGCTTTCCTGCTTGAGCTCAGCTTTGACTGGTGATCTGAACTGTTGACCTGCCTTGCTTATGTTTTTTGAGTGTTGTGGGATATGCCTCTTGTCAGTAAGTTATTCCCTTTGCCTACCTGTCACCCTCAGCCCCTGGCTCACTGTCCCCTTAAGAGCAGCCCTGCCCTTGCTGCTGCCGAACACACAGCTCAGGTTTCTTATCTACCCTGCTGCTGTTTCTGGGGCTGGGCTGGTCAGGGCTTGTTTAGGTGTCTGTGCATGCCACTGCTCTTCCCTGAACAACCCAGCCTGTTCTCTTACAGCCTGCTTAGGCACCTCCAGCACAATGGTTGTTCTGTGTAACATGGCCCTTACTAGTCTCTCATCTGTTTCAAAATTCTATGTTCACGTTCTTTTCCACATCAAACACCATATTTGCAAACACAATTTTGGTGTTGATGACACCAGAAAAAGTGCCTGAAATGAAAAGAATACATTTTGACTACAGCTGAATGAATGCCATGGTTGCTTCAGGCACCTTAGATCATTGCACAGCATTTATATGGTGTCACACTCCATGACATTTAGTAATTTTCTTCAACAGAGCTTTACTAGAACAGGTGCATGGGAGGGAGAAGAGCACTGGCAGCCAGGCCAATCATTGAGAGTGCAATCCAGGCATCGCCTTCGGATGGCATGTGTAGCTTACACCCACTAAGTTTTACACAACCTAAATTAGGGTGGATCACTAGCTACTCATTTGTTCATATTGCTGCCAGAAAATGTTCCTTTCATCTAGACAAACCTGAGGCTGCAAGAATTCTGTGCCTCAAAGTAGGCCTTTTCAGCATAACCCAAAGCAAATCAAGAAGAACTTGATTATGTACAATACTCTAGTTATTCTTCTGTATAAATGCATTTTTCCTCCTGTTTAATTGCATCATACATTTTCATGGTGCTAGAAAAGCGTTGGGGCTGTAGATGCTGAAAGATGATGAAGCTCCTCTTGCAGAGAACAGAGGTGATTAGAACAGGACTTCTGGAGAAGCTTGTACCAACTCACCATCCCTGACTTTTCTCACGCATCATTTCAGAACCAAAGAGATTTTAGGAAAATTTCATTACATTTCTTTTTTGATTAGGAACAACTGACAAAAATGTTATGACAACAGCCATTGATCCTAGGTTCAACTAGATTCCTGTTTCTTTCTGTTGCTCTTTAGCACTCTTCTGTAATATCTTCCCTTTTGTTAACATTTCACACTAGGCTGCTTGTCTACAAAGGAGATAGAAATACATTTTTAATTTTCTAGCTAAAAGCAGAGTATGATAATTATCTTTTGTATCTGTTCTCTCCTCTGTTACTAGTGAGGCAGCAAGTTTCCATTTCTCAGTAGTTATTTGCAAGTCATTCTAATCAAGATGGTCCTCAGGAAAATAAGTCTTGCTCCAATTTGGTTCATTCTTTTGTCCTATTTCCTTTGGAAGCAGGGGAGGGAGAAGGAGGGACAGGGCTTGACTGTTTAACCAGCATTAAGAAATGTCAAGTTCAGTTTTCTCAGATTTCTTTTTTCATAAGCTGTTGCAGGATGAGTGAATACTAATAACACTCCTATATACAGTCTCTTTTTTCCGTGTTTCCAGCATTTGATGCACAGGATGTTGTTGGCTCTGTAGATAATGACATTTCTTGTAATGTTGCAATATGAAATTACCAAGACAATGGTTGTCTTAAAGAGCATTTCTTCCATGTACTAGTTAAGATGAGCTGAGTAGCTTCAAGAGTCAGCTGGCTGGGACTTTGAGCTCATGAAGCCATGGATTCTTGGTGGGATTAGTTGTACATGTATGTCTTCCCAGCTCATTATTCACATTTTCTCTTAAGGCATATCACAAAAAGTCTGATTGCAAAACAAACAAAACCTGAAATGCGGTTGTTGTGTAGTGTTTAATGGCCTGATACACCAATTGTCTCTAGTAATTTTTGATAAGGAATCTTAAAAAGGTGGTTTCAGCGGCTAGAGACTGAGGTCACAGGCAGATATAGAGGAGCAGTGAACCTTGCAAATGGCAAAATAGCAATGTAGGTAGTGTGTAAGTAAAGAATCATTCTAGTGCCTTTGAAGTGCATTCTGTACAGTAAACGTGTCCAGTGAGTTGTTGAAGACATGCTCATTTTGAAAGATGGAAAAACCAAGATGTTTATTAAAAATGGAAAGAGATGGACTGTTAAGAAGGCATGTAGGGCCAGACAGGATAAAGCCATGACATTTTCAAGACCTGCAGTAGAATGTCTGATGTACCATAAAGAGATGTGAGTGCAGATATCCATTGAACTGAGAGGCAATACGAATATGAGTATAGTGAAATAATTGGGATAAGCCTCAGAAAACCTTCAGGTTTTTTGCAGTTCCTGATGGGGCTCATAAAGGCAGGCTTCAGTGTCAACAGAGTTCTTCTGATAAAGAAAATATTCTGTTCTTTTCAGATGGTGGAGAAAGTCAAGTGAGACCTGATTACATAACATAGTCATCTGGTCAAAATGACCTGCTAGAACGGAGAATGAAAGGAGACTTGTTAATACAAAAATATCTTCCATATCTTCCAAGAGCTTCTGGCATATCTCTGGGATGCACCGACATCTTCATCATGCTAAGAACAAGCTTCCATAGTACCTAGAAATCAAATAATTTAAGTAGCAAGTTCAGCCACAGAGACTTAGAATATGTAACTTTGATGGAGCTTACACAAAGGCAGTCCATGATGCTGATCTGTTATTATACAACCCCCTGCTGGAAATGTTTTTTGGTGATATCTGCCACCTTACCTTACGTTTAATGAAAAAAATTATTTGCTCACAAATTTGGGGTTTACTGTTTGACCATCATGTTTCTGACCTTAACTTCATTTTTTGGCATTAAACTGCTAAACTACATCAAAGGAGTAGAAAGATTGCTTTAATGCACTGACTTTGCAGGAAAATAAGAAAAGGGATGGTGAGACAGAACATGTGTAGGTGTTTTACCGTGTCTGAACAGAAATTGTAGCTGCAGAAACTCCAGGTGGCCCAATCAGCTCCTGGAGGATTTAATGGGATAGATTGGAGTCATATATAACTGCTGACTTCAGTGTTACTGCATGCTGGTTTAGATATGCTGGCTGGCATGAAAGGTGCCATAGCAAGCCATTACCCATACTCTGGTAGCTGCCAAGTTCCATATAGGGTAGGAAAAATAAGTCAGTTTTAGCCTAAATCAAGCAGGCATAAACAGCGTCTTCTATCCTCAGAACATCTTTAGGTATTCAAAATTATTAGCATTTGTTTAAAAGGAAAAAAAAAAAAAAAGCCAGCATTTCAGATTCTCTGCTTATTTATTTCAGCATCTCAGTTCCAGAAACCCATACCATTTTAACTGGGGCTGATTTTTAAAAGACATTGCTAAATAGGTACAAATGAAGGCAACAGGTGCTTAAAATTGTGGACAAATTAAAGAATATATATTTGGACATTTGAGTGGATCTGTGCTAGTTATTATTAGCTGAGCTTGTGTTGCAAGTACAGTAAATTCTTGTTTCCCCTTTTAAAAAACTTTGTGCCTCAACAAAAGATAAAAACTTCCATTGTCAGCTTTTGCTTAAAAAAGAAGTAGGAAGTTCTGTGATTAAAGGAACATAAGTGTATGTGAAAGAAGGAGGAAATGAGAGTTTCAGAAGCAAAAAGCTGACAGCAGGGATTTACCCAAACCCTTTGTATGACCTCCAGAGAGATCCCAGCAAAAGACATGCAACAGCTCACTGCTGTGGCCTACAGATTTCAGGATTTTTTATTTACTACAGTGGCTAAAAATTCTCTCAGAGAGAAGGTTATACTATACTTTCCCTCTTTTGTATTCCCCTCCCACTAACCACTCTTATCTTGCAACGTCAAGGTGGGACATGCACAGAGCACAGACATAAGCCAGACATCTGCAGGCTCTGTTGTCTGTCACTTGAACTGTGTCCTATCCTTTGGATGAGTCAAACAGTCAAGAGGAGAAATGTCACTGGGGACTCAGGTACTTTCCTTCGTGAGCTGTTAGGTCCACGAGAGTCACCAACTCTGTACTCATGCCAATCCTGTGCATTTTAGTGAAGCATCTCGTCTGGAAAACCAGCAGCAGTGTCAAGAGATGATGGCTCTTCCACTTTTCTATGACAGTTTGATCTAGAAAGGTCAAACAAGACCAAAACATTGCAGAGCCAAAAGATTTTGTTGTTGTTGTTGAGGCAGATCAACCATTGGAATGGAGTTCTTAAAAGATTTAATGTTTTCTCCCAGATTTCCTTCATTACAGAGCATGGTTTCTGCCTAGAAATTGTTGGCACTGCCAGACCCTCTTCCCTAAGGAAACTAAGGGCATGGGCAGTCAGGAAGCTTTTATGCATACCAGGATCTTGCTCTTTCAGTCAGGAAAAGAAGGATGTAAGTTCCTGACTAATGGTTCCAAATTCAGCTCCTCCCTTCCATTCCTGATTCTTGGCTATTTCTCAAGGTCTATCGCCACAATTCCCAAGAAGCGGATTTACAAAAAGCTGTCTGTGATCTGAGATATACTAAGCCTTCCAAAAGAGGTAGTTAGTTTTACCCAGAATCCACACCTTATTGCTCTGCTTCTTGGCCAAGTTTGTTAGTTTGAGCTCAGTGCAGTCCCGAGCTCAGTGCAGTCCCAAGCTCAGTGCAGTCCCAAACTCAGGCAGTTACATGATTGCTAGTTTGGAGTTAGCCTGTGCCCAGCAAGCTTGGAGTATAGAAAGAGCTCACTCATGTCAGCCTACACCATTCCATATTGACTTTGAGTGTTTTCAGGTCAACTTCAAGACTTCACTAAAGCACAATGAGCATGCAGGCAATATGAAGCATTTTACCAGCCCCTGACCATTTATGTTGTGGGCTTCTCTACCACCATTCATTTTTCGTAATTATTGGCAGAAGATAGGCACAGAAATTGTATGGGATGGTTCATTGGTGGTCTTCTGCGTGCCCCTGGTTAGTCCTTCATTTCCATGTTTGTAGATAACATTCTTTTTCTAGCACCCACTGGGAACTCATGTTAAATTTGCTGACAATGGCCATGGCTCCTAAGATCTCTTCAGTAATTTTTTATCTTCCCAATATTTATTCTGTAGTTAGGACATAGATTATTCATTCCCAATTATGTAATTTCCAGTGCATTAAGGCGTTTTGTTTCCAGAGGACACAATACCTTTATAAGAATCAAGACCAGTCAGAAACCTTCCTAAGCTTGTTCTTCTGAAACATCATCTGTGCAAAAATCTTCTATACCTGCATTTCTTTTTCCCCTATGGAGGTTTGCAAGATTCACTCATGTTTCCAGTCTGGAATTATGTACATCGTGACCACCCAGCTTCCCCAGTTTCCAGTCCGCACTGTTACATGGATGGGCAAGGCACTGGTCTGAGACCAGATCGTGGTTGTGTTTTTTAAAGACAGGAGCAACATTTAAAAGGAAGCACTCATGAGTTGTCAGCTGTGTTAGTTTACCAAGCCCCTGCACATCCAGTCTAATGTTCTCACTGGATACCAAACTGGCCTAATTTGGAAGGAAAAAAAAAAGGCAGCTATGAGTCTCACTGGAGGTTAGATGGAATTGTTGAAAAGATGTACTGCATATTCCACAAAGAAAATGCCAAGCTCATTCTCTTGCCACAATTCATTTGGCCATTTTTCCTATTTTCTGACTGTAATGAAAGAGCTTTTTCCAGCTCTCTCCAACCATCTTTTGGAAAAGGATTGTAAAGCTTCAGGCAATTAGCCTGGGTATGTAGCCATTGCTGTTGCTGGAGAAGATTTATATATTAAACAGGTCTCATACCCACGCCCATCACAAAAATCAGGCTGATTTCAATATAGCCCTTACTCTGGATAAATTGTAATGATCTTGTTAATTCCAAGTTTTAAGGACTTTCTGTCTCTCAGATCTAGCATGTTCTGTCTATGTAAGTAAAGAAACACCAACAATTATGAAGTATTACCCTTCTGCATCTTATCAGAAGGGAAGAAATTTGATTCTAAAGAGAAACCTCACAAAACTTCTGGCAGATATTTTATTGTCTCATTTTACTTTCCTTTTAATGCCTGATATTAAAGTACCCAAATTTATCCCCAGGGAGGAATTTCATCATTGATTCCAATAGGAACAGGATGACACCCTGATTATTCCTACCTCAGATAACAAACTGCCTCTGAGGGAGGGGCTCTGTTGTTGCTGCTGGGTTGTTTTTAATGTGTTTATTGCCCTTGGAGTTTAAGACCTAAGGGTGTAATCTCCAAGGCAAAGCTGCTACTGTGACCCCCAAGCAAAGGAGGTGCTGGAACACTGTTATTCAGTGTTGTGCAACCACTGCGGCTGTGCTGCACAGAGCGCTTCCATCTCCTCCAGACAGCAGTTCCCACGAGATGCAGCTTTCCTCAATGGTACCAGGGGCTGTGCAGAGCAGCAGGGAAAGTGGAGGAGCTGAACCAAGTTCCTAGTATGACTTGTCACACGTCTGCGTGTTGCTCTAGGCAGCCTTCTACAAGTGAAAGTGTGGCCCTCATCATGGGTGGGTTTAAAAGAACTCATTTGATTTTTCTGTCAAGCTTTCTACCTTGGCATTTGAGCACTGTATAGTGTCCCCAGAGGATGGTGTGTTTTCCTAACAGTTAACTTTTGCCTAAATCAGAGACATTTAGGCCACAGAAGATTGACAAGCTAGCCAAGTCTAGAACTGCAGACTGGTTTCAGCCACAATGCTGAAGTAAATGTGGCAATGAGGGAAGAAGCATGGTAGGTCAGGAAGGACACAGATGAGACCAGAGTCAAGAGAGTTGTTACATGTCCTGCACGCTCCTAGAGCTGTGCTTCACTGCAGAGGCCCCACTGAATGCTAGCTGTTTTACCAAAGCCTGTGCAGGGGAAGCAAGTGGTGGGACACAGAAAAGAAACCCAATAAACAAACTGAGGCTCAGAGAGAAAGCGTAGGAAGGGCAGGGCGGAGGTGCAGGAAGTGAAAGCCCTGTGGCCAGCAGTCCTGCCCTCTGGCACTGGCCAACTGGTCCCCAGCTCCTGTCCTGCTCACTGGAAATGCTGCACAGTGTTCAGCACCAGAGACTGAACCACCTGCGCACAAGGGGGTGCACAGGGGAAGGGCACCTGGTCAGGCCTAAGGTAGTTTCCAGAAAAAGCCATGTGGCTGAGTCTGCCTCGAGATTTCCATTTACACTAACCTGAAAGATGAGAGTTTGGGTTTGATTCGTACTGATTAAATTCAGGCTCTAATTTTTATATAATTTTTTATAGAGAGAGTGGTTGAATTTTGCTATCTCTTTTCCAGATGAAGATGTAGCTGCTTTGTCAGAATGAATATCAAAGTTTTCTTCTGAAAATCTTGGGGAAATAAAACTAATCTAGAGATTCTTACACTGATTTCCTGCATTTCTAATATTACTGATCTACAGTATGACTCCAAGTCTCTTTTACTCCTCTGTTAAACCAGTCAGATAACTTCAAGTATTGATTTTCAAAATGAATATTTAATTGACTTCCTAATTCAGCATTTGTGCAACGGTCACACAGTGTATATTTCTGCATTAAGGAATTCACATCGGTGCTGGATCATATTCTCCACTAGATGGTAATGTTGTTTCAAATAGTTTGTGTTTAAAGGAGCTCCCTTGCCAACAACTCCGAAAGAAAGCGGAAGCCATGAGATACGTCCAAGAAATTATCTTCGAATGACTTGGAGAAGAAAAAATGTCTGGTTATTACAAATAATTTTTGGTTTGAAAAGGTTTTGATGAAAACTTTGTATGTACTGTGATAACTAGGATCATGGAAGTCTTAGTTCATGAAACAAGTTTGAAAAGGTCTGTAAGCCATGAATCAATTGACAGAGAATGCAGAAGACAAGTGGAGTGATCTCTGCTTTATGTTATCTGATACCCATCATTGTTGCTGAGTGACTCAAAATCCTTAATTTGTTTTTAGCCACAGTTTTTCTGGGGAGTAGAAAAGTGCTCTTCTCCTCCTTTTATGGCAATGGAGACAGAGGAGCAAAAAACCACTTCTGCAATGGTACTAGAAAACCTCTCTGGCTCCATCGGGATGTGGGGCAAAGCAGCAACTGTGCTGCTCTTCAGCTGCTCGCTGGGGCTGGGTTTGGCAGGCTGGACATGCCAGCGTGCCTGCAGTGGGGGCTGTGGGCAGGTCCTGCAGCACAGAGGTGCCAGTGTGTGACAGGAGAGCACGCAGGGCAGCACTGCCAGCTCTGCTTCCAGCTGTGCTGGCCCTGCAGGAACAGCAGATCAGGAGACAGGTTCCTGATTGTCCATGGAGAACATGGGCTGCACTCGGGACTGAGGGGCCATCCTTGTAATACAAACATGATTTATTTGTTTGCATTCAGCAAAACACGACCACTACGAAACAAAAAGGTGACAACTTGCCCCACAAGAAGAAACAGTTCCAGTGTGTGCTGCACTCCCAGGAAATATCTTGGATCAGTGCAGTTCTGGAAAATGTTTTTTAAAGTCTTTAAATAGCATATAACATTAAAGCTAAACACGGTTTCCACCTTAGAAACCCAAGGTTTCCAGCTTCTGTATTAGGATTTGTCATAAAATTCAGTGAAATCCTTAACATTAAATTTTACTGTAATGTGCTGACAGATCTAAACTGATGTATTACAGATGCAAGCCTAAAATTAGCTCAGGCTGTTTCTTCGAGGTGACCCACCAATGCTACAAATCAAAAGCAGATTTATGCTGTTTGCAAACTAACCTGCTCTTCACTAGCACTGGCTGAGAACATCATCATTTAACTTACGTAAAGTAAGAGTCCCTGTCAACACTGGATCCTCTGATCACATGAGACTCAATTACATATACTTCAAAGTTCATCTGTGCTCGTTTTATTTTTAGTAATAAAGTGAAATTTAAAAAAAGACTTTTCACCTTTCACTTGGAACAAGAGATTAAGAAAGGTACCACCCAGGAAAATTCAAGAGATGTTCAATTTAAAGTAGCAATTCCAAATTTTGATAGTTCTGCAATGTGATTCCATTAATTGTTGCTAACAAATTATTCCAGCCTTGGCTACAGACATTGTTGTGGCTATTGATACAGTTATGGGAAGGCATCATTTGGTTTGGAAGAGAAAAATGTAATGCCTCTGCTTCAAGTTTGGGTCCATATTCGTTATTCTTTGCTAGATGGAATGATGGATAACTGTCAGTTTTGCTTTAAATCAGAGAAACGTTTGTGCCTCTCAAGAGACATGAGATGAATCTCACTTTCAGGGAAGTCTTTGCAGGCACTTCTTAGGGCATTGTCCCATTGCCAGTTGCTGTGCCTGTGCCTTATCTAGAGAGGCAACATTTACAATGAGAGCTAACAGTTTTAATCAGAGCTAACACATCTGATATCCTTCTGGGCTCAGATTGTATTCATTTATCCAGGCAGGAAGCTGCAACATCGGAACTGAAGGAAGGTTAGGCATCCCATGCATTCCACATTGCTTACCCTGGTTGCTTTTGCTGGCCTACCCACCAAAGACACCTTCTTGTGGCTGTGTCTATTTCAGTCACCAACTGAGTAGCAATCACACAAGTCAGAAAGACCTTAGTTTAAAAAGGCAAAGGTGGTGTTATTTCTAAAGATGTTAAATGATGCTGTCTCTGCCAAAACTGCCTCTGAAGGCTAAAGACAGAGAAGGAGGATGAGTACATTGTTCTTACCCAGTCTGCACCATAACACAGCATATATGCTGATTTTATCACAGTATTCTGTCACAAACAGCTACTCTGAAACATAACAAGATAATTTAAGATTCACATTATATTGTTTTGACTTTTACAACCCTCTTGAGCCTCTAGCTATGCAGAGCAGTAGTTTCTTCAGGTTGTGATCATCTGGACACAGAAAGAGAGCAGCACTTGGGACATGCTTTGCAGAACAAGCCCTTAAGAAAATCTCTGGGCAGCCCATCTTCTATACACAATACAAATTTCTGTCCATACTTGGTGACAGCAACCCACGACGCCCACTCAATCTTACACAAGTCACGTGCCTGACTGTTGGCAGAGCAATTTAAATGTGCTTTTTCCAGAGAAAACACACAAGACAGCTGGAAAATATTTTTTTTCGTTGCTCTTTTTCCTGATTTGCACCTGCTGTTCTACCTTACTCTGAGGCATCAGAATGTCTTGGATGTCAGACTCCCAGAGGGAGGCAATACTTGACCTCACAATTTTCTTCTGAGTCAGGTGTGAGGGGCAGAACCTGTTTCACATCACTGACACGTGGCACAGCTGCTGCGTCACTGCTCAGTTTGTAGATACAAGCAGAGAAAAAGATCTGAAAATGCAGATTTTTTGTTTAAGTTAACATGAGTAAGATGTTTGTGTCATATTGCATCTTATTATGCTCATAATCTTTCAACATTATGAAGTTTAATACTTCATATTGTAATTTGACAATTTAAAAAAAATCCTACCTAGAAAAAAATTTATGTTTTCAACTTATCACTTCCAATTAGAATCCAGCAATTTTACATCTCTGTTACCAAAGAGCTAGTTAGAAAGCATTATTCCATTTCTCTGCTTTTCTATAGAACTTTTCATCTGCAGATTTTTCAAGGGCCTTGAAGAGGATGTCCCATTTTTTCTCTATAAGCACAGTGGTGGAAACATAATGAGTTTAACTGTTTCTGTTTGGGCTCACCATGTTCTGCAAAAGCAGCGGCAGAAGGGAGATGGGTGCTGGAGAGTCCTTAGCCCTACTCAGACACTCTAACCCTGAAATAGCCCTGCCTTTCCTGGGCATAAACTCTTCAAAGTGCAGAGCGTGGTGGCACTGAGCCAGGACAAAGAAGCCCAGCTGTAGAGGCAGAAAATGTTGAAAGTTATTGCTGGGCTGGGGGGGACTGTGAGTAGTGCTAGGACATAGGGATAGGCAGCAGTCTGCTTGCCACCCCAGACTTTAAGAAGTACCTTTCACTTTTGGCTATTTATTAGATGTCTGAACTATTTTCTCTAAATAGATCACAATTAGATGTATCTTAACCTTTAGAAAGCTGGAATATTTAGCTGTTCTTCTGAGAGTGGGCCTTAACATTAAATTACTACAGATCTATATTGCTGCTAGATCTGCACTGCAGTCATCCCTATTTTTAGTGAAAGGTGATTAACTTCCTTTGTCCAAATTAATGTACTTCTATAAAAAAACACCCAAGGACACCGAAACTAATGTTTTTTTTCCATGCAACAAGAGAAATAGATGCAGCACCAGCAAGCAATGAGAGGCTGGGTAGGGCACCCTGGACAGCAAACACCGCTTGCCTGTGGGGTGGGGCCACAGGGGTGGGGCCACTGTGACTGGGCAGGCATGTGTGAACAGGGCAGGGCTGGAGCAAGGCCTGGTAGGAGCCCAATTTTTTTGAGCAGTGCCCTCCAAAATTCCCTAGCTTTGTATTCAGTGTGAGCAGGGGTGGCAGATCCAGAGGAGAGTAAGACCAGAGGGGGCCTTGAGAAAAGCATCGACATGTGAGAGCCACTGGGCACCACTGGAACATGACTGATGAAACAAGCTGGTCTCCCCGACTGTTCTTCTGTGTCCATCCTAGAGGGACAGCACCTTGGAGCACAGCATGACAGACTGAGTGAGTGATGGGATACATCCTGTCATAGTCTGTGCAGAGCAAAACACATGAGGTGAGGCGAAGCAGGAAACACCTCTGGAAAAGGCAGACTGATAGAGCTGAGAGCAGACTTTGCCTGAGAACAAATATGGTGAGATTCTGCGCTGCCTCTCTACAAGCAACCATGCTGAGTCCAGGGAGAGGGTGAACACCAACAAAATTTCTTTGGCCATTCGTGGAATTGGCAGAGGAACCATGCCCTAACATAACCTCATGTCTTAGCTTCGCACAGGCTAAACACCTGTTTCTGGACTACTCTGCATTTCTGCCCATACATAAACCAGCACAGGAGAGTCTACTTGTGCTCCCACCATTGGTGTGAGATAGGTACATTCCAAGTCTCCTTGGGTCACTAAAGCAGCACAGCTGGCCGGCTGCAAGCTGCACCCCAAGGCAACATGTTTCTACAAAAGATGCTGAGAAACTACTCCCTCAGTTCCTATCCCCAGTGTATCCTTGCTTCAGCTGTTTTGAGCCTCTTCAGCAAGGTGAAGCCCTGCAGGAGGTAAAAGAGGGGAAGCTGAGCTGAATACCTCACCTGTAGCATCTGTGTGCTTTGAAATGTGAGCAGCACTGAGAAGAAGAAAGCTTGCACAGGAAAAAGGTGGGCTAATGAAACAGAGCAGCACTACTGAAATTGGTGTAGGCCATTGGGGAAAACCTCCTGCAGAAGATTTGGAAGGGGCTAAACTGTGAATGTCGTGCTGTAAGTTGACTTTTTGATGTCATTAGATGCCAGTCAGTAAGGCTATGAACAAATGCCTATGATGATTAGGAAAGTAAATGCATACATTTGATGTCCAGACATTTTAAGGAAAAACATACTGATGATGAAACAGGTACTCTCTCTCTCTCATCTTTTTGAGCCTAATATCCAGAACAAGCAGGAAGCATTAGAGCAAAACCAGGATTTCCTCCTAGTAAATTCAATTTCCCCCATTTAGGCTAATTGCGTTGTACTAAGTGATGTAATCCTTTTTTAAGTTACAGACTGAGGATTTAAGGGAAAGGGGACAGAAAACCAAAAAAGAGATGAAGAAAAGCAAGAGCACGTGTAATTGCATTGCCTTAGTGGTGTGAAGAAGTGCAGCCAGAAGTGACTGGTGGATAGACTGTGCCCTAGGGCTGTGTACAGCTTGTACCAGTGCCTGGGCTGTCCTTACTGCACTCAGAGCAGCTGGCGCACAATGAGTTTGGATTACTTTCCATGCGTACTTGCTTGTATCTACTAATGAAAATCAAGCCTAAAATACTGCATTTCTTGAGCTATGTCTTCTTAATTTAGTCGCTGCCCACCACTTGATACCACTGTGGATTTCACCTCACTCTAATTGTCTGATTTTACCCCATTTTAATTTTTTTTTCCCCTGCAGAGCTTCCTGTTCATCCAAAGAAATCTCATTTATTGATGGTCTTTCCCTAATATTTTAGTTGTAGACTCAACAAAGTTTTTGTTACCCAGGATCTGAAAATTAAGTAGATTTTTTTTTTCATTTGCTGTCCCCTTTACTTTTAGAACAGTAACTAACACAAACTTTAAAATTATTCTTCTGGAGGATTTTTATAGACATGCTGGCTTGTGCAATGTGCAGTTGGGAGAGGGGCAAAGGGAACAGCGGCTTATCCTGGGAGAGATCACCACACAGGACTCCTCAAGGCAGCTGCAGAAGGTGCAGTAGGGGAGGCTGAAGTTTGGGAAGGTTTGCGCCGTGAATTGGGCCACTGTGACCCACCAGCAGGTGTGGCTGGAGCTGCTGGGAGCAGCGCCTGTTCTATTGGGAGCACCAGCAGAATGCAAATGCGGAAAAATTGGCAGGAAGGGTGTGCTGGGGGCAAAGCCAAGAAATCATATCCGCCCATAGCTGCGTGCTGGGGGCCAAGTGACAAAACTGTCCCAGAGGGTCAGGCAGCCCCAGCAGCTCCGCATTGCTCCAGGAGATTGGCAGTCCCTTGGCAGCATCCCGCATCCCGCTCCCGGCATCCGGGGGACAGGGGACTGAAATGGGACTGCAGAGCTCACCCTGCAGCTTCCTGACACGTCACACAAACAAGGCTGGCAAAGGGTGCACGCACGGCAGCAGACCTTGAACCCTTGTGCAAATTTACCAGGGGATATGGAAAAACAAACACGGAGGAGCCCGGGGAGAGCGGTGGTGGTTAAAGCTACCTCTGAATAGCAGTTATCAAATAGAGTCTGTCATGAATTTTGCAGCCAAATGCAGATATTGCCTGCACTGGTCAGGCTTGAGAATCTTTCACTAGGATGTGTATATATTTTTTAAAATTCTCTTTTTCTTTTCTTTTCTTTTCTTTTCTTTTCTTTTCTTTTCTTTTCTTTTCTTTTCTTTTCTTTTCTTTTCTTTTCTTTTCTTTTCTTTTCTTTTCTTTTCTTTTCTTTTCTTTTTCTTCCCCCTTTCTTTTTCTTCATTTTTATTTTAAGGGACAGAAAGAGCAGTGCTTGTAAGGACAGAACAGGTTATTTGGTCATAACATCCCATTTGGTTGGGATTAGAGCCCTCCTCTGGGATGAGAAAAAAGCCCAAGGCTGGCTACATACCGTGCCAGCTCCAGGCCAAGGGAACAGCACTCACTGTTTTCTTTCCCAAGTGTTTTCTCTGTTGGGGAGTGATAAGGAATGTGTTTTGGGTCGTTTCTGTGAAAGCTCCTATGCTTGTTATAGAAATTGCTCATTTTGCAGACATAATGGTTTCTTTTCTTTGTTAATGGTTCCTCTCGCCTCGGGGCAGGTGGAACAAATGGCTTGCTAGCCCAGGGAGAAGGACAATCAGTGCTGACCATCTCAGGCCAGGCTCTTGGCTGGTGAGGCATCTCTTGGTTTCTACAAACTGCTTCAAAAAGTCTTGGGTTTCATCCAACTCAGAATAGGAAAGATTTCAAAGTTTTGTAGTTTTGTGGAAGGAAGAAACTATTTTCCAGTAGATGCTATTCCTCATAAAATATGTTAGGAAGCAGCCAAGGAAACTGCCAGAACAGCTTCATGTATCAAGCTTACTTTTAATGGGGTCAAGGAATGGTTGGGTCTACTTCACTTCAGGGCTTTTCATGTTTTGCCTGCATTACTGTGTGAGTTCGTAATAGAATAGAGTTCCCTAAAGCATTTTCAGCCAAAAACCATGATTCCAAAAATCCAGCTGAAGGAATTTCTCTTTGAGACTGGGCTGGGAATCATTTGGACTACAAATTTAGCAGAGAAGAAGATAGGGAGCTTAACTATGTGTAAGCAATTCCAAGGTAAGAAAACCGTACACTTTATAGTAGCTTGTTTTAGTAATGATGTGTTTAAAGGAAAAAAAGGTTTACATTAACAAATATTTGTGCCACTGCTACTTTTTGAGACAGGAACTGTTAACGCGTCCTGAGTGAAGTCACTGGCAATTAAAGATGAGTGGATATTAGGATAACTAGTTTGAAATGACATTGAGGAATTTGTGTTCTTAACAATGTATGTTAAGAACTTCATGAAGTATTTTGATAAATCACTATACTAGAGACACTGTCTTTTTCATCAGTATTTTGGTAGCTCCAGTCTCTGTGAATCCCAAGATAGGAAGTTTAACAAAAATGTTCTTTAGGATTTTTTACTTCACTGCCTTCAATATCCAGAATAATTTCCCCTTCCTTTTAGCCTGAGTTGTCTTTTACTTAGAGGAGTTTACACTTTTTGAAAGGCTAGGCAGTAAAAGTTTGTTTATGACAACATTAATTAATTAATAAATAATTCAGTGTGTGCATTATTTATTTTGCACATAACAGTAGTCTCTTTGGCTTAGATATTTCCCATTTGTTGGCTGATGCCTGTCCCTGAAAATGAGTTTCTAAATGTCAATAATTCCAAATCTGTCTAGTTCCAGTAGCCTGCCTGATGAAAGATTGTATTTTGGTTAGATGGATAGTTTACTGGACTCATAAGCACTAGGCACAGAGCAATCACTCTGCAAGGTTCTTGATGTGAAAGCTGTGTGTGCTCTATATAGTTCCTTTTAATGTTTTGTTTAGCTCACCCCAACTAATTACTAGCTAACTTCATGCCAATATGGATTCTCTCTCTTTTCCTCTGAGAGCAATTTCTGCTGTAGGTTCCTATGAGGGAAGCTTAGCCCCTCAATAAGGGAAAGTGACTTTCCACATTATTTTTATTTTTATTACTATTCCACAGTATTTTCCACAAAACACGTGTGAAGATACAGGTCCTTGTGTCTGGTCCCCACTTGTCTGTTCCTCCCGTCCACATAACTTGAAGTCCACTTTGTGGTTCTTGCTTTTTTGTCACAACAAAATTTATGTAAAGGCAGTGAGGGAAACCAGTGACTACAGTAAACGGGAAACAAGTGGCTGAGAAAAAGTTTTGGCTGGTGTGGAACAAAGCGAGAAACAGGAGAGTCACTGAGAGGAGAGAAGGGAGGAAAGCTGAGTGAGGTCACTGTTGTGACAAGGTAAGAAAAAATTGAAATGTGTCACTGTCACAACAATTGCTTTGGACATTAGCAGTGTAGCAGTACAGAGCAAAAATTAAAAATTGTAGTTGCCATATATTTCAACCAGATACTGATTAAGCAGCCAGTGCATCTTCAATCCACTGTCAAGTATCACCCTCATGAGAACACATGTAAACCACCAGTTTAACACAGCTCCATTTTCCAATGCAATTCACAGAGACTTGTCTAAAGGCATACTGGACAAGTCTCCTCCTAATATTACTTATCTAGGAGACACTTGGGGCCTTTGAGATGATCCATAACTCATCTTTTTCTTAGAGTGCTGGTTGATATCTTTCCAAGACAGACAAATCTTCATTATCACAAACCTTTATGGTCTTCCTTTTTTCTCTGTTCCCTGTAGACTCCACTTCATGGCTTGATTGCTAGCTCTGATATCTGATTTCCTCAGACAGTGGCTAATCCATTTCCACTTTCTTTAGTAGTAACTTTGATGTGTCTCCCTTGTACTATATACTGTGCTCTCATTTGTCATCCATCCAACCATCCATTACTGTCTAAAATGTGGAGGCATAGCAATGTTTAGAAGTGTTCTCATCAGTTCCTTTGTGGTTCCCAGTGTCTCTGATCTGTTCAATAAAATTTCCTTTACATTCTGTTTAGAATTGAAGTTTATTTCTGCATTAATCTTAATTTACACATCACTTTGAAACAGTAAAAGCAACTGGTTCCCCTCCAGTCCCAGTACTATTATCTCCTTTAATGTCATAGCATCAAACTCATAAAGTTTTCAGCCTGAACGACTCTACTTCTGCAGTCTGTGTATTTTGCTACATTATTCAATATCCCTTTTATCTTATATTTATGCTGCTCTATCAGCTTCCTGCTTTGTAAGTTTGTGTATTTCGGTTTCCTCCCATTGTCCATCTCTGCGGTCACATGCCATCATGTCTGGTCAATGATTCAGATATCACCTGTGAAATCTAGGTCTTCTAGGATTTTGACTGATGTTCACCATATCCCTGCCAATGATATTCCTCAGTCAATGAATGGAAGAAATAGCAAGAGTGTTCAAAAACCTGCTTATCTCAAAGTAGTCTCTGCTTTGAATGAATTAAAAGCTGCTTTCTCAATTGCAGCATAAAAAACATCCTGAACTATTAACAAAACCTTAAGTTGTTCAACTCTCCACAGATGAAATATGTTCTCAGGGATTATAAAATGTATGTATTTATTTGAATACCGCAGGATGCTCTGTACAGTAGATGACCATAACATGATCTTACCATCCCATTACTATTTCTGTATTCTGAATTTGATATCATTTCAAAATTAGGAATCCACTGGTTGTCTCAAATTCTCCAGACTGTTCTTGACAAGAACATGTATGATATAGAGATAAGCTTTCCTCTCCTTGAGGAAAAGGGAGAAAGCTTATCTCTATATCTCTCTTTATCTTTAATAAAGATACATCCTTCTACTAATGTATAACATTTTCTGTTTTTTCCAAGTTTGCCAAGAAGTTTGTTTGTGGCAGCAGTAAAGGTCAGATGTCCTGTATTTAACAGCTAAGCTGCAATTCATCAGTTCCACAGACTGCATTTTCATTATTCAGGTCCGGAACAGCTTCCCACAATTCAGCATGTTTTTAAAACCCAGATCAAGAGAAAAGCAAGAAAATGAAAAGCTTTGTGTATTGGTAAACAGAGGTGTTGATTTTTTATTTTAGATCCAGACTTTATTTTTTTATCATGCAAAATGTTTAATGTGATCTTATTGATGAAATTTTGTCCCTCAAAGCCTGTCATCCTGCCAAAGCTTCTTGTCATGCAGATATGACTGTCCTTACCTTCAGCTGAAAGGGACACAAGATGGGCATGCTCAGCAGCTGGCAGGAGCAAGTTCTTAATTATTAGAGAAACTGAAAATCTCACAGTGCTCCTTGCCAGGCAGCCAGTACCAGCTGCTGCAATGACAGCTTCTGGGACAATGCTGGTTGGCATGCATCACATACCTTGCTGAAATTTCTTTGTAATATTCCATTAAAAAGGTGCTTTCTCATGCTCCAGTGTCATACAGTTATGAAACTTCCTTACATCCCATCCATCTGCTAGTGCACCTCCCACTGTCCTTATTTTTCCTCTTTAGTCTTAGGAAGATTTCAGGTGAAATTGCTTTGAGTATTCTCCACTGACAAGATGGACATGCAGGCATTTCCAGGGACCATCAGCAGAGTTAATCTATGCCAGTAACTTAAGTGACTGCTCTTATTTTTGTGATGTCTGAAAGGTTTTTAAGGTTTTAATCATTTTTTAAAATTATTTTTCTCATTAAGAGCCCCACCAGGACTGGATTTGACACCTCATCACAGTCTGAAGCTGCATCAGAAGGCCTGGCTGGGAGAGCCACCATTTCCCTGAGCTGTCTCTCAGTCTGGGTAAGACCAGCCAGATCTTCTTTACACAAACATCTGGTGGGTATTCCTCAGAAACACAAGGCTGCCTTTTCAGAGGTGACAACAGGGGACCATCACACGTGAAGAGCAGATTTCACCTGAGATATTGCTACAGCTTTCATCTCAAGCTAAGTTTGCTTGCAGAGACATTTCCATCATGGAATGTCTGCAGCCAGACCACAGCTCCTCCCTCACACTTGTGTAAGGGGAGGAAGGAAGGAAGGACGTGCACTGCATGTGGGATATGGCGTCGTGTCAAGGATGGAGGGTGAGGATTTGGGTCAGCTGTGGGAGCAGAGTAGGCAGGCAGAGAGGCTTCCCCAGGGCATGAGAAAAGTGAGGGGAGGAGGGACAGGAAAGCATGACCTGCCTGGAGACTGATACAAGGCAGAGCCCTAGTATCCCAACAACTATTTCCATCCTAAACAACTCAAGCTAGCTCTAGCAAAGAGATTTTTGTCTGTGCACAGTGAGAAAACACATGTAAAGCCACTGCTAATTGCAACTGCCCTATCAATGTTTTTATTTAAAGGATGTGGGATTGACTGGCTGCAGAGGAAATGTAAGCGGATGCTCACAAGGAAAAGGCTCTGCCCACTGTGTATGTTTATTTAGAAAATGTATGAAAATGGGTTTCAGTTATTGGTAAAAATTAACTTCCATCATATGAAGTAAGACAAATAGATCTTCACCTTATTTTTCTAAGTGGTCATGTCCTGAGCCTCTCCTGAGGCATTTCTCCCTTGGAAATCTCCCAGGAAAAGTCTCCTCCCATCGGGGCAGTGTGCACCAGGCTGTTAGCACCTTTTAGGATGTCACCTTCCCTGAATACCAAGCTGGGCAGATTCTGGACTGGTTTGTTGCACATCTTTGTTGTGGGGTTGACCTGAGACCTGCTGAAGCTGAGGGCTGGCACTGATCTCTGTGTCAGTGTCCCATGCCAGTGTCACAGAATGTGTATGTGCAGGGATGTCCTGCTCTGCCACGGACAAGGATGGGTGAATGAGCATAAAAGCACTAAGCAGCAACCTATACCTGTGTCTGCTGACATCAGCAGGGATTCTCCTGATGACTTAGGGAGCAGATTTTCTGAAAATGCCACATGTGTATGTACTTTGCTGCTTTGTGTGAAATGGAGCCTGTGCCTGTAAGAGAGCTGCCCAGCAGCTTTCTGCCAGATTACCTCAGCCCCATGCCACCAAGAGCCTGCAGGAATGGTAAACCTTGCTTATGGATTAACCAGGTGGAACACAGGGTGGGTTGGGAAGCTGGGATCATTTTGACCTGATGAACCAGATCATCTGGATGCATTTCAGCAGGGCATATCTGTGCAGGTTGCTGCTCAATCCCAAGGCCAGTGCCTGGAGCCATGCTCCAGTTTATCAGGCAGTCTCTGACCTGGATCAGATGTCTCCAGTGAACTAATGCCTCTCAGGCACACCCCTGCCTGATTTATGTGAACATTGGACTGGGTGAGATCAGTGAAGGAAGGCAGTGTTACAGCATCATGGTGTTTTCATTTGGTGGATCCAGTTTGCTTTATTCATCTGCCATCTTCTGCCATTGTAATTACATTGTTTGTTTTGGAGGGGGTTGCTTTCCCAATCTTTGTCCAATCCCAGGAAATGCTACAGCTTTTACTTCTGTTATGATAGTTTCAAAACTGAACCTAAAGCCTGGGAACAGATTCTTACTTTTTTTAGTCCAGGAAACCTTTCTACTGAGCCTACAGTCCTACTCTTAAAGGAGTGGCAGAGAAAACAGGATCAAGCTCAGGTTTCCATTTCTACACATATTTGAAGAGCCAAACACTATTTCTGCAGAAACTAATGGCTAAACTTCCCATTGTCTTTAAAATGACAAAGAATTAAAGTATCAGTTAAATATATATAATTTGATGGTAAAAGTCAGCAGTTAGTCGGTGTTACATAAGTTAATTGTCCGCATATGTTTGAGAAACTCAACCCAGCCTGCCCTTTCCTGCCAGCCTGGAGATTGGAGGCTTCAAGAACCACCTCTGCAGTTGTACTTCAGCAGTAATCCCAAGAAGCATGTTTTCCTCAGTTCGGACTTCCAGCTTTCTATCAGAGCACCTACCTTCTTAGAGACTGACTTCCTTCTGTGCTAGATGCTGTGTAAACACAGCACTTGACCTTGTGTGCTCCAGTGACAGATTGACAGGAATGGTAAGACTGCCTGACATTTCCTCTCATAAGTAACTCGTATGTTTCTTCTTGGGTTAAGTTTTTCACATTTCTCCATTCATAGTCTCTGACATGTCATGGAATGCCTTCTTATTACAGAGAAGGAAAATGGCTCTGATTTTTTTCACAGGTGTTAAAGTCAAATGGGACTATGTTGACACCTCTGACAAAATACAGAACATGGAGTTTCTCCAAGTGATTCCTGTATAAGGTCCAGTAATCTCAAGAGGAAATAATGAAATTGTTTCCAAGACATTCAGTCTTGATATAAGACTTCAGGTGGTGAAGGATCCGCCACAGTCCACAATGAGACCCTCCGTATTTTAATTAACTTAGCAATTTAAATTTTGTACCTCATTTCCAATTGCAATTTTTCTAGCTTCAGTCTTACATCACCAGATCTTACTGCTGGGTTCAGTAGTGACTGCTGTGAAAAACATTCTCTCCCCACAGAAATGGGGTTGCCCATACCGTCTTTGATAATCTGACATTACTTATCTCCTTATAGTTATTAGACTTTAAAAAGATGTTTTGCTCTTTTTTGGAATCCTTTCCAATACCCTTTAAACAGCAAACTAGTAGCTTTTGTCACTTGGCAAACAAGATAGATTATCTGGGTTCACTACAGTTATCCTCTCTAGAGAATTTTCATACCAAAGATCTTCCTTAAAGCAGCAAATTTCTATATGTGGAAGCTTAAATAATAGCTCTTCCTACTTAGAGCTATGTTAAGTTTTCCATTTACTTATTGGTCTGTGTGTAAGCCTCTGCCATGCCTGCCATTTCTGAGCAGTGAGCACCCTTGGAATTCCTGTGATTGTGCCCTGGGAGAGAAATACTAGCACTCTCCCACTACCTTGGGTATAAAACTGACAGCTCATATGAAAAAAAGAAAGCTGCATAGAGGGAGTCACTGAAGATCGGGTGGGGTCTCTGAGCAATTATGAATTAGACACGGTTTTCTTCATTTCAGTGTCTCTGGTCATAGTAAGGTACTGTGCAATAGAGATGATGAATTGATTGATAAATATCCATTTATAAAATCACATGCCTGAAAAAAGTTAATGTGGCACTGGACAAGGCATGAAGTGAGAAGCTCTTTCACATGGAGAGTGGATGCAAGTGGCTTTAGGACTTCTGTGTAATGTATGGGCATTTTGTGAGAGAAGAAAAGAGAGAAAAGTGAGAGATTCTTGACCCACTAATCATTCCTGTTCTTGGTATTTCAACTACAATGACATTTCATTGTATAATCTCTTACACAGATTTTATGGCTTAGCCAAGGACAAGGTGACCCTCTAGAAAATGTTCCTGGTTACTCAGCTGCTGCCTGTGGTGTTTAGGCAAGCCAGCTCTAGCACAGGAGGTATGCTCAGGTCCCTGCCCCAGTAGGTGTCCAGGAATGGAGAGCTTCAGAGTTCTGAGTTTGGCTCTAACATCAACTGAATTTCCAAAGGCCTTGAATTTCAATCAGGAATAGCAAAAACAGAGCTCTTAAGGACTGCAGGAACAAACACGGTTGGTTTGCCAAGGGCTTCAAGCCTGCTTGTAGAAATGACATCATTGGTTTAGACAGAGTGCTGGAACCTGCCAATGCCTTGATAACTGAGTAACATCAAAGAAAGATAGGAGGAGGTATCTTCAGTTTCTGCTGTATCTGAAACAGCCACCCCTATGCCAGAGGCTTTGAATTTTTAATTTGCTGCCCTATCAACACCCAGAAGGGTGGGACTGGGAAAGGTTTTCCTCAAATAGATCATCAGTAGATATGGCTGAGCTTGTTCTTGGAGGAGCCCTGCAAGGCAGGCATAAAGAAGAGGATAATTACTTTGCAAGTCAAATATATTATATATGTCACCACTTCCAACTATAAAGGAAAGGCTTTCAGAAGTATGTGTAGAAGAAATGGTGGGAATGAAACAAAACAGTGTTTACAAAGCTGGACCCAAGCCTGGAAAGGAGGAGGCCCATAGCTCCTTCCCACTGAGCTAACATTGCCCAGTTGCATCTTTCTATGCTCCCCCCCATCAACATCCATCAACGGGCCCCTCTCTGTCTTGATCCAACCCCAGTCAAATGAACTCATGGTTTTCCTAGTTTGAATCTCAATATATACTCTTGCTTCCCTTCAATTCAGCCCACGCTTGTTCAGCCCATATCCACACAGTCCAGTGGTACAGTCACAAGTAACCCTAATCACTTAGTCATATTCTGGTCCAGTCAAAACTAAGTAAAAGTATTTAGAAGATGCATCAGTGTTGCTATTTGCCTCAGAAAAAAAATGTGTTGGAATGATAAGGCTTTGGAGGGAAATATTAGAATATCAACAGAATTTTCAACAAAAAACTCAGAGTCTTAAAGGCAGGACATGACTGCATGGTGGAACATTGGGACCAGTTGTCTGGTCTATTATCAACATTTTGGTCAGTCATCTCTAATGCAGGGTACTGGACAACTGAGAATAAACTGGCTAAGGAGCAAACTGAGAAATGTCTAGGGCTTACTTACTGAGAACTTGTTTATAAAGACAAACATACAATTATTTAATAACAGGTCATTTAAGGATACAACAACAAAGAATTTTGTTAAGAAGAAAGAGTAGATTTATTTGGGATTATGAAAAATGTCAGCATTACCATAAATCAATCAGGACTTTGTCTACACACTTACTTGATTTAGGCTGAGATTCATAGAGCTGATAGCTAACATTTATTCATTACTGTTTTTCTTACAGGAAATCTGAAATAGGAAAATTTAAGAAGGTCATTAGGGAAAATAAGTGAATAAGGTTGATGTTTACCTGAAAAAAAAAAAAAAAAAAAAAAGAAATGAAAAATGGAGTAGTTTCACTTCCTGGAATATCACAAACAGTAATCCAGAACATGGTAATTTCAGTTATGGGGATATATTACAAGAAAAACTGCCACAAGTCAAAACAACATCAGATTAATTACCAACCTGAGATCAAATAGTGGCTATGTTGCTTTGCCACTAGAGGGAAATATGTAGATCAATTTATAGATTGTTTATCAGGAAAGTTTTCATTTTACATTGTGAACAAGATGGATCAAAGCCTTGCCTGAATGATTTCTTTTCCAAATCGTTATATGATTTTTTAGCAGAGAATTTTATTTAGAAATGAGACATGGAGAGCTCATGGCACCTAAGTCCTTTCCATGATTAATTGCTATCACTGCTTGGAAATTCACAGAATGACAGAATGGGTCAGGTTGGAAGGGACCACAGGGGTTCATCTGGTCCAGCCTCCCTACTCAGCCAGGGTCATCCCAAAACACATGGCACAGGATTATGTCCAGATGGTTCTTGAATATTTCCAGTCAACTCCACAGCCTCTCTGGGCAATCTGTTCCAGTGCTTGGTCACTCCCACAGTAAAGAAATTTTTCCTCATATTCAGGCAGAACTTCCTGTGCATCAGTTTCTGCCCATTGCCTCTTGTCCTACTGCTTGGCACCACTGATAAAAGCCTGGCTCCATCCTCTTGGCACCCTCTCTTTATATATTTCTTATTTCCTTATTTGCTCCACTACAACTCGCAGCCTTTGAACTTTATCATACTTTTGCCACATTGAACTCACATTCCTTTTCGAAATACAGAGTACTCTCCTTGGGACAGTGAGAAGGGCACACTGGCCTAGTGTCAGCTCAATATGTAGGGTTGCAGGATACCTCTGCTCTTCTTCAGCTCTGGTATCAGCCACTGGCTGGTTCACTCAAGTAACCCTCTATGACTTATTTCAGCATATAAATCCCCATTAAATATAACCAAGGAGACTGTTTAAATAAAACACCACTCCCCCTGCTGATTGTTTCCATCTGAGTAGATTGATACATTGAGCAAATACCTTAAAAACATGTACTTCTAAGATAAGCATATAAATACAGCTGGTTTTGGTGATCCTGGGCATACAGCACCTTTCACTGACAGATTTCTTCCCAGCTCACCAAGGGCCCCAGGGAGCAAAAATCCTCTTCCTTGTTCACTTCCCCCACCCTGCTCTCCCCCAGGCTGCTGGGCTCCCCATTTCACCCAGGCAGACACACTCCAGCTTCTAGGAACCCCCCATGTCACAAGGAATTCCTGCTCTGCACAGGAATAGGTGCAGTGTCATCAGAGGTATGGCCTCGTAATTGATTGGCAAGCTTGCTGGATGAACTTGAGTTAGAGAGTTGTGCCAGCAATACCTTGGCCAAGCTCTTATTTCTCCATCTTGCTCAACTAAAATGTTAGACCAACCATATAGCATAAACAAAGTTGATTTTCAAAGTTGAAATTTATTATTTTAAAGTCATTACTATTCAGTAGGACCCGTTTTGAGAGTGATAGTTTTGGGATGCTTGAGAGGTTTATTTTATTTCATAGAGAAAATTAAGCCCATTGACTCTGGTTTCTTTACCTTAAGGCACCGGTGCTGGTTTTGGCTGGGGTAGAGTTAATTTTCTTCACAGTAGCTGTTATGGGGCTGTGTTTCGGATTTGTGTGAGAAGTGCTGATAACACAGTGATGTTTTAGTTCCTGCTGAGCAGTGCTGACACAGAGCCAAGGCCTTTCCTGCTTCTTGCACCACCATATCATCGAGTAGGCTGGGAGTGCACAAAAAGATGGGAGGGGACACAGCTGACCAAAGGGATATTCTGTACCATATAGCATTGTGCTCAACAATAATGCTGGCGGGGGGACTGCCCTTTGATGGCTGGCTGGGCATCATTTGATTGGTGATGAGGAGTTTCACCTCCAATGAATGTTTCAATTTTTATCTCATCTTTCTTGGGTTTTACTTTTTATTATCCTCCCACTTAATAAATATTAATATTTATTAATATTGGGTTTGTTACTATTAATTATTATTACAATTATTTTTATTTTAATTATTAGACTGGTTTTATATCAACCCACAAGTTTTCTCACTTTCATCCTTCCTATTTCTTCCCCCATCTGGCCAGGGAAGGGGAGATGGGTGTGAGTGACTGTGTGGTGCTTAGCTTCTAGCTGGGGTTAAGCCACAACACTATCACACCTTGGATTTTAATTGGTGAGAAAAGCCACTGTTAAGAACAGCCCTGAAGAGCAGGGCCATTGCTGTCTTTTGAAGGACACCTAAGCTGGCCCTGCTTTGGGCTGGGCATTGGACCAGATGATGTCCAGAGCTGCCTGCTGACCTAAACAAATGCATAAGAAGCACTGCTTGCTGCAGTGAGATGGACAGCCTTACTGCCTGTGAGCAGAAGGCTTTAGGGCCTTGGTAACCCTGTAATTCCATAATGTGGCCACATCATTGCTACACACAGGCCATCCCTTTTGCAGTGAGTTTGCACAGCCTTGGGACTGAGCCCTGTCAGGTTGCTCTCTCCCTCATCTGCCTGAAGCTCTGTTTTACTGAGTTTGGCTGTTGCAGCAATTTTTCTAACTAACCCAGTATCTACAGATAATTTATTTGTTTATCATTGCATGGTATAATCTCAGTTTTAAATTGGTAGCCATGATAAGAAATTGTTTCCTGTAGAATAAAATATTAATTAACAACTCTAATACAGATGGAGAGAAGCATAGGTCTGATACAATAGCAGAGGCCCTGAGAAGCAGAGACACAGGGGAAGGCACAGAGAAAGACAGATGTGGGATGATAAAGTATAGAGCTGCACTAAACTGTATTTAGGGAAAGCAGAACAAAGAAACAGTAACTCACCTATGTAGAAGGCATCATAGATATTAAATTATGATGCAATGTGATAGTGTAGACCAAAGAAGAAAAATAAAAGTGTGTAAGTATGTTAGCAAACTAACAGAAGTACCTCAGGTGGATCCCAGAAGGAGGAAGAAAAAATCAATTGGATCAATACAATCCTCCTCCCTAAGTGGCACTTCAAAGGCTGATGACTTACTCTGTCACTCTCTTCAGTAGCCCAAATCTGCTGACTTCAGTACTCAGAGGTGCAGTGCAAGGGTGGCCACTACCCTGAGAAAAGGATGTCTACTAAGAACTGCACATGCTATGATTTCAGAGGTATTACAGAATCACAGAAATGATAATGCTGGAAAAGACCTTTGAGATATCAAGGCCAGCCTGTGACCCAACACCACCTTGTCAACACATCCAGCCTTTCCTTAAACACCTCCAGGGATGGTGACTCCACCACCTCCCTGGGCAGCCCATTCCACTGTCTAATCACCCTTTCTGTGAAGAGCTTCTTCCTAAATGTCCAACCTAAACCTCCCCTGGTGCAGCTTTAGATGGTGTCCTCCTGTCCTACTGCTGGTTCCCTGAGAGAAGAGATGGACCATATTACTATAATTGAGACTTTGTCTAAAAGAATCATCATTCTATTTCAGCAACATTAGACCTAGACTAATAACAACTCTAGANACCATATAGCATTGTGCTCAACAATAATGCTGGCGGGGGGACTGCCCTTTGATGACTGGCTGGGCATCATTTGATTGGTGATGAGGAGTTTCACCTCCAATGAATGTTTCAATTTTTATCTCATCTTTCTTGGGTTTTACTTTTTATTATCCTCCCACTTAATAAATATTAATATTTATTAATATTGGGTTTGTTACTATTAATTATTATTACAATTATTTTTATTTTAATTATTAGACTGGTTTTATATCAACCCACAAGTTTTCTCACTTTCATCCTTCCTATTTCTTCCCCCATCTGGCCAGGGAAGGGGAGATGGGTGTGAGTGACTGTGTGGTGCTTAGCTTCTAGCTGGGGTTAAGCCACAACACTATCACACCTTGGATTTTAATTGGTGAGAAAAGCCACTGTTAAGAACAGCCCTGAAGAGCAGGGCCATTGCTGTCTTTTGAAGGACACCTAAGCTGGCCCTGCTTTGGGCTGGGCATTGGACCAGATGATGTCCAGAGCTGCCTGCTGACCTAAACAAATGCATAAGAAGCACTGCTTGCTGCAGTGAGATGGACAGCCTTACTGCCTGTGAGCAGAAGGCTTTAGGGCCTTGGTAACCCTGTAATTCCATAATGTGGCCACATCATTGCTACACACAGGCCATCCCTTTTGCAGTGAGTTTGCACAGCCTTGGGACTGAGCCCTGTCAGGTTGCTCTCTCCCTCATCTGCCTGAAGCTCTGTTTTACTGAGTTTGGCTGTTGCAGCAATTTTTCTAACTAACCCAGTATCTACAGATAATTTATTTGTTTATCATTGCATGGTATAATCTCAGTTTTAAATTGGTAGCCATGATAAGAAATTGTTTCCTGTAGAATAAAATATTAATTAACAACTCTAATACAGATGGAGAGAAGCATAGGTCTGATACAATAGCAGAGGCCCTGAGAAGCAGAGACACAGGGGAAGGCACAGAGAAAGACAGATGTGGGATGATAAAGTATAGAGCTGCACTAAACTGTATTTAGGGAAAGCAGAACAAAGAAACAGTAACTCACCTATGTAGAAGGCATCATAGATATTAAATTATGATGCAATGTGATAGTGTAGACCAAAGAAGAAAAATAAAAGTGTGTAAGTATGTTAGCAAACTAACAGAAGTACCTCAGGTGGATCCCAGAAGGAGGAAGAAAAAATCAATTGGATCAATACAATCCTCCTCCCTAAGTGGCACTTCAAAGGCTGATGACTTACTCTGTCACTCTCTTCAGTAGCCCAAATCTGCTGACTTCAGTACTCAGAGGTGCAGTGCAAGGGTGGCCACTACCCTGAGAAAAGGATGTCTACTAAGAACTGCACATGCTATGATTTCAGAGGTATTACAGAATCACAGAAATGATAATGCTGGAAAAGACCTTTGAGATATCAAGGCCAGCCTGTGACCCAACACCACCTTGTCAACACATCCAGCCTTTCCTTAAACACCTCCAGGGATGGTGACTCCACCACCTCCCTGGGCAGCCCATTCCACTGTCTAATCACCCTTTCTGTGAAGAGCTTCTTCCTAAATGTCCAACCTAAACCTCCCCTGGTGCAGCTTTAGATGGTGTCCTCCTGTCCTACTGCTGGTTCCCTGAGAGAAGAGATGGACCATATTACTATAATTGAGACTTTGTCTAAAAGAATCATCATTCTATTTCAGCAACATTAGACCTAGACTAATAACAACTCTAGAATTAGACTGATACGTTTTCCACTGTACTAACATTTTTTAAATTTACTTATATAAGGTGTGCTTCCTCTGTGTCCATGAACAATATTATGAATCTAACAGACTCATCACTTCAGTTCAACTTATTAATTGCTTAAGACCTTTAAAGGAATTCCTGAATCAGTGAAGATTTCCTTACTTCATAGTGTCAGCAGAAATACTTAAAAGCTTCAAAATCTTAAAAGAAATAAATTTAAGTACATCTATTAGTTATTGTGCTCACTTCTCTGATGGCTGTGAATTCCACCATGAGCAAAAAATCCGGAAAATTTATTACTTTTTCTGTTTTGCCCTCAGTCTTTATTTGATAAACACTTCTATTCCTAGAACAGAGATTTATTTAAAGCAGCAAAGAAAAGGCATTGCAAATGTCCACACCAACACAGGTGAATTCAAACCTTCAGAAGGGCACGAATCACCCTTGTTTGCTGTGAAAGCACAGGCTGGGGTCAGGACTGCTCTGTGCAAGGGCAGTCAGGGCATCAGGAGAGCCCTAAGAGCCAGATCAGATTGTCAGGCTTTGGGACAAGAAACAGAAGTGTGAGGGATGACCCGAGGAAATACACAGTAAGAGACAGCAGCATTTGGCAGCAATGCAGAGGATGTGTAATCCAGGCCTCCTGACAATGTCTAATGCCCTTTTCACTGGATAACAACAACCCCCTTCCAAACCAAAGCTAATGTTTGCCTGAGCCTGCTACATCTCCCTGGGCTGTGTAGGATATCCTTCCCAGTCACCTTCTACAGATCCCTGCATCCCAGCACTTCAGACTTCCTCTCTTCATGGCTTTCTCTTGTTAGAGCTGAACATTATTTGTCAACACAGCACCAGAGAGATAATCTCTTTCCTTACAGAATCGTTTGACAGCACAAAAGAAGCTCTGAAGGAATACAGAGTCCCTCAGCAGGGACCACATAAAATCCCTGTCTGCAGTTACCTCAGTAACTGCCACGTGTATCTCAGCAGACTTCAACTCAGGCTGGCATCAGAAGGATGCTCACCTGGCAGTATTGGACTGAGGCTCTCATCGTCTCTTAAATTTTATGTTATTTTGTAGCACTTCTACATATCCAGAACTGTGACCATGGCATTCACAGTGATGGTGCTGACAAGACTCCTGCACTGAGGAGAAGCTGGGAAGTGAGGAGATCCCGCACTAGGATATTTAGAAGGATGTGACAACCACACCTGTCACATCTGCCCACATATAGGAATAAATGCGTAATTAAAACAGTGCTTTCACTTTTTGATGATCAGTGTGTGGGGACTCTTGCTGGCTCCAGTGAGGTTTGATATAATTAGATTAAACAGTGGTAAAAGGCCTCTAAGGCTGGAAGATCAAAGCCCAAAACCTTGCTTAGGAGGTGCTTAGTAAGTTACCAAAAGGCCTAAATGTCTTTGATTCATGTCTTTGGCATACATCATGTAACAACACTTTTACTACCTGACCACATACTACTTTCCAAAAGGCTTCCTGCTCCATTCAAAACAAAGCTGATTCTTTTCAAGATTGGTATTGCACAATATTACGGGGGAGAGGGTGAGAAAGGCAGGATGTGAGGGAGAACATCATCTAACATCCAGGCAAAGGGTGCTTATTTCAGCTGTAAAAGCAGCAGAGGTGGGATTTTGAAATCCAAACATCTCCAGAAACGGAAAGAATGACAGTTCTTTTATAATACATATTCATAAATAAAATATGATTATTGACAAATGAGTTTAAAACTCATAGGATTTTAGAAAGGTGACTTTTTAAATTGGCAGATTCCATTTGCTAGATTCAAATTCATGTGAACATGTAGCTGTTGCCGGAACTCAGCTTTCATTCTCCCTCTTAACTATAAACAAATAAATCAATCCAAATCTTGTACTGAGCTTCATCAATGCCTTTTGGCCTGAGTTTGGTTTAGTAAATGAAGGGATATGGAAAAAAGCCAACTCTTTTTGTACCAAAATCATAAGAAAAGATAAATAGCTGAAAGGAGTATCCAAGTGCAGATAAACTGAGATACCTCAAGTTATCTCCAGTTGTGAAATCCCTGAATAAGAAATCCAACTTTTTATGATTATTATGGAGCTCTCTATGTAATGATAGAGAAGCATTATGTGCAGCAACCAATTGTTCTGGTTTTTTGCTTTCTGGAATTTTGTTTCAGGGGGAGGTTGACCCGGTTAGAAGCAAAACAAGGCAAACTACTGCACTTGATTTATAACCCCTCACATCGCAGGTGTGGGAGAGCTGGGAGCAGTCACATGTAGCTTCATTAACCAGCACTGTAGCAGCTAGACTTTGTGAATTAAAAGAAAAAGCCTAGTTTTTAAAACAGTATGCTCAATTTTTTATTTTGTTTCTATTATGAAATGTAAGAAGTTGAGAAGGCCTGTAGGCAACTGCATAAGGACTGCATGAGTAGCACTGATTATGTGTCCCTGGAGAGGCCAAGAAAACAGGAAAGGGAGCCAGCCAAGAGGCATATTTAAGAGAAAGTTCTCAAACTTCCCTATTACCTTTGGGATTGTTTCCATATTCTAAAGCTAAGAAAGAAAAACCTGGACTTGGCAAAATGTATCTGCACTGTACAATACGTGGTGTCCCAGGATGATTTGTGACATTTAGTAATTCCGTATGTCACGAACAACACTGAGGGAATAATCCACAGAAATACAGCTGCTTGAAAATTGCTTCCAAGACCACTTCAAAATGAAAAATTAAATCAAAATTTTGCCCATTTGATAAACACAAAAAACAGTGTTTTCTGTTCACAAAAGAGCTACTGCAAATGGGAAATCTCAAAAATATTCTTACCATGTATTACTTGGAAGGAATCATTTTGATATTTTTCATAATTTGTTATTTTAATTTTAGGATGATTTTGACTAGGAGAAATTATTCCCATTATATACTTCCTTATCATTAATTAGACTTAGAGTGGTCTTACTGTCACAAATATGTAAGAAAAGCAAGTTTAGTATTTTAGTTCATCCAAATGGCCATATACAGATGGTTCTTATAATTATTTTCTCACAGATAACCTGATTATACCCAGTTTAAACCTGATCATACCCAGTTTAAACCTGATCTATAAGGGAAGGGAAGACATTTACATTGTTCAAGAGAGCTCAGATGTATTTCCATCTTTCTGCCCGGTCATGTATGTGGGGCTCCATCCATAAATAGTAATAGGGAAAAATGGCTTTTATCACCTATTCTTCTCCACTGTTTGTTTGGGTTTTTTTTTGGTTTGTTTTTTTGTTTTTTTTTTTTTGAGACCTAGTGGAAAAAAGACTTTTCTTTGTATTGGAAATTTCCTTTGACAAATATATTTTTTAACCATCTCAATATGTTTATACTGTCTAGCAAAAGTAAAAGTAGCATTTATTTGCCATAAATCTGCAGCTCTATCATGGATGTTTTTATTGATGACACTTCAAGAGAAACTGTTTTCTGTGATACCTGAACCATGTACAGCATTTAAATATCTGTAATTAATGTCATACCATGAAAGGTGATGTAATTAAAAGCATTTATAGACTATGGTTAAAGGAGTAACGGACTTTTAGAAAGCTATTTTTGTCAGTAGAACAAAAGAGGGGACAGAAATTTGCTTCCAATTAAGATTTTATATCTTTATAATAAGCTTGAGCTACACTTCAGCCAAGTTTGAGGGACTGTTACTGTGTGGGAAGGACAATGTCTATGGTGAACTGAGGAACTACCTGCTGGTTTCTGGCTTTTTCCATGCCATCATTTACTTTCTAGCACAGGTTATGTGCTTGCTGCTACTATGCACTATTTACAACATCATGTATGCAATATGATTAACATGCCAGCAGTGCAATTGCAATAAACCCAGATAATCCTTGCCTTCACACTTTTTAATTCATTGTGGATAGTAACTATATACACTCCAGCATTACCTCAGATCTAAATTTTCATGAATTTTCAACATACCTCTCATCAATTATATGCCTGTTACAGACCAAATCGTGTCTTTTGCATGTGTATACTTCCTGGAGATTGTAGTAGCAAATATGCATGAGGAAAAATGGCCCAGAGCCCAAGCAGGGAATCTTGGGAGTTTGTATTTGTGCAAAAGAGATGCCCAGTCTATTACAGGAGGTCTTAAACACTACCTAAATAAAATACAGTGCAGAAAGTAAAAGGCACAATGCATGGAGTCAGAATAAGATTTATTTGAAAATTATAATCTGATTATCTATCACATTTTCCCATTCTAATGCAGATTACATCTTTATTAACATAGAGGTTTAAGGTAAAAACACATAATCCCATGTTCAGCCATATTCTTATCAGATCTTACTATTGCACACATTTACAGTGACTGATACATGGATTCTGCTCTCCCTGGAGCATTTTCTTTCTAGGTTGCCCCAGGGTCAGCACTGGTCCTTCCCTGCTGGTATGTGGGTGCTTTCCATGGCACACATCCAAATGTAGTAAAGATATCCTCCTCTGTTGTATCAGCCCCACCACCCTTTTTCTGCTGATGAAGGACTTTTCAAAAACAGAATGAATGCCAAGCAGTCAGCCTTTCAAGAAACTACCTTCACTTCCATCGCTGCCAGTTAACAAATTAATGCTTAATATGGTGTTAGAATAGCGATAAACCATGGTCCACATGCTGTCCTGGCTCAATGAATAATGAACCACCCCACAGCTGGGTAGCTGTATCAGCATATATATATGTGGTAGAATAATATTTTGCACACAAAAGAAGAATTTTCCCAACCTTACTTCAAGCATCCTTCCTATTCTGACTATAAAATTTGCCAGTGTATTTAAAGAAATTAAAATCTCCTCACCAGATTGAAGACTACAAAATCTCTGACAGAGAAATCCTGCAATGGTGTGTGCAGGGAAGCAGAACCTCAGGGAGACTGAGGAGGTTAGCTTTGTGCCACTCATATTGTGAAAATTGTTTTGAGCCCTCTTCTGACAAAAAGCCTGCAACTCTTGTTTTGTAATTAAAAGCTCTGCAAAGGCTTTAACTTCCATTTTGAAGTAAAATATTACTCAGAGAGTTTGTGGATTCCCCATCCCTGGAGATGTTCAACACTAGACTGGATGGGGCTCTGAGTAACCTGGTCTAGTGGAAGGCTCCCTGTCCATAGCAGGAGGCTTGCTAAATGATCTTTAAGGCTACTCCAACCCAAACTATTCTGTGATTCTATGAAATACCAGTTCCTCTTGTGCTTATCTGGCATGATCTGAACTCTTGCAAACACAAGAGGTCCAGGAAAGTGGAGTGTTTCTTCTTAGCACATTGCATGGCAAGCACTATATCAAAAGGGTATTCCGGCTGTATCACTAGGATTGGTGAGGAAAGACTTACACCTCCCTCTTTGTACCTGCTCTGGGGACACCCAGCCACCACCATTATTATGACAGAGTTCCCAGGAAAAACAGGAGGAAGTATTTTTTGTTAAAGATTAATTTGTCTTATTCTGGCACTTTAACATTGAAATAAGAGGCACAAAAGAGCCTTTGCTCTTTGCTCTTGAGCTAATAAACAGTAATAATGATAATTTCTGGGAGAGCCATGTCCAAGTCTTTTCCACAGGTGTTCCCACATCTTCTCAAGATAACTTTCACCCTCTGAAATTTTCCTGCCTCTCCCATTTCGTGGTCCCTCCTCCCAGCACTGGCTGCTGCCTCTCTCCCAGGCAGCCCCAGGCTAAGGGATGGGTGCCTTTGCAGGGCACTGCTCCCACTCTTCTGCTCCCTGCCCCTGCCTAAGGCAGGACCTTACCTGAGGACAGAGATTCCTGACTTGTGAGGCACATGCATGCTGGGGTGCCAGGAGGGTGGGGAAGCCACTCTCAGCACCTTAAAGGGTGTAGCACCAGGTGTCTGCCCTTCACCCTCACCCCGACCTGCTTACAGAGAACCTCTTCTCCAGAGCCACTGAAGTGGCTCTTGGCCCCTTCCTGAAGGAACTTCTCACTGACCCCTGAAGATGCTGGTGGTACTTCCTTCACAATCAGCCCCTCTGAGTCACTTCTGAGAAATTTCCCTTTGTTACATGGGGAAGAGCTGGTGCACAGATGTAGAGTCAGGACTGCACAAGTTTATGAATTTGCAAAGTTTTTTATTCCTTCTTAAACCATCTAAAGGAGGTTAGAAGCTTATAACTGAGGTTTGAAAAGGACAGGAGAAATCCACATAAAAATGCTCATAGAAGTGTTTTATCAGAACTTGATACAGAAGGATGCTTTAAAAATCCTAATATTTATGGAATGAACGAGCATTTTCCCCCTCACTATCTTGATTCATGCCTAAAAGTCTATCTTAGAAGATATCCTACAAACGGCATCTCATAATTGTTTCAGTTTTACTGTAGAGTTTAAGTTACAGTAGAATGAATACCTGAGAAATACAAACATTAATTACCTGAGTCTAAGAAAAGGGGGAAGAAAAGTGCTGTTCTTCTTTCTTGCAATGTTTTTCCTCCAGGGTGTATTTTTTCCTCTAGTACCCAATCAAAGAGGCTTCTTAATACTTTGGAGCTAAGTTATGGCTCCCCCATCAGAGGATTGTTAGGCAGAAGACAACAAGGGTGTTTCCTTTCCCTCCTAATTGTTTCACTTTTTTTTCAGGTAAACCATAACTTGGCTGGCTACATGATTTGAGTGTCAAAAAGAGGCTTTTGCAAGGCCCGTAGTGGCCATGGCTTAGTGTGATGTTGTGGTGGCCTCACTTCTGCAACCTAAAGAGCTCTGTGAAAGCTGGGGAACCGTGCCACAGCCTTGCCATCAGCCTGTCAGAGGAGTGTGGCAGTTCATATCACCCCACATTCCAACTAACCTATAAATATTCTGTCCAATCTTGCCTTATGCAAACCCACCCAGCATGGTAACTTGCTGCAGCACTCAGAGGAAGTATTAATTCAGTTCTCAGAAGTGAGGAATACTTGTGCTCTCAAGCCAGTGATATTCAGGCATGTCTCCAGAAATATATTATTCTTCTTAAGAAGGATATTCTCTAATACAAGGCTTTGAGATTTGCAAAGTGATAGTAGTATAGCCCAAATGAACAATTAAAATTTGGCACACTACTGTTCACTTCCCATTTAGAATCACAAGAACAATGTCAGAGTTTTATTTGATTAAATTCACTATCTGTAGTGATCAAAGGACTATGTCTAAAAAATTAGCATTTTAGAAAGTCTTTGATAGTCAGCAATAAAATTCTCATACTCAGTCTGAAATCATTCCCATCTGCATTCTTTATTTGCATATAATTTATGAAGTATCATTAGTGAAATGAAACAGATAGTAAGCACACCTAAAGCATCCATCCAACACAACTGCTACTATTTTACTCTTCTGCCCCTCCTGTAATTAGTATTGTTTGTATTGAAAAAGGAAAGAATCAAAGACTTTTCAGAAGACACTGTTTTAGTCTCACCTTATTTCACAGTATATTGTTTTAATCACACCTTATGCTTTGTAGGTGGCTTCTGAGCAAACTAGGTTCGACTCTCTTCAATGGCAGTCTACAATTAATGGCTTCATTATGTAGTTCATGTCCAGGAAATGAAAATTTTACTTCAGACAGAATTTTGCCTGCTAAAGGACTTATTCCTACATTATCAACAGAAATCAAAAAACATTACTTTAACAGCAGATACTTTTCTACTTAAAGGAAGCATGATTATTTATTGACCATTAGTATCCTGCAGAAGTCAGGGAGCACAAAGGGTAAAGAACAATTAGTGTAGCGAGAGTTGGCTTGCGCTAATTTCCAACACCAAGATTATGCAGTATAGAATATCCTTTTATGAATATGATCTTTATAGCATATTGCATTAGCCTACCAATGTTTTATTTGGGTTTATGCAGTTTTAAAGAAGATTGTTATGGACATATCCGTCATTTATTACTTCTGATAAAAAATTGTATTTCAACAAATCAAAATTTTAATAGAAAAAATGGCAGGTATTTCACACTTACACACACACACACACATATATTAAAAAAGGTGCACAAAAGAAGTGCAAAGTTCATCACTTTCAGATGGGGACTGAGTCTTTTCCATTTGGAGTTACAGACCAGTTTTCTTCTGGGAATGATAATATTTGCCCCGTTCCCACGTCTCCTCTGATCCTGGCTGCCTGGGATTGTGCTGAAGCAGCCACCTCCCTGAGCAGCCAGCTTGGCCAACATCTGCTGCAGCAGAAAGCTGCATCCATGGAAAATCCACAGGAACTGAGCCCTGAGCTCATGCAATGCCATGCTAGGAGAAGGTGACTGACTGTCTTTTGCTTTATGTGTCCTTCCAGCTGCAGCTCCTCTGGGACCACAAGAAGAGTGTATGCTGCCTAGTGCACACATGGCTGACCAAAACCCTGGGCTTCTCCTTCAGCATGAAACCACAGTTACAGTCCAGGGGAAGTGGTGGCCCCTTCGACAGTGCTTGAAGATGCTCACTGGAAGAGAGGAGCCTTCATGTTCCCAGGATCAAGGTAGTGCCCATCCTCATGCATTTTTCTCAGACATTTCAAAACAGGAAAGGCCAACATTTCATTATAGTTAATGATGTCTTGTCCTTCTCAGTGCTCCAAGTAAATGGTTTACAAAGAGAACTAAAGATAGTGATAACAGAGCACACACTTACACTGAGCAGCATTTACCTGGGATGTGATAAGAGGTGATCACCTTCATGTGTCTAATAGGGACTACTTTCTATCTAATCAGTAATTAGCTGGCCAATATAATTAGACTGTATGGCTTTAGAAATTAATGGCACTGTTTCCTCTTACTGAACTTTGGAGCAGGGAGATGAAAAGCAGAACAACTGTGAATGCCTCATTGTTTTGTACCGTGTAGACTGCGTAGGTGTATCAGAAATGTATTCTTTCATTCACTGCACAACCGAAAGACTGCAACAAGTACCTGTTGCAGACTCCAATGTCCCACAGCAATAGTCACAAGGAAAGAAACCTGCTGTCGTAGTTTGACCTGGAGAGGAAAAACTCAAAAAGGAGTTTTCTCTGTGAGTACTCCCCTGGGAGTGGATAGTGACCAATTGGAAGCTGGTTTGATTATTGACAGCGTGAAAAACCAATTGAAGAAAGTTAGTTCGCCCCGTGAACACACATTTTGAAGGAGGTAATCCGGAACTGAGCCCTCTTGGCTTTTCTGGCAGCAGTGCAGGTAACAGGGCCCTGGCCTGGCTCCACTGCAGGCCTGTGGGCCTGACAGGGGGGCCGGGCCGGGCCCCCTGTCTGGGGAGCTGGCATGTCCTGGCAGAGAGAGAGAGAAGGGGGGTGGCCATGGACAGTGACCAGAGAGACTCAAACTAATATAAAAATCCCAGCCGCTTCCCCCCCCTTCCCCAGCGTGGCTGGTTTCTGAGATCCTGGCAAAGCTCCAGCACTGTGGCCTTGTTTTTTTTTCTTTTCCCTGTGCAAAAATCTTAACTCTTTTAATGTTCAGATGAGACTTGCGGACTTTTTCAATCCTCCCTGGAGTGAAAAGGAAAAAGGAGATACTCTGAAGTCAGTGAAGCAAAAGCTAAGTCTTAAGTTTTTTAGATGGAAGGAGAATGAGGAGATGCTGTGAAAATGGCTGAAAATCCTTTTGTAAGATTGTAGGGATGAACTGATGTACTGAATATTCCTATAAACCATGGGGAAGACATGGGGGGGTTGAAAATGTTCCATTTGATAGTCATTTGACCAAGAGCACCTGTGTTGAGAATCCGTTGTCCCGAGGAAAGAAGGGGAGTCTCGGTTTTCAGAGAATGAAGCATGAACAGAGAGAAAAGAGATGAAGAGAACCTTTGCTTTGGAACATTTCATTCTTAAAAGTAATACCCCATGTATTTTGACCATTGACCCACAAGTACAGCTTTGGGAAGGCTGTGGAGTTGGGAGGAGTGCCACGACTGCAGATACCGGGCGGATGCAGAATCGTGAAAATGAAACCTCGAGAAGACTGTTTTCTACTTTCTTGTGGAAAAAATCCCTATACCCTAACAAGAGGAAGCTTCTCACTCCAAAGTGAACGGAAGAAGGGACTGTTTGAGTTAGGAATTAATTGAAGCAGTTTCTTGTATGTTGTTCTGTTTTTATGAAGGTTGAGAAAGGGAAGGAAAGAGTGGTCTGACAATCTTACTCTGGATGTTTTTTTTTCCCCTTTGTGTAGTTAATAAATTTCTTGTTATACCCTCTTAAGTTTTAGGCCTGCCTTGCTTCTACTCCTGGTTCTGAAGTCACAACAGGAAATGAGTATATCCTAATTAGCAAATCAAAACCATGACACCTGCCCACAGCCTCAGTCATCTATGAGACACAGTTGGACAAAATTTTTAAATTGACATTGAAATCAAGATTCAAAAATATTGTGGCAACCTAAGCAAAACAGGTTTTCAGAAGTGAATTTTTCAGAAAGCATGAAAGCTGGCAGTCAGTCAATGATTGCAGGAACTTGATAGCATCAGAGCAGACTATCTTACGACTTGTCCATTCTTGTTTTGGCAGAAGTGGCTGTATTTCTTTTCTGAACTTAATAAATAATAATGTTGAAAGCAATACTTTAAATAAACATTAAGCAATATTTAAATAAATCTCATGCTTGACAAATTGCTCATGTGCAGAAATAAAGTAGAATAGTCCCACAATCACCTGATGCAACAGTGAATTGCAGGACAGTAGCTGAAACTGAAATTGCAACTGTAGTGGTTTTAGATTTAGATTAACTGCAAAGGATTTCTGCAAACATTCTGCAGGTTCTGTGCAACACACTGAGACCCTGAAGTTTCAAGATAAGTTAATAACAACTTACCTGCATGTCAGCTACCTACGGTAGTACATATAATACAGAAAGACAGGAAAATGTGACAAGGAAAACACATCCAAATATGTCTCTGTAGGATTACACCTGTCTCAACATTTTGTCCATTAGTGATACCACACATGAGATGACAAGGGTTTTTATTATGCACTGAAATGTTTACAAGTTAGATATCTGCCCTGTGAAAAATTGACTCCTGCAAAGTGTGTACCTCTAGTCCTCAGAAACCTGTTTCAAAGAAGAATTGAAGTTTAAGGACAATAGCTTTTGAATAGTCACAATGTTCCCACACAGAATTCCCATAACTGGTTAGGCAGGTGAATCATGCAGGGTAGAGTGTACCATTTTAATTCGAGACTTTTAAGCCTGCTGTCAAAACTATCAATGTCTCAGCACCTAAGTGTGCTGTGGGTGATGATGTCGCACCAAGTAGACAGTTGCCATCACTTAGAAGCACTTCTCCAAGTATATCACATCAGGCTTTTGAAGATTCAGTGCTAATAAAACTGTCTACACATCATAATGCAGGAGTAATGTAATTTTACTGGTCTTCAGTACAAAATACCAAAGGTGATGAATTTTGTAGTCATGAGGGATCATTTGGTCCACGTGTTTGCTAGCCTAACACTGACCCTTCTCTTTCTGGCTGAGGGCATGCACCCTGAGCAGCACTACCTGTGCTGCTGTGAGCTGCCAGCCCCAGGGAGCACCTTGTCCCTCTGGCAGCAGCTTCAAAGGCAGGTCTGAATGAAGAGCACGTGTACAGTGCCTGACAAGAATCTGTGAGAGTGCATCAGCATCTGCTGGTTAAGCCTGCTCCAGTCAGTAGCTGTATGGGGATGATATGAATTAACCAGGTTTGTTTTAACTGAAGCACAGGATCTATCCCAGGCTTTGTAGAAAATCCTTCTGATGAAAAAGGAAAGCCTTTTATGTCTCCAGCTCACCAAATAGCCATCTCATTCAAAGCATCAGCACAGCTCTCCTATAAACTCCTGCATTACTTTCCATGCTTAAGGAGCACCTGTTGACTGGCAGCAGCTGAGACATGCTAAAAGCTGTCCAAGAAGCATGAAAAGTGGCATCAGACTGTGTGAGCCTTCAATAATCTGCTAATCTTTTTGAACACATTCTTTTGTTTAGGCAGACTTTAGTTATTAGATTTGACACGTTTCACGTATTACAAAACTGATCATTATTGTGTAGCTGGCTAATCCTCAGTTTGAGGAAGGATTGATTTTTAAACTAATATAAAAAGGCTGTCAACTTAAGCAAGGAGGCTCTATGTCTCTAAGCATATGACATATTTTGCTTTAACAGCGTTATCAGAGATGATGCAAATGCTAGGTAGATTTACATAAAAGGGAAAATGTATACACTGTGAGCACAAAACTGCTTCACAGCCAATGACCAAAGTAGAAACTGGTTTGTTTCTCTGTGAAATATTCACCTGTGGTCAGAGTTAGATGGTTTAGGTTAGATGTTAGGTCTGTTTTAGCAGGCATTTCTGTAAAGACAAAGTAGAATCATAGAATCATTTAGGTTGGAAAATACCCTAAAGATCATCAAATCCAGCCATTAATCCAGCACTGCCAAGCTCACTATTACTCCATGTTCCTAAGCACCATGTCAACATAACCTAATAAAGTCAGGAATAAAACTGCAGAAGTATCAATTAACATCTATTTTGATGTATTTATGCCTTAACAATAAAATGAAAAAATGTTAAAATCGGAAACAAGGATGTATTTTTAATCTTAGTATTCACAGAACAGCCTATTTTTGCACAACTATGTAGTATTTTCCACAGAATATTTTTCACTAAACTAAATAGACAATGCCCACTAGCTCTTGCAGAATTAATCAACCTTTTTAACAGGTCTCTTCCAGACTATAAAAAGCAGGTCATTGTGAGGTCACTGAAAATTAGTTATTAACATTGGCTTTTTTGGCGAGCATCTCTTAACAGGTCTTTTAACTATACTTTCTAAGTTCTCAGAACATAGTTTCACTATTTCTTCCTGATGCCTGAGTTTTAATCACTGTTCAAGTCACTGTAAGTCTTTCAATTTCCACTAACAGAACTGAACTCATTACCAGGGCATAAAGATGCTTCAGGCCAGACCACAAAGTAAGATCCCATTCCTTTTCTGATCCTCCTTTTCCACCTTTGAATGAATACTGAAAATCCAGGAGGCAATTTCCTGCTGTTTCCTGCCTGAAGAGGGGTCTGGGGGATATTTTGAATTAATCTTTTAGGTTTCTTCATCTGAAGATCAGGCCTTTTAAATTTGCTTATTAAATATGAATTAATACTTAATTCTAAGTTGCCGACATTCATTCTTGCTAACTGAATGCACAGTAGTCACTGATAAGTTCAAATGATGGTAGCTTTAAAATGTGCACACAACATTAATTTTTGTGACAAGCTCCTAGTGGCCATGGCTGCAGGCCTTATATAAAACTGAAATAAGTCTAAAAAAGTTATTATCTAGGTAATGAACTTGAATAACATTTTTAATCCTTCACTGATGTCACCATTTTATAAACAGATTTTCTTTGCTCTTCTGTACTGTGTATTAAAATTGGCACCTTCTTCAAGCTTTTGAAAGAATATGGTCATGAATGCAGTCCAACTCCTAGGATATATGATAACACTCTTCCTCAACTAGTCAGGCTAAGATAAGAACTGCAGCAAACCCTGAGGCTTGCTGTACTGTCCAGATGTTGAGATTTCAGTAGAAGAGTGCTTTATCCTTAAAGCAATGTGAATTTTCCAGCTAAAATGCAAATCCCGTGATGATAATGTACCCAAAACCTCCATGTGGTTGATCAGCACAAAGTTTATGCCACACTTACACAATATTTTAAAACTAAAGAAAGGACTTACGTACAGATGTGGGGTTCTGCTGTGCACTATGATGGATTCACCCAGTGGGATTTTAATTTGCATACATTATTCTATTATCATGCCTCTCCCAAAGCTTTATTAGCCTGAGTGCAATACTGCCTGAATGTAACTAGACTGCTTTCAGAAATTAGTTGATTCATGCAAGGTCAGTGCAAAAATTATTGATTTTTGGAGCTTTGTTGGGTGTTCCCCAGCCTATTTTTCCGTATTGGCACTTGTATGATTTTTATTACAGTCTATGCTCACTAATACTATATTTAGCCTTTTACTCCATGAGATTCTCATCAGTGTATTGTATATTAATCAGAATTATTAATCAGTAACTTGTCCTGCATTAATACACACCAGAATTTGTACATGGAAAAATGCAAATCATTTTATTCACTTCCAATGGGAGATGGATTGTAAGGGTGAAAACTGAGCAAGTAGCAGAAATTAAAGCCTTGGCTAGTGTTTTTTCTTTTATTGAAGCAAAATTGGTCAGTGTCTTACACTGACTGCAGAGGAGAGGTGAGAGAATGTGAAAGTTGTTCAGTGACAAAAAGTAGAAATCTCTTCATCCAGATGATGCTTGGGTGAGGGCTAGCACAACTTTCTTGTGGATTGATTATCTTCAGAAGTATCAAACTAACTTAATCACCCCTTTAGTCCCAGGCCTGTCTGAGAGTTAAGATGCCCATAACATCAAATACAGACCAGTGGGCGCTTGGTCTCTGGAAGCCATACTGATCTGTCTTTTGTATCCCCTGCAAGGTGGGCTCCTGAGCTGAGCCCAGGGATACGGCCACAGTGTGAAGGATGCCAGGCCCTGGTCGGGCAGTCCAACAGGAGCTGCTGTGCAGAGGCAGAAATGCACTTCTGGTGCTTCAGGCAGGAGGGAAACAATCTCTCACCAACACTTCTGTGGCTCTGACACCAAGTGCCTGAAGACCTAAAATCACTGATTCTAGTTGCAAGAGGGTGTTGTCCATAAGAATTATTAGTTTGTTATTTGTTGTTTTATTGCAGTCTAGCAGTGCTATGCAGAGCACCCTACAGGCACAAATTACAGTCCTCACTCTGGTCATAAAAGATTGCAATCAAAATTTCAAAATATATTGGGCAGAAATCCAGCGTTAGATCCACCTTACTTTAGAAAGAGTCTCTCTCTATCAAAGTGCCCTACGCCAATTCACTGTGAACTAAGCTCTCCCCACCCTGAATAACAGCACTAATTAAGAGAAGTTTTTGGCTAATTGCATTTCATACTGCCGCTTAGGTTGACCTAATTTGTGCTTGGCAGTCTCTGTAAGGAAAGTTAGTCAGCGAAGAATAAGACACTGTGTTGCAGTAAACAACTCAGTACAGGCAATATCTGGGCAGTCTAAAATAGACATTTGTAGCTTTTCAAAGTTAAAACAAAAAATGGTGTTTCTTTGTTGCTAATTTTATAAGCACTTTGTAAGGCAATATTAAATGGTGTGTTTGTTGCAGCACAAATATTGCCTGAGATGTGTGCAGAAAACTGGTGAATCATTTCCTGTTTGCTGCATTGTTGCTTCCCCCCGTCAAGGGAATGATGTTGCCCAAACAACTTAGGAAGCACATCTGGGATGCTCAGTGTCACTCAGAGTCGAGGTCCCTGGTGGTGGCGGGGGCTGCACACAGCGGCACACACGGTGTGCTGGGTGCTGGGGCAGGCACGGGGAAGGACTGGAAGGAGCCGGGCAGGGATCAGTGCCCCACCCAGCCTTGCCCTACCCTACCAACCTGCACCAGGGTAGGGGACAGTGACTCGATGATGCAGATGCCTTGAGGAAGCCCACTCTCCCTTTGATGCTGCAGATAATAAATGGTTAGAGGGAAGAGGGAGCCTTAAGTTCCTTTCTCGGCTTACCTGGCATGTGGCTTCCCATTGCAGTCCAACACAAGGAACTTCAGCAGTCCTTACACCCACACAAAGGGCTGTTGAAGTTGAGCCAGGAATGTCACAATTGCAATAGCAAAGGCCTAAAGTCTGAAGGAGGGTCCTGACGGGTGTCTGCACTGAGCTACATGAAGTAATAAAGGTGTCATGCTCAGAGTAGCTCACTGCTGGCTTTGCTGAAGTGCTGCTTGAAGGTCATTGGCAAGTACACAGTCACAGAAACATTGGTTAAAACGTTCTGTTAAAAAAGGCCTGGGAAGGTCATCAACTCTTTCTGGAAGCAGGACTACCACCAGTGCTGGCTGATAGGTCAGCTGTGACTTTGGTCAATTCCTGTAAGCATGCAGGGACTGAGACTCCCCTGCCTTCCTAGACAACCTCTCCAGTGCTGCACTGCCCTCCTAGTGGGAACGGTTTTGTAATGTCCAGTCTGAATCTCCAGTTTGTAGCCATAGCTGCATGTTATATCATCTGCCAGCTCTGAGAGATTCAGCTTTCTCATATGCTTCTGACATGTCGAAATCTTCACTAAAGTCAATGAATACTCCATCTAGCCTGCTGTTCCTATTAGTAAATACAGTCATTTCCTCACAGACTGCAGTCAGGTTTGTCAAGGATTTACCCTTGGTTTATCTTTCCGTCTTTATGTAATTGGAACTGATCCCCAAGATTATGCTCCCTGATCTTTCCAGGGCTGAGGTGAGCCTTGTCTACGTTCCTCTTCCTAGGTCCTCCTTCTTGCCTTGACTACAGACAGATGTAACATAAGTCTTTTCCTAGTAAGAATAACAGCTTCCACTCCCCCAGTTACACTATTGTCTTCATCTCAGCAGTTGTTTAGTAACTTTCCCAAAGCCTCTCACGATTTGTGTTTTATACATGTTCTACAGACTCCTGACACTTCAAAATAATTCCTGACTGTTCAAGATACCAGTTTCCTGGTGGAGAACATACCATCCATGTCCTTTACTTCCTTCATTTTGAAGGAAGCTGCCTGGTTGGAACACAAGTTGAGAGCCATTGAAAGGAAGGATAGTTATGCAGACAGAAAATTAACATAGACTGATGATAAACACTGGCTATCTTCTTTTCACTGAATAGAGGTTACAATTTTCAGCCTGTAAGCTATGTTCCAAAACTTGATTATTTGTTCCAGTTAGTTTACTGTGTCCTGTATTTTTTCTTCTTTTGGGAAGAATATAGACTGCTAATTGCTTTTGCAACCAGCTTGCCATTACATAATTTACACTTCTCTTCTGTGTACTAGCAACAGAGTTTCATGAAAGAAGCATTTTCTAATTTACAGAAATTAACTTAATGGCTACTACGCTTTACTCAAGTTAAATTCTCTCTCCCAAAACATAGAGTTTACTTAACATAATTAATGTTTTGGGCATGCCAAATGTGTATATATACATTATATAGCTGAGTGTAAAATTCCAGGAAACACTACTTATATGACTTCACCATGCCATTCACAATAATAAGGATGATAAATAACTGAATATAGGAATTTACATCACAGAAGGGTGTTTTTTTTTTCTAAAACAAGTGTTTTCTTAGTCTCTTAAGTCACAAATGTGGTTCTTAAATTTTCTGCTTGCTGTACATCTGATGTAAAACTTAGTCAAATGGTTGCCTCATTCCTATACTCCTTCTGATAGATGGCATCTATACCTGAAATGACAATATTAAAAAATAAAATTGCAGAAGTCAACAAGAGCAATCAATTATATTTAACCAGGTTGTTTTAGACTTCCCTCTGATAATTCAACCATCAAATCAGTTAATGGAATTAAATTAATTGTGTAGGAAAGTCTGCCCCATGCTTTGTATGTTATCTTAGCTTTTAGTGTGTGCTATACAAGTTACCAAAAATTAACTGCCAGCTCTCACTGTTCATCCTTCAGAGCTAGTTTAGTTAAATTTGTAAAGTTCTCCTCTCTGGGCTCCCAGTCAGCTGTCCTGCCCTACACACACTCTTTTTCCGAGGCACAAAACATGAGACCATGCCAGAAGGAAAGCTGCCTGTGCAACATAGTGTGAGGAGAGCCAAATATTTCTGCAGTGCTGTAGAAGTTGCACATGCTGTATGTGTTGCATGGACATGGGTGGAGTAGGGATGCGGTACTTACTGGAACGTAAATGTTCTGGTTTATGCCTGGCATCTCTACTGTCTATACACCTGACAGCCTGCCCTCTGATCTAATAGTTGCAGCTCACTAGAAGTAAAAACAGCAATTGTACAAGAAAAAAGATGGAGCCAGAGAGACTGAACAGTGAATAGGAATTTCTGACAGTCAGTACTGGGTGCATGTGAGAGGGAAAGAGAGTATGATCAAGTCAGAGCCTCTCGGAGTCTGAATGTACTAGCCCAGTTTTTCAAAGAGGCATAGCTCATTGACTGCACCCATGCATCAGCCCTACTCTTCCTGTAGGAAGTAATTCTGTCAGCTGTGATAAAAAGAGAAATTAAACATTTTGCTCTCCCTAATCACTATGTTCAGATAGTTCTTGCTAGGTTTTTACTCTGGTGGCTTCTTGCAGGGTTGACCATTTTCCTTTTTCTTCTCTCTAAAGGAATGATGTCCAGCTGTTATCCTGCTCCCTTTCAAGATGATGTCAAGTGAGTGCACAGCATTCCCCATGCCAGAAATCTTCCTTCCCTGCATTATGTAGGGTTCATTGTCCAGTCACAGACAATTACTTTACTTGATACTTGTCAACATGCAGGCACACAAGAATTCTTTACCTCCAAGACTATCTACTCAGCACCATCCTCTGCAGACTTTGCCCTTCTTTCAGCCTGTCTGGAAGGAATTAATGGGGTAGAAAGAAGACAAAAAGCTCAGTCTCAAGCTGCTGCTTTCAGAGTTGAGCTGGAAAGCTCTCCAGAAGGATATCTTGCACAGCTGGAGCCCTGGACTCCAGGAAGACAGGTGGCCAGAGAACAGGTACTTCAGAGCCTTTGTGTTTCTTTAGCAGCAGTGAAAGTAGAATCCCCGTGAAACCCACAAAGCAGTAGCCAGGGTACAGCTAGCAGCTTGTAGGACATGCTCCATGGTCTGTATTAGATGGCCACTCTCACAGCACTGAAACAGATCCATCACCCATGACACTACTCAGCCCCAGGCAAACAGCAGAAAAAAGTCCAGAATTTACATCTCCCAAAACAGTGAATATCCATTATTTTCCTATCACCTAAAACAAAACCAGCTGATTTTTGTTAATTACAGCTTAGATAAAATAAATTTGTAGGTAATTCACATGCTGCCTTTTGTATAGCAGCATGGAAATTAGCTTGGCATCCAATGCTGAAGTGACACATCCATAATGGTGGTATGAAGTCAAAGGATCTATTTGCAGAGTGATATATTGCTTGAATTAAGGGCACAAGGGCAGGGAAAGGGGCCACGCAAAATCTGACTCATTTACCTATGAATCAGCTCTTGGTTGTTAAGATATTTATTTACCAATATTGGGACACAATCAGTAGGAAAAGCAACAAGAACAAGTGATGACAAGACTGCTGTATTCCCAGGAAAGGTTAAGGTTTGTGTTGATACTCTGACATTCAGGAATGAGCAAATTTGTTTTCAACAGCTTTTATTCCAGGTGATTAGATGGGGTGAGACAGGTTTGTTACTAGCAAAGCATTTATCTGTCTTTGCAAAAACAGTACACAACATCTATGAAATGTAACTGATCAGACACACCCTCTAGGAGATACATCCTTCCTACTCTTGTAAACCAGTAAGATCTACATTTTCATCTTAGACTAATCACATGAACCACGCTGGATGCTCAGAGCCAGCGTCTCACCACATGTAAACCAAAGCAGCTCCTCTCAAGGCAGTGGAGTAGTGCCAGCCTGCTTCAGATCAGATCTACAAACCTCCATGCATGTGTTGGTCTGCCTATAGGAGCAATGTGAAGTTACCTGTGTACACAAATAGGCCTTCAAAACATGTAGAAAACATATTGTGCAGAAAGTTTGCCCTTGGCAGGAGTCATGAATCCAGGGGTCTTTACATCAAGAGCACTTCCTCAATTAAGAGCAATGTATTGCATTTGAACCCATGGGTTCATGACTCCTGCCAAGTAACTCTGATACCTACACTAATATCTATAATCACTCTTTTATATATATATTAGAATGACTTTTAAGCAGTTACAAATAGAAGAACCATGAAACATAGACTATGTTGTCTGTAAAAACAGCTTTCCATCCAAAAAATTGCCTTATAGGCACTATAAGCCTAATAAAACATGAAATGATATTATATTATTGAAATTTAAATTGTTTCAGCACATTGACCTGGTCTCCCAATCAAATGCAACCAACAGACACACAGTTCAGAAGAATTGTCCTTTTTATTTGTTAATGATTGTGGGGTTCCCAGAACAGTGGCACAGTTTATTGGAGACCCCCCAGCTCTGCTGTCCTTGAGTTCAGATCCAGAAGAAGGCAGAAATAAACCACAAGTAAAATCCTTTTTTTTTCAGAGATTGGCCCTGTTCTTCTCAGGAAAGACACAGACCATAGGATAGCACACTAGGGAAGAGTTCAGGCCTACTTCCATACCTAGTTTAACGCTGATGTTGCATCCACCAACCCATAATAATTCCTCAGACAATCAAAGCTCATCTGCTGTAAACCACGAGAGTTTGCTGATCTAGGATCACAAAGCAACATTCTTTTACTAAGGATCTTGATGGCACTGAGGTTATAATCTAAAAACTTTGAACAGAGAAAAGCACGTGTGCCTCCACATGTGTTAATATACAGCCATTTATAAAACAGTATCCTCCCAAAACAAGCAAAGCAAACCAAGACTGAAATTCTCAGATTTAGTTACTATACTCTCTGATTTTTCATTAATTTGTTTTCTGTAATAATTGATCTCTAACAACATTGGTAACAGCACAGGTAAACTACACAGTATTATTATGGTTTGGTAAATGCAGGTAGCTTTATATTTATATAAAGGCTATATATGTATCTTTTTCAGAGGTTGGCCTTGATTTCTTTGCTGTCTCTAGTCTACTGCAGTGTCAAGTATTCCCAAAGAGCTGCCATTACAAGAAAATATAGCTGTCTCTTTCCACAAGTTTGATCATGTACCTGAATTTCAGAAAGGCCCATGATGGAAGGAAGAAGTAATGGAAATTGGATTTTTTTGCTTTCACTACTCGGATACATCTAGTAATCAGGCAATTTATCAATCCTCCTCACCAAAACCTATCTATGTACCTAAAATTTGAAAGTATGTATTATGTAACAAACCACTATGGTTTATTGGGCCATATATCATTCGCCTGGGAGACTATAAGGACTAGAACATTAATTCTGCCAGGCAGCTGATGCAATTTGTGAGCTGTGCATGAGCACAAAACCTCACTTCTCCCATTCGAACAGTGTGCAGGGAATCTCCTATTGCTCAAGCTCCTGCCCTGAGATGCAGAGTCCAGGCACCAAGGGCCATGCAGGCTGTGGTTCCCCGCTGAGGATTCGTCCCCACTGGGCAGTGATGAAATACAGTGAGGTGACTTATATTCACAAGGGACACAAATACAAGTTTCTAGTCATAAAGTGACATAATTCTGGTAGCTTTGCACAGAGAACTGAACTTTGCTCTAAACAGTAGCAACTAAAAGGCAGTAAAATAATGACTGATAGAAGTTTGCTTTTTTACAGCCACAAGGCTGATAACAGTCCTTAAAATAGTTCACGAAATGTCAGCTTCAGTCAGTAAGGGAAAATATTCAATAAGATCTTATAAAATAAATCATTTTGTTGGTTTAAAGATTTACTACCATGGGAAACAAATAGTTTCACTAAATCAGAGGCAGATTTATATTTAGAATCTTATCACAGAATGGTTTGGATTGGAAGGGACCTTAAAGATCATCTAGCTCCAACACCTGTCACAGGGGCAGGGACACCTTCCACTAGATTTGGGTGCTCAGAGACCCCTCAACCTGGCCTTGAACACTTCCAGAGATGGAACATCCACAGCTTCTCTGGCCAACCTGTTTAAGTACCTCACCACCTTCATAGTGAAGATTTTCTTCCTAATATCTCATCTAAACCTACTCTCTTCCAGTTTAAAGGCCTTTCCCCTTGTCCTATCACTGCATGCCCTTGCAAAAAGCCCCTCTCCAGCCTTCATGTAGGCCCCCCCTCTAAGTACCAGAAGGCTGCTATAAAGTCTCCCTGGAGCCTTCTCTTCTCCAGGCTGAACAAACCCAACTCTCAGCCTTTCCTCTTAGGAGAACTGGCCTATCTTTTTCACCATCCTCATGGCCCTCCTCCAGAGGTCCATTTTTTCTTATGCTGGGGTCCTCAGGACCGAACACAGTACTTTGGGCTGGTTCTCATGAGAGTGGAGTAGAGGGGCAGAGACACCTTCCTCAACCTGCTGGTCACACTTCTTTTGATGCAGCCCAGAATACAGTTAGAAGGTACTCTGCATAAATACTATGACCTTTGTAGCAGATGTATCAGACAGCCATTTTAATGAGGACTGTGATGACAAAGCTAGAGGACAGCTTAGCTTCTCACAGAAAATCTTAGAAGCACACAGGTCTTAACAAAAGGATGTTCATGAGATGAAGGCATTTTAAGTATTTCCATAACCCATACATGAGAGAGGGGATACACAGGAATGTCGTGCCAGGGCTGCTCAGGCCATGAATCTCATTTCAGTGCTTCCTTTGGGACCAGCCAATACTGGTATGCCTCCCACTGCAGCACCCAAAAGCAGGAGAAGCAGTTCCTGGGCTGAGGGCTTGGAGAGCTGGTAAACAACAAAATGCACAACATCATCTGTGCAAGCAACTTACAAAAAAGCTAGAACATGGCCAGAGATAAGTAGGGTAAATTAACAACATTAGACCCAGTTAAAGCATATGATCCCTAATTACCACTTCCAGGACTTTGATGTCCTTACAGAGAAATTATATGAAGTTCAAAATTACTTGTTAATAAGTAAGATTTTCAAAAGCATTTGAATAGTGAATGAGTTCCAGAGACCGCTAAGTTACATAGGTAGCTTTGAAAACTTCCCCTCAAGATAATAAATGTATGTCCCACCACTTGCTAAAAAGCCCTTCTTCTGCAGTGGCACAGTATTACTTGCACTCATTTTATAGCCATGTTTTTGTTCTCTGACTAACTGAAAGTGTAGCCTCAGTGTATCACTGTGTATGTTGTGCAAGAGCACATTTGGAGTTTGCATTTTTTAGATTACCAGACAATAAAAAAAATCCTGAGATTGCACAGATATGCACCACCCTTCATTAGAGGCAGTGATATTCTCTCCCACCCAGTCCTGCCTAACCAAGACAATATTGCACATACGCCTCCAGACAATGAGCCTACCACACCTATTGCCTCTAATTAAAATTATTAAGTTGAGATGGAAATAAATGAATTTCAGTCTGTGCTTGTTAGCCAAATGTCTTGATAAAACTGAACATGTTCTGCTGCTGCCCACCATCTGTCCTTATAAATACTTTTTGAAAACACTGAACAGGAAAACAGATTTGTCATTACTGACTTCCACAATTCTATGCCATGCCCTCAGGTTTTTCTTTATGCAGACCAGTAGAATACACAGAATAGGATAAATTTTTCTCCTATTAAAACAATTTTGCAATGGACACCTTTCAGTAGAAAAAGATTAAAACCTAGTGCATGTAGAAAGCTAGGCAGAGCAATAAGAATATCCTTAATGAGAATAGTATTTTGGGGCAATCTTGCTTCTCCTGTATCAATTCATTCGTCACATATTCTCAGTTCTTTCAATACTAGATAAGCTCTCATGGAAGCACTATGACTCTCTTTTACAAAGAGGTTAGTTTTCATAGCTCTGCAGCCTTCAAGGCATCAAAACAATGTACATCTTCTCAGCTTTCTCTTGTTGCTGAGAATTCAGACACCTGCCTTTTCCATTACTGAGGTAAAGAAAAACTCCTAGACAACCATAGCACCTAGTCCTGCCATGGTTCCCAGTATTTTGCCCCTGATACAATGAAGAAATGCCAACTGATGCAATACAGCAGCCCAGCCACTGATCAGTATTGGGCTGCTAAGAAGGTCGATGCTGTTTCTTATGCACCACCCCCCCCCCCCCCCCNATTTAAGTGCAGTCACCATCCCCAGGCTTCAAGTGAGCTGCTTTAACTCTCGTGCTATAGGTGCCTTTCTTAAAAGCTTCACCACAGGTACAATTTTATAGTCAACTGGTATTTGTAAGACAAAGGAAAATGGACTTTGCCTGAGGCTAATGCTAATCTCTAGAGAAAAACATGAATATTTCCTACTGCTGCAGGACCAACTGTGAGCTCTCTTCCCATAGGTTATTGCAATTAGTTCTTTTTTTCTTCGAGCTACTTTCTTATCACAGAAGCTCTTACCAACAAAAAAGTGGGAATTACTGTTTATTCACAATGGGTGTGAATAAATAGTACCAGATACAAACATCCCATCACAAAATGAGAACTGGCTTACATAGGCGCAGGTATGAAACTCCTCAGGGCTTGAGTTCAGGCAATACAGAGGCCACAGTTTCTTTAGCAAATTTTGGTGAGATAAAGGCTGAGTGTGAAGATTTCTGGAATACCAGGACTGTTTAAGAAAAAGCTGCTCAGCTGGTATTAAATCAGTTGAGGAGTGTTGGCTAATCCCATGGCATTCCAGGTCTTGTGAGGCCAGGGCTGCTTGGGAAGGAGCAGCAGTACCTCCTCCTTCTCAAACCAGTGCAATGCTTTGCTTGCTGCCAGAAGGGACAAGAACAAGAATAGGACACAGAAAAGTCTCTAATACTAAATGCAAGAAGAGTGTGATTTTTTTGAAGTAGAGAAATACAAGGAGGTCAAAAGGAATGGCAGCAGCAAGATTTAAAATTATAAGAGATATATCTAAAAGGCTTCTAAACAAAGCATGGACAGGAAAAGGTCTTTTTTCAGTCTTCTATGAGTTAAATGAGGGATTTTGCAAATCCCTCTAGAAAATCCTTAGGAGTAGATTTTCCTCTGCAATTTCTGGTCCCATCCATTTCAGGTTAGACTGGAAATATTGAGAAAGAGGTTCCTGACTCACTAACAGCCCAGTCTTTCTCAGGCTATTGACTCCCCCATATTCAAATCCACAAATTTCTCAGGAAGTACAGATACATGAGTCTGAGGATGTTATCTTGTAAGGCAGAACATTAGACTGGCTTCAAAAGTCAGAAACAAAATTTTGCAAAGGCTGTGTCTATGACAGCCAAGGTGAGAACAATGAGGAAAGGTGAGGACAAAAGGACGCATTTTGTTTTAACTGGAATTTGTTTCTGTTTCCTCTCCTTATGTTGAAATTTTGTAGGTTTTTTTTTCTCTTCCCCTCTTTGTTTTCAGTTACAGCTAAATTACACAGTTAATATTTTGAGCTATCCAAAGCTTTCTGGAGGCAATAGGAAGGCATTATACTGACTTAATCTATGGGTTAATATGACATTTTTGGAAATGCAAGCGCATGTGATATTCCAAATGCTACTTCATACACTGCAGTAACTTCACACTATACCTTGTTATTGCAGCATATGGCTGTCTCAGATGTTGAAAGTTCACAGTTTACCCCCCAAAACCTCAGTAAGTAGACAGAAAACTTTATTTCAAAATTTAGGGGCAGGGAGGGGAAACAAAAACAAAACCCAAGAATCCTTACCTTCTCAAATGACTGAAGTTCTGGAGTACAGAATGAGAGAAAACTGTATGTTTGCCTGTTGTGAGAGGGAAGAAAATCATAACATGCCTGCAATTACTTTCTTACTGGAAAAAGAAGGAACTAAAAGAGAAAAACTAATATTGAGCAAATTTTTTCACAAGTTGAAAAAAAAAATACCACAAATGGTTCCTTTTGTATCTTACAAAATAATTTTAAAACCATCTTTCATCCATTTCTAACTAGAGTTGTGGTTCCAGCTTTTATATGAGCAGTAATGCAACTGTTTCCTAAACTCCTACATAATTTCATTAAACTTTTCTTCTTTATTGCCTCTGAACACTCAGCATTTTAGTTTTGTTTTCAAATGAGCATCATTAAACACATAACTCATTAGTAACAATGGCTTAGTTTGGGACAACATTGGTGGTTTCTACTCCCAGCTTTCTGCCCTTGCTTTTTCTTGGTAGTTAGTTATTCCCCTTGCTTCAGGGATAGCTCAGCAGCACACAAAGCTCCTTCACAAGTCAAGTTTGGAGGAAACCAGGATCCATTTCAATTTCCCTTAGTACAGCTACCTCTAATTTATGGCAGCTCAGCAACTGCTCCTGAGCTGCCACAGCCCTCTGCAGCAGAGGCAAAAGCTGCTGAGAGAAGAGCAGGGCAGATTTCCTGGCTGAATTCAAAGAGCAGGTGAGGTACATTAGCAAATGCCATGGGTCGCATTAAGGAAATTTGAGGAGTAATGCACTCAGTGAAAACAAAACAGAGCTTAGCATCAACCTAAATATTTGGAGGGTGGGGGAGGGAGGAAGAGAAAGTACTACAGGGCCATGAAGAGTTGTTAGATCACCATTCAGATCAGGGAAAAAAATGCTTAAGGATGAGTCCCCAGGGAGATACAAAATTAACCCTTGGTAATATCTTTATAATTTCCCACTGTTTTTTAAAAAGTCCAGGTAAAACAAAAGATATTACTGCTTTAACAGGTACCCCAGCCCTTTGGCTCAAGGTGTACTGGTTTTGAAATGGCAGGGGTCAGTACACAAAGAAAGCATCTGGGGATGTTTCACCACAACTTTCAACATATATTACATTAAATTTATTCTCTCAATGATCATGTCCACAAAAGTTAAAGAATTAAAGTTAAAGAATTAAATCCTGTCTTTACATGTAGGCTGAAAAGTATTATACAAATTAAGAAGAGAACATTCCTTGGAGATGTGGCTGATTATTTTCCTAACCTGATGTATCAGCAGCAGCCTAGATGTTACCCTTAGAAAGAATGTGGCTTTACAACATCTTACTTTGTATATCCAGTTCCTTTTTAGGAGTCTTTGTTTTCTTCAACTCATACTTGAATTATATTCAGCACTTCCTGAGAAAACAACTGTGTATTGGTACAGGAAGCTGTACAGGTGACAGTTTAATTTAGAAAAGAATAGCCTAATAACTTCTGCAAATACCACAAGAAGAATTGATTCTCTAAAACAAAGCGGGCACAGCTTTGGTCTTACTGCCAAAAAAGGTATTTGCCTGTCCTACATTTCATTCTGGCTTTCCTAAGGTAGTTTTCCTAGGAAGTTCTCAAGGTCAGCAAATGAATATGAGTAGCCAGTCTTGTGGAGTTACTAAGAATATTTGGCAGTAGGCTTTAGGCTTTTAGCACAAGTTTAAGAAGTCAGAGACAACGAGGGGTGACAGTAGGTTCTGTTGTCAGATCTTGTGCTGGAGTAGCACTGTCTCTAACAGCAGGGCTGGTGTCTCCAGGGAACCACATAGGCCCAAGCAACAGCTCTAAGCACCACAAAGGCTAATTTAACATTACACACATTCAGCATGGTATGTTAGGTAAAAGCATTTGTAATTCTGTGTTATGTTAATATGAGGTTGGGTTTCTTTAAGGAATTATAAAATTTTGGCTCAAGAAGAAAAAGGCAGTATTAGAGACTACATCTTTTAGTGCTGAATCATCTCAGACAGGGAGTCTGAAGAAGATTGCTGTTGAGTGTTTGTATATATTGCAGTTAGCCCTGGTCTTGTAAGTATAGAGTAGCCACTGGATATCACAAGAAGTGAGCCAATGCTGCATGCCCTATAATCTGTTTTTTAACCCACTGCTGATAAATCCTGCAGAAAACTGTTAAACACTAGCAAATTAGCCCATATAAGAGAGAGGAAGAAAGAAACAGACCAGAAGTGAAGCACTACAGTGTAGAAGCACTACATGTTATTGATGGATTTGCTGTCATGACAATTTAATTGTCTTGCTTTCACGACCAGTTTCTAACTTCCAGCCATGAGTATGTATAAGGTACGGGCATTTTGGTCTGGTAATTTTTATATTCCTCATAATCTCTGTTCCTTTGTAATTTTCATTTTGTTTCTGATATCATACCAAATACATCTTGTTCTTCAAAGTATAAGAAACTGGCAATAAAAATCATTCGGGAGTGAGCATTGGCAGACTCACCTGGCAGAGAAACTGGCATTTAACTTTGCAGGGAAGGGAAGGAGAGGATCTGGTTGAGTACTCTGCAGTAGGTGAAGCTCTGCTGAGCCATGGGACAGCTGGAAAACTCCACAGCAGCTGAGATGTGAGATATTCCAGCTTCTGTCTGGATCTCCACTGTGAGTGTCTCGTAGGACAAAGTCCACAATCATGTTAGGCTCCCACTCTCAAATTCTTCCTCTCACGAAGAGCTCCACTATCTTTAATTTAATTATTTGCTGCTACTTCCATCCACCCCTAGATCCCCATTTAACAGAGGCACATTCTCTGAAATTTTCTTCTGGTTTCCATCTTGTTATAAGGGATAAAGCTTAGGAGATAAGAAGAAAAAGCCCATACAGCCAACTTTCCACTATTTATGTCAGAGAGGTGTAAATCATTAATTACTTTAAATGGGAAGTTTAATGGAAAAGGACTAAAGTATTTTAATGGAAAGGGATTTTTAGCTCAAACATAACAGTGTGTAAATGCATAAGCTGAGAGGTTCAAAGGCAGCCAAACCCACTGCAGATCTCTCCAGCCCAGAAGCAGGAGGCTGAGGAAGTCTTACATTGGCTGGTCCCAGGTGGTGCAGTCAGCCCTAAAGAGCTGCTCTTGTAAAACACCACTTCTGTGTCAACAAAGAGCAGACATGAATTCACTTGGCTTTGTTAGCTCAGGCTCAGTCAAGACCTTTCTGGACCAGTTGCAGCTCTACACCAGCCAGCTGAGGCACTCCTGAAACCACAGTTCATTTACTAAATGACCAGGTAACCCATTCAGAGGCACTGGAGCTCATGATCACATTTACATCACATTCAATGAAGAATCTCTGCAAGTATCACAGACAATGTCCAGCACATCTTTTGTATCTTTACATCATAGGAGAAACTCCTTTTCCACACTGCAGCTTGTGTGTTCCTTCTGTAATCTTTATAGAGGGAACTACATACACAGCTGGTGTACAACTGCTACCTACAAAGGACCCAAATCTCAGTGTAAACAAAGCACAAAAGAAATGGTTTAGCTGTATAAAACCACAACATAAGAAACAGATTCTCTTTTCCTGTACATTCATTCCTGAGTGTCTGCTTATATTTGGAAACATTTATGGTGTTGAGAATGACTTTTAATTGTTCCACAGCATCTGCTTCTTTCAATAAAAAATAATAGCTGGCCACACTGTATATGATTCCTTACTCAGGCAATGTTGCCAATTTAAACAGGAACTGGGGAAACTGCAAGGGAACAGAGAGCATAGATGAAAATTCAATGGCATATGATATAGTTAGGCAACAGCAGTGCCAAATCCAACACAGAGAGTTGCTCCTACAGACCGATAGCAGGATACTGTGCTAGCTAGCAAACCACAGTGTGCAGGGAAGATGAGGCACCTCTGAATGGCAATGCTGAGCAGGGAGTTATGTCAGTGCAAAACCCTGGCAAAGAGACCTAATTCCTGCCCTCAGCTACCTAACGTAGGGCAGTGCCAGGCTTTCCTCAGAGGTGCACAGTGGGACGACAATGGCAATCATCACAAGCTGCAGCAAAAGAAATTCTGTCTAGAAATGAGGACAAAATTATTCCCAGTGAGACTAATCAATCACTGGAAGAGACTTCCCAATGAAGTCGTGGAGTCTCAATTCTTGCAGACATTCAAAGTTCAGCTTCACGTGGCCCTGAGAAACTTCCTGTACTTGATAATAGTTTGAGGAAGAGGTTGGATTGGATGACACTCAGGAATCTCTTCTGACCCACATTGTCCTGTGTTTCTGTGGAACCCCATGCAGTCTGGGATGCTCATGGAGAAATGCAGCTAGGAATATTTGTTTCTTTGGAACCCACCCCCAAGAAGTCTCTCCTAAAGAAAAGTCCTGTAACCATCTCAAAAAGGAAAAGCAAGAATAGCAGTTTCTTTTAAAACTCATGACAGTGGTGATGCCAATACCCAAGTACTATATGAAATCCTGCTGCCTAAAGCACTTACCCAAGAAATGGCTATCCTTAGTGACCTGAGTGGGTCCAAACAAGCACAGGGTAGCCATCGAGAAACAAGGACTCTGAAGAAAGGCTCAGGGACATGAAGGAGCTTAGGCCTATGGTGAAAGGTTAGTCCCTCCTTCCAACAAATAATGTCTCCAGTCTTCACATCTGGTTCTGGACTGTCTTTTGCATGGGTTCAGATGGAGAAACAGCCATGGAGATAGGGATATGCCAGGCTTTATTTCCTTCCCAGATCTGCTGTAGCCTCTGGGCTGAAGTCACACTGCCCCAGTTGCTCCCTTCCTGCCCTTTGACTAATGTGTAAATTATTCTGTCAAGATCCAGCTTCAACAGCAAACTCCAAGTTTCCTCCCCTCCCACAGATGGGCTGCTTATTAGGCTGTTCTCTTGGGAAATGTACACTTGAACTTCTCCAGACTGAGGAAGACCTAATAGTGAGGTTCCCCTGGGCAGGCACCTTTAACCACCGTGTGGCATTAAATAAAAATCCCCACATGGTTGTGCCAGCCCCATTACCTCCTCTATCATAAGCAGGGCCTGATTTCAAAGAGCTTGGCCTTTGCTGAGCTCTGCAGGCAGCCAAATGCCATCTGTGGGTGTTAGGTGTGCTCTGGGAACAGGGAATGGGATGGGCCCTGAGGGAGTGGGGCTGAGAGCAGGCCAGCTTCCTGTGTCACGCCCTTCCCAACACCCGGACACAGAGCCATATGGGCTGTGGTGCTTCTGGCCAAGCAGTGAAGCAGAGATGGAGGTGCCCAGGCTGTGTCAGGACTGCCCTCTAAGCACAAGCAGCCCCAACCTTTGGGAACAGATGCACAGAGTCTTCTTGGATTTCTGATTTGGAGACAGGTGGCCGCCTGACGTGCCCTGTGACACAGCCAGTTCACACACCTACAGCTTCTTTGGACTTCGATGCTCACATCCAGTGCTCTGCTTGAATCATGTTTTGGGCATTGTGCCACCATCTCAAATGCTCTGTAATCCATTTCTTCTCTCTCCTACTAAACCCTTTTGGCTACTGTTCTTTCTTACCTGCCACGGTGCCCTCTGCCTGGGGTCTCCATACACTTTTTTCAGTGAGCATTTTCTATTCATACTGACCTGCCTGGGCATGGCAGGACACTCCTGTTGTGTGACCAGAGGTGGTCTTGGCACTCTGATTGCTAAAGTAGCCCACGAGACCCACAGGCTGCTTCAGAGGGACCCCCAGGGACTGACAGATCCCTGTAACTAATAGAAGTAACTTCAGGTCTAGACTGAGAAAAAAGCCCCAGCTTCTACCAGCTTCTGACCTCTGACTTTCTCTACAGCTCAGCCTTTGCCTTCTGCCATATGCACCATGTGCTATCATTTCTTTTTCAGTATTTACCACTTGTTCCAATAGAGCATTACTACAATCCCATGACAAAAGTAGCATAGAGCATCTAAATGTGCCATCTAAGTTCTTTGTGACCACATTTAAGTATTAAAATAATTTTTATTTTGTTCTTCAGAGATTGAAATAATGTCTTTCAACTTACTCTTCTGTCAGAAAGGTGCTGAGACATCTGTTTGCAGACTAAACCTCTTGGTTTTCCACTTTGGAAGGCACATGCAGCATTGGTCCTCCAGTATCCCCATCCAAGTTTTTGTGGGACTCACAAATCCTTCCATCCTTGACACTTGCATTACAGCAAAGCAGTGAATGAGTCAGACTCTTAGTCTAGGATATTATCTAATTCCCTTGTCACAGAACATGATGTGTGCCTACTTCTTCAATTACTCTGTCTCTCACTCTTCTTGACAAAACTAATGCTGTTTTGGAAACATTGTATCTTAAAAAAAAAATTTAAAAAAAAATTCAGAAAACAAATTCATTTAAATGAAAATTACACCCAGACTCCTACCTCACAGTTTCCTATTTTGGGGTCCCATTTAAAAAAACTTCCTTAATCTCCATGAGCTTTTCCTGTTCTTTCTCAGTGATGAGCTCTTCATGGTACAAAATGTACCATAAATAGTAGTACTCTTCTACTATTGAAGCCCAGGAGATGACAGTCTTCTGTACTCTACCCTATGAGCCTCCAACTAGAAGTTACAAAAACAGAGTAAAAACTGAGTTTTCCTCTTTTGTAATAGCACATTATCCATTAATGATAAGTGGCACAATTCAAAGTAACTTCAGGATGAAACAGAAGGGCTGGAACACTTAAGAGAATAGCAGGAACCCAATCATACAGGTACTGGAGGAGTTGACACAGGGACATCCAGATAAGAGTTACCCAAAGACAATACAGCACTAGCAACACTGGCACATGGCCAGAAATAACAAGCCTACTTATTCCACTACAGAGCAAGATATGTTTCTCTCTCCAGTCCTCAACAATCTGGCTGGATTTACCATCTCAGGCTTAATACCAGTGATGCCAGACATGAGTGTACCTGTTCTGCAGTCCCGGTATTGGGAAAGCAATAAGGACCCAAGGGGGCTCGGCAGGCAGCCCACTGGAGTCAAGCATGGTTCCTTAAGATAAGGCTTTATTATTGGCAGGGTGAAAAAGAATAGGGTGGGAAAGAATAGGACAGGAGGAAATAGGAAGGAGGGAGGAACAGGACTGCCTCATTTAACACTGGTAAGCTCACCTTAGGTGTGCTGCTTAATTTTGTCCTCAGATTCTGCAACACAACTGCAGAGAACTCTCTGCCAGAGCAGAGCTGGCTCCACTAACAGTGGAACTGTGCCTGTGTGACATTCCTCCTAAACCCATAAGCACTGCTGATCCCCAGCTGGCTCTGCTGTCCAGTAGATAATGCCCCGAAACACCAGCAGGTTATTGAATGTTAACTGACCTGGCAATTTATGGTGCACAGATGGTGGTATAACCATCTAGCAGAGAAGTGTCAGGGTCAACTGCCAATGGGATACTTTTAAAAACATCAAAAAAGGGCTTTCATACTAACCTGGGAAATTACGTTATGTTTTCTGTGTGTTTATGATGGGCACTATTTTCCACTCACTGGACTTCCTATGTCTGTCACACACAGACACATTGGTTTAACCTGTGTTTTGGTACTCATACCTGGCCTTGATCATTAGTAGATCAATGGAAAACCTCCCTCTAGGCTTCACAAGGGATCTGGCCCTCTCTTTCCCTTGTGCATAGTGTGATGTGTCTAAGCCTTGGGGCTTAGCCTTGAGAAGTGCCCCTGAGGCTGCAGATTCATGCAACCCATCCCACAGGCAAGCTTGTGCAAGCTTGGTCGAAGCCTTAACTGTGCTAGGTGGTAAACCACAAACAAACAAAAACAGTGTTTGTCCTGCCTCAAAACAATTTCACTCCAGTGGTCTGAACAACACAGGGATCTGGAGAAATTACAATGCCCTTCTGAAAAGTACAGTTGTCCTATCCTTCTCATATAAATCCTTAAACTGCACACAAAGCAGGAGAGTGGCAAGCCAGGACAGAGAATCCCATAGAAGAGACGCCACTAAGATCTACCTCATGCACTGCTAAAATACTCATAACTTCTTAGAACAAATGTCAAATGGTAGGCTAAGATGGAAGAATATATTATTTTTACTGTAACATGCTTAGCAAATTCCATTGGAAGAGTGTACACTGTAAATTACAGTTATATGTTACCACTATGGCTCTGCTGTGCCCCCCACCAATTGTCAAAATACACTAATATTCTCCTTTTAATTCTGACATATTTTCCATTGAAGCAAATGGAATTTTTTCCATTGCTTTGACTCTGTAAAATGCCTTCTGAATAAAAACCATACAACTGCTACAGCTATTTGATAAGTAACTACTGTATACAATTTTATAACTCTATGTTTATAGTTATACAGTAATAACTAGATACTTATATAATGTAGTTAACTATGAAGTTAAATATCAGTTATAGCTCACTTTAGCATGAAAATAAGCATTAAAATTTTACTGGATTGATTTAACATCTGCTAGTGGATTTCCTAGAATGATTTACATGCACTGCCTGTCTTTTCTCTTAGCCGTGCTCAGAAATTAAGTGCAGGCTAAATAAAACAGGGATTAACACATTGGATTGAACCAATCTGTGAGTTTTGTGGTCCGTCTTGAACAGGAAGCAAGGAGACAAAGGTGTTTTGCTAATCTCTAACTGTTTCAATGCTGAGGTCCATTTCTTCATGTTTTGCAAGCACTGAAGAGATCTCCAGAGCACATGCAGCTCAGCCTCTCCACTGGAGCAGAATCCAGAATCCATGTGTGACAGATGTTGGTCTAATCAGTTCTTACGAAACCCCAGTGAAGGAGATTAGCAACACAACCTGCCTCATGCTTAGCCACTAGATAATATTTTTTCATATATAATTTAAATCTTCTTCTCTGCAAATTAGACTCTTTGTTTTATACACATCCCAGTGGGCATGTTAAACATTTAGTTACTCACTGATCTCTTTAAAGCAACCTCTAAGCAGTATCAATGTTTTTCCTCTTCACAACATCTTATATTGATTTACACTAGCTGAGCAGCTAGCCTACAGTTTTAAACTACCTGTTCTGCCAGCACCAGGCACTTCAGGGGACTGATGACAGTAAATCAAGATTTATATTTTTCTGTTCAAGTAATTTGTGATTTTAATGTGCTTATTTTCCTAGTGACAGCAAGTTTTTGTGAGCTTACAGCTCTGATGGTAACCTGTACAAACCAACTAAGGATGGATTGTGTCCTCCAAGGATAGACAGCAAGAGGGGTTTTGCACTCTCAGAAAACATACTGGGTCATTTTTGTACGATGTTCTCCATTTTGCTCCCTCTAACAGAGTTAAATTCACCTTAGAAACAAGGGAGGTAGAATGAGAATTAGAACTTTGTTTTCTCCTAAACAACGTTCAGTAGAAGGTGGTTGAAGATTTTAGCATCATACAACAGGATTTTTAATTCCAGCCAAGATGTCAAGTGAGATGTTTTGCCTTCAAGAATGGTCTACTCTGTTTCTTACAGAGGTCTGATGCATTTATTTTCTGTCAGTGGTCAATCTGTAGGAAATTCCTGCAACCATTCTTGGTTTGGCATGGAAAGGACTGCTCTAGTCCATGAGACAATGGAAAAAAAAAAAAAAAACAAACCCACTAATATCAGCTTGGAAATCAAAGCTCCTAGAAATTCTGTTCACAGAGAAAACAAGACATCAGCTAGTTATATTATCTTCTGAATGGCTTAAAGATTTATCTTGAACTCATTACCTGAAATGAGTCAAGACTGGGTGGCCTAGATAATTGAGTGAAAGTTGTGTGACCCAGATTAGCATCCACCACATCTCCTGACTCTTGGCATAATTTGCCCTATATGGGAAACAATTCTAATGTTTCTGGACCTCACAGGGAAGGGGAAGATGAGAAAAATCTTCTCAGATAGGTAGAGTGGAAATAAAAATAATCTGAAAATAGCAGAAAATAGCATCAGAATAAGATCCTTTTGATATCCAAAGAATTTCAAAGGACAAAACAAAATGTGATGCTCCCTTCTAGCCTGGCATGGCTTGTCCTGAAAAGAATAAGTCTCACTGTCTTTCTAGGCACTGGTACATGGAACTGCTTCTGAGCCAAGTAAAATGTGTAGAAGACAAATTTGAAAGTAGAAAGTTTGATTTTTCTTTGAATCAGATGTGCCATCCAGAGACTGGAAATTGTCTCTAAAATCAGGGTGAACTTCTATGAACATTCAGTGCTTCTTGTGGACACATTCTTCCTCAGACTATGGTGGGGTTATAGCCAGCACTCAGGGTGTCAGTGCAACACAGAAGCTCAAGGACAACAGCTGAAGACTTAGATCAAGTGCTAAGAAAGCTTTGAGGGCATTCATGGCCGGAGAGTAAGGGAAGAACCAAATAGTAAAGCAAAGGATAAGGCTTGTACTGGAGGAGACTTAAACAAGGGGAAGAGAAATGTGCTTGATGAATATCAGGTTGATAACCAGGGATTTTGTTGAAACTGTTGAGATAGAGTTGAAGGCCACAGCAGGATGGGGGG